>CM069442.1:54692089-55026993 GCA_035610835.1 Ophiura sarsii | reverse complement strand
ACTCAGATTGATGTGAGGGAGTATTCTAGGCCTGAAGATACCTAAGCGCTCACGATCTTACTCGATCCTGGTCTAACCATGGTTTAACTACGGTGGTTCTCGGTCGGAACCAACTGTTAATTGCGTGCACAGTGGGATCTTGTGAGCTGTTGTGGGTTGGGCTAATTGCTTCAATCAGACCAGACGACGGTGGCGACGCGTCCAATATGGCAACGGGAGTGCGCCATTTTGAAATATTTTTAACAGTCATCGCCCGGTTAACGATGAAAATAACTTTAAAAAATAGCATTTACAATGGAGTTGGTTAGCCAACTCCAACGGTTTTGGATTGGAAACAAATTCTTCTTACCTATGATGAGTTTTTCAAATGATAAGATTAACATTCGTGATTACGTGTTATTCAAATACGAATTCAAAATGTAGGTTTCACGTGTCCACCGTCGTCTGATCAGACAATTGGTTTTAATAGCGCCCTCATAAAGTTTTTCCAGGTATTTTGTTCTCCATAAATACGGGCGTGTCAAAAAAAAATCCCATGTAATACATGATTTTGTGGGGCATGAACATTATAATAATATTCAACAATCTTTTCTGTCTGTTTTTGAGCTTTCGTTAAGAAAGATTTTGCAATTTAGTCAGAAATGTCAACTTCAGATTTGGCCACCGTTCATGCGCAGAGAGCTCTGTTATTAGAACTGCCATTCAGTGAGTATTTGAACATAATCAGTCAAATCAATAATAATGAGCTTCTAAATGTTAATTTCAAGTTCAATTATAGTCTAAAAGCGGCCAACAGTGGAATTTATACACTCTTGTTTTAAACCATTTAGGTCCATTTAACTCTATTTTTATCTGTCAAAAAATAAACAGCTGTATTATAAAGCTAGTTTACCCAGGGTGAACTTGTCGAAGTGGACCTATGCCTGAACGTGATTATATCTCAGGAGTTAGGCGGTCAAATTAATGGGATATTATTTGCAAGGAGGATAAAAAATACAAACGAAAAAGATTTAGGACCTTGTTTAGCGATTGTACCTATAGTCGAACCAGTGGAATCGCACAAACTACCTCCCCTCCCCCGGTAGGTAGCTTAATAATATACATAAACGATTCACCAAGATCGTTAACACGATCTAAAAAAAGTCGACCATTGTTTATTGACAGAATACATTTTATGCGTGGGATGGCACTACAACTAAACTGTATCCATAGTAAACTGTTACTTTAGTTGTTTTGGTTTTGCTTTTAGTGAAGGCGAGAGCATCAACATGATCAAAGTATGACAACAGAAACATTTTTTTCTTCATATTTGTGTATGGTTTCCGCACCGATTAGAGGCCTTATAAACACAACACCAAAAGTAAGTCCCCCCCTAAACAATTCGTCATAACATCGTAAGATAAAACATTTTACCAATAAAACTTAATTATAAATAATCCTATGACTGTTTCCTAAGTGGTGTTTGAAAATGAAAGATGACCATGACTTCATGGCTGAATAAGCTCAAAAATAGACAAAAACTGCCCTTCTCAAAAGTCACAACTCACTATGCTAATATCTGAGCCAAGAATGGGATTTACATGGATGAATGATCATGAATTGACTACACATTACAGTAAATTTTGCTCAGCCACGGGTACTTTTCCATTAGTGAGAAGCAATTCATAAACTTTTGTGACTTTTGAGAAGGGCAGTTTTTGTCTTCCATTTGAGCTCATTCAGCCATGAAGTAATGAAAATCTTTCATTTTCAAACATCACTTAGGAAACAGTCATAGAATTATTTCTAATTAAGTTTTATTAATAAAATGTTTTATCTTACGATGTTATGACGAATTGTATAGGGGGGGCGACTTACTTTTGGTGTTGTGTTTAGTTGGTTAATAAGGCAATCACAGATAATCAGGGTTATTTAAATGGCTTAACATATCTTTATTTATATTACGCTTTAGAGAGCATCAGACACTCTAAAACATATATTGTTAATGTATTTTTATACAAAGACATTTAACTATTTGGGATACATATTAAGTGATCCCACCCCGGGAGTGATATACGGTAGTCCTCAAAACGCAATTTTGCTATGACCATGATGACCGTCTACTGATTATCTCATTACAATACATGACAAAACAAGAAGTGGCCCCTCATTTGACCCCCGGAATGCAATCAACTTGTGTTTTTCTATGTAAGATACGGGTTTAGTTGTAGTGCCAGGATACGGGTAAGATACTGGTGTTTCTGTGACATTTGTATTAGTTATAATTGATTCGTTGATCCTAAGGAGCGTTAATAAATACTTTGGTAGGAGGGGCTGGGAAATTTCATTTTTGGTAACACTTTTTGACTCCCCTCTCGCTATGCCTAATTTTGTTTGACCACACCCCCTTTTTTCTTGATAACCGGACCCGAAACCTTTTGACCCGAACCTTTTAGCTGAACATTTCTCTGACCTGTTAAGTCAAGGTCAAGAATCATATTGCTGTGATTTACTAGAGCATTTTCTCAATGTTATCAGAAATATATCGGCCTACCGGTACATATTATTCTATTTTGCACATGGGCACAGCTTGGAGGGCAGGCGATGAAGAAACTGGAGCGAGTCAGGACTCATCCATCTTTTTACCAGTGGCGTGTTGTCTGGGCTGTGGTATCCATTCCCCCCGAATGACTTCGCACAACTTTTGCACAACTATTTCTTAAAAGACATGCGCGTGTAGCACAAAATCGTTTCTGTTTTAGGCTATTTACATGAAACTTGCAATTCACTGTGTTCAATATGTGCATTAGATTATATTCCTTGACATTATGCGCGCATAGCGTGCAAATAAAATGCTATTTTATACTATATTTGGTTTAAATTCACACTTCCCCCTTTGAACAAGCCATAGCGCCACTGATTTTTACCTGAACTTGGAATTTTGGACTCATGAGTCCGTCAGCCAGATGGACTTGGGCTCGGACTCGGCCCTTGTGGGCATGCACTTGGAGTTGGAGATGGACTTACATTAACAAAAGAAAATCCCTGCACATCACATGTCCATTAGTTCAGGGGGTTCAAACTCGCCCCCACTCTGGCTGCCGCACCTCCCCCCCCCCCCCCCCCCCCCTCCCCGTCACCCACTTGTACAGATGGAGATCCGTCTCTGTTTTTTGTATGTCGACGCGACATTGTTTGAATTTTGAAAACAAGGACCACATTGTGCATAGGGACAATTTTGGACATTAACGAGTGTTCACCATCTTTAGGTTGGGGTTTTCAATACTTGATTGAACCCCCCCCCCCCCCCCACCCACTTTTGTTAAAGATTCAAACTGTTCGACCCCCCTACCAAAGTATTTATGAACGCCTCCTATCTTTGATCGTTATAATTTTCCGATCCCAGCACGCCGACAAAGAGCTACAGGTGGATATAGGTTGACCTTTCCAATCATACTTTAATATAAAGATATGAAATAAATATGGCCTCAAAATAGATCCACCGCTCCCATTAGGCATTTTTTTCTTCAGAATATATATAAAAATAATATGTTTAAAAAAATGAAATAGGGTACAAAAGAATAATCTTAAGACCCTTCAAATGATTACCAACAATGGAATGTATGAATGAAGATATCTAAAATTTGCTCACTACTTATGACATTTTTTCTATTCAGAAAATTAATGTGTGAGTGTAGGTACTCTTTCCATGCTTACGCCCTATTAATTTACTATCTTAGATTTCCGTGTCAGCAGAAAAACTGTTATCAAACCAATTATAATATGTCTAAAACTAACTTGGGTCTGTAGCCGATGTGAGCGACGCTATTACTGCTACCAGTAGTAAAACACCTATGTGGATATATTTCCTGATCATGGTGAAAATGAAAGACACAGGCTGGTACACAGGCTCGTTCACTGGCTTATTGCCTTTGAATAAGGCTGTATTCTTTAACCCTTTGAACCCGATAGACCTATCGGAGAACGTCGTATAACCCGATAGGTCGAAAAATCGACCTGAGCGAACAGATGACACATTGATCATATGACTGAGTGGTCATGTGACTTGAAAGTCATGTGATGTTCACCCGATGTGAAATACATTGTTTCGCAAGGTTTTCGTTGTGATTGATGTCATTTAGCTGAAGAAAACAGTCAAAAATAGCGCAAAATTGGATGAATATGCAACACAATATGGCGCAGATGATTCTCAGGTAGACATGGATGCATTGTTTTACGGTCATGATTGGCAATTTTGGCGATAAAAACGGACGTTTTATGTTATAAATAGGTTACGTTATACGTGTAGTACAATGGCATACTGCCCTCTATCATCGGTAACATATATTACGGATGATATAGGTGTACTATATTTAGCATTTTACCCCCGGAGAAGTCAGGGTGGGTGTACCGAACCTTATAATAACTCCGGGTTCAAAGGGTTAATGATGATATTTAGTCCCGAGTTTCGATACGATGCGTTGTTGTGAAATTAAGAGTCCAACATTTGCGTTAAAAGAGTTCAACACTTTTTGTGGTGGTACTCTACAAAACTCTTAACGTACATGTAGGTGTACCCAGCCTCTTGTTTGCCAAATTATTTGGTTTTCAGATAGTTTCTATGGTATACTCCCACGTTCAAATTCCTTAAATTTCACGAGGGATTGAAGTTTACTACTTCCATACACACAAAACCTCAATTTCGACAAATGAAATACGCGTTCCTGTCACAAGTAATCCATGTAAATGTAACCAACCGATGGCATGTTTGGAATTATTCATATATTTAAATATTCGCAAACGTGATTAGCTAAATGTGTAAAATTAATACCGCGGGAAAATATAAGTGTGTGCGTGACCCAGTAGCGGGATTCAGCGTACGATTTTGGCATTGTAACTTGTATACGGATCACTAAACATAAGTTTTTGACTTGTTTCATGTTTCAGTTCATGTCACACATCCCGGGGGTGCTAACGCCGGACATTGTGGGGGAATTACAATGTCCCTACATTGCGGCTGTCTGTTCACCGGCCACAAATGTCGGCATAATTTCGTTGCTGGTATAGTGACATTGTCGGTGATATACTCTACATTGTGGTGGTGGGGGGGGGGGGGGGCTTTGGGGACTCAAGGGGGGCTTTGGGGACTCAAAAAAGAAAGAGGGGATGGGAGGGAGGGGTGGAAAGGAGGAGGGGGAGGAAGGGAGGGGAGGAGGAGGAGGGGAGGGAAAAGGAGAGACCGGGAGCTTTATTACACTGCAAAAAGGTTGCTTAAAATACGTTGCTAAAAGTACTTTTATCATCCGTTGGTTGACGTGTTGATTAAAATTCATTCAATAAAGTTAGGCGTTGTATAAACGTAAAAAATCCCCAGCGTTAAGCAAATCGTCAAAAACAATATCCTTACAATGTTGGTGGAAACTGTTTCTGTTGCTAACATATGTTGCGTACAAATATTCCACTTTGGCAACTGTTGCATGAGCATTGAGGAAAATCACGTAACAGTTGATGCAAGTTACGCACATGTGAATTTTAGGCAACTGTTGTCCAAAAAAAGCCAATTTCGTGATTGCGTCATTCAATCATTATGGCGTCTTGTGCACAAGCAACTGTTTGCACGAGCTGAGATCTCTGGATCTGGATAAATTATAATCTGGTAAATAAAACGGTGAATCCGCATCAACATCAGAGTTTGTGACATCTGACAGGCGTTTTGTGAGTAACAGGCTCTCGTGTCAAAATGGACTATAAAAGTCCGGTTTTCCTCATAATTCCCAAATAATGTTTTTTGAACATTAAAGAAAAAACAAGAACATTTGAGAGAAAGAGAAAAAAGGGAAAGATAGTAGTCATCCTGGTTTAGCTTCCCCCCGTAACTAAAGAAACATTGGTGTGTGTATGTGGGAAGTTGGGGGGGGGGGGGGGGGGTGGGCTTCAATGCATGCCTTATCCCAGCGTCATGAATTAAATGATTATATGATTATATGATTATATGCAAGGAATAAATTGACTGAATCAAGTCATTAATTTTGCCTTCCCGTCCTATACTTTCTGGCATGTCACTAAATGATACATATCACTCCGCATTTATGTAATAACGTAATTCAGTTAAAGAAGTTTTAACATTGAAGTCACGATCTTAATAAAAAGATAGGCTTGAGATTGCACGATATTCGGCAATGTGATTGAAATATATGTCAAGATTATATAACCAACAAATCATACTTTTTAGAAATCGGTAAGCAAAACTAGGCACACGACAGCCAATACCAAAATATGAGTAATGTGTCAGTCTTTAAACTTTCGACGAATAGGGAAATGAATGTTGTGAGACTTGGTGAAATAAGGTGGGAATTCATCTTGGAAAACGAATAATATGTTTTTCTTACCAAATCTATGTTAAAATTACCCATTGCATTACAGGCATTGTAATTGTAATTTAGAAATTGCCACATTTTAGTAATAAGCTTAATAAGCAAAATCATACACGAGTTTGGCTCAAGTTCTCTGTCATCTAAGTGTGTTCAAATCTGAAATCTGGGCCCAAGCATACTAGTTCTTTCAACGCTGAGGATTTATTTTAATAATTGAAACACAGCTTGAATAAGGCAAAATAAAAATAAAAACATGTTTAGCGTCGGGACTTTTTTTCAAAAAAGGAAGGAGGAGGAGGAGGCCCTTTTTATTTTATTTGTTGTCCCACTTTTAGTACAAAATCGCCCTGGTAAGCGATAAACTTTGCGAACCTGAAAAAGTTATGACTGAAATAAAGAGGAAAATGTTTTAGAAAATTGAAGCGGACCCCAAAAAGGAAGCGGGAGGGGACGCTAAACAGGTGTATTTTTATTTTGCCTTAGTCTAGTGTACAACCCACATTATGAGTATGATGACAACGCGATGATAGTGCGATGACTAGAGCATTGATCTCGATCGGCACATTTGCAACACAATGGCGAGCGATGTAGTTCTGTTGACCTTGCGCTGACATCGTGCTGGCATCACAGAAGCAGTAACCCCCATACAAAATGGTCTGCGACAAGCCTGGGCAATTCACGGGTACCGCTGACCCGACCAAAAAAAAAAATTCCCCGGCCCTTTTCCACTGCGCTCTCCCTGTTCTTCGCTTGATCAGCAATGCAACGCGTCCTTAAGTCACGCATCTATTATAGTCTAGTCTATTTTTCTGATTCATTTTAGTTAAACAAAACTGACACTCAGGAACGTTTTTCTGGAGCTTTTTTTTAAAAATATTTTGTTATTCAATTTGAACAAGATGGCTTTGTGGCCTCCGAGATGTCTCAAGAAAAGAAAAGAAATCAATATATTTTACATCATCACAACATTTATCGGCACAAATATGTTCCTCAACGTGCGTAGGTCTATTTTCCCATTAATTGTCATCTGTACTGAATTCGGACTGAATTGAGATTACGTTTTTGTGAAGATAGCTTAATAAGCACACTCACTGCTTGAAAGTCTTCGAAATCAAAGGTTTGAAATCAACAGCAGGTCATTGCTAAAAAATGTGGTTAGGTGCGGCCCCGTCTATTTTTAACTCCATATATTCATTCAAAAAGGTTGCCCACCCCAGATATAGGCCTACAACACGTCACTATGCAATTGCAATACTACAATGGATGGAATATTACCAAGGTATGTTTTACTGTTGGTTTTATATCATTCAATTATGCACAACGCCATGGGTTCATTTCTCAGGCTTCACTCGAGAATAATAACTTTTATGGTAGAGCGATCGGAAGCCCTAGGCGGGAGATATTTCAGGGATATCGTTAAATTTGTGATGTATGCGCAGCTCAACTATTATCTGTGCTACGCATACGTCACGATATCTATATCAATGGAATACTTGGCAGAACAAGTAATTACCTTGATATTTTCAAAAATCCAGGTACTCTATCTCTGCCGTTTCTTTCATCATCTGCTTCTTACCTTGATTTTTTCAAAAATCCAGGTACTCTATCTCTGCCGTTTCTTTCATCATCTGCTTCTGCTTCTTCTTCTTCTGGCAATATTTCTACAAAATGCTTCTTCTCCTACAGTTTACATGCTACAATCACCAGATTTAGTCAGTAGGACCCCCTACCTGACCTACATATAAGGTCTTCACAGTTTGGGGTCAAAGGTCACACAGGGGTCATAAGGGGTCAAAACGTGATTTTCACTTAAAACGCCGTTTCAATTTAGTGAAATGACCTAGGATCGTCAAAATTGGTCAACATATTCCCTATGACTGTACGCATATAAAATAGTTCGGTTTTTAAAATCAACAAATATTTGGGGTCACTAGGGGTCAAAATGTGAATTTTCACTTCTATAACTTAAAATGCTTCTTCTCCTACAGTGTACATGCTACAATCACCAGGCTCGGTCAGTACAACCTGACCTTCATATAGGGTCTTCACAGTTTGGGGTCAAAGGTCACACAGGGGTCACTAGGGGTTAAACGTGATTTTCACATAAAACGCCCTTGCATTTTATTGAAATGACCTAGGATCGTCAGTATCAATCAACATATGCCTTTTGACCGTATGCATATATAATAGTTCGGTTTTCAATTATATCATGACCTTGGGGTCAAACGGTCAGGAACAAGACAAAAATCAAGGTCCCCTGGTCTTAGACCGGAGTCATATCTAGTGCTTCTTCTTCTTCTTCTGGCAATATTTCTACAAAATGCTTCTTCTCCTACAGTTTACATGCTACAATCACCAGATTTGGTCAGTAGGACCCTCTACCTGACCTATAGGGTCTTCACAGTTTGGGGTCAAAGGTCACACAGGGGTCATAAGGGGTCAACACGTGATTTTCACTTAAAACGCATTTCCAATTTAGTGAAATGACCTCGGATCATCAAAATTGGTCCACATATTCCTTATGACCGTACGCATATATTATAATAGTTCGGTTTTTAAAATTAAAAATCATTTGGGGTCCCTAGGGGTCAAAATGTAAATTTTCACTTCTATTACTTAAAATGCTTCTCCTCATACAGTTTACATGCTACAATCACCAGATTTGGTCAGTAGAACCCCCAACCTGACCTACGTATAGGGTCTTCTCAATTTGGGGTCAAAGGTCACACAGGGGTCAATAGGGGTCATTGAACTTTACACGGGGAAAAGCTAAGACATGCTCCAATTTTGACCGGGTTTGTTGCATCTTGTTTGATTTGATGAGCCAAGAAAATAAGTCAATCATATTGACCAGGTCAAAGGTCAAGAAGGGGTCACTAAGGGTTAAAATGTTAATTTTCGATTCTATTACTTAAAATGCTTCTCCTCCTACAGTTTACATGCTATAATCACCAGATTTAGTCAGTAGGACCCCCTTCCTGACTCACATATAGGGTCTTCACAGTTTGGGGTCAAAGGTCGCACATGCGTCATAAGGGGTCAAAACGTGATTTTCACATAAAACGCCCTTGCATTTTATTGAAATGACCTAGGATCGTCAGAATCAATCAACATGCCTTTTGACAGTACGCATGTACAATAGTTCGGTTTTTAAAATCAAAAAATATTTGGGGTCACTAGGGGTCAAAATGTTAATTTTAACTTCTATTACTTAAAATGCTTCCCCTCATACAGTTTACATGCGATAATCACCAGATTTGGTCAGTAGGACCCCCTACCTGACTTACACATAGGGTCTTCATAGTTTGGGGTCAAAGGTCACACAGGGGTCATAAGGGGTCAAATCGTGATTTTCACATAAAACGCCCTTGCATTTTATTGAAATGACCTAGGATCGTCAGAATCAATCAACATGCCTTTTGACCGTATGCATATATAATAGTTTGGTTTTCAATTAAATCATGACCTTGGGGTCAAACGGTCAGGAACAAGACAAAAATCAAGGTCCCCTGGTCTTAGACCGGAGTCATATCTAGTGTTAACTTGTTTTCGCGCCAAGGTCCCAGAAATATTGAGTATGGGGCATGAGTTGTGTACAGGGTGTCCCTAAAAAAAAGGTGCACGTGTTTACCCAACTTGTTGACCATGCCGTTTTAACATTTTGTGTGAGATGTTTAATACATATGGAAATACACCTGGCTTTCAGGTGCTGCTCATTTCATCTGAGTCGGATTGGTCAATCCTGAAATATGTCCAATTATCTAAAGCTACCAAAACCCGATGTTGTGCCACTTTACAGTTGTTTTACTCCTAAGATACAACTTTCACTTATACGATGATTCGAACCAGTCTTTTTATAAAGAGCTTTTACAAAATGTTCATTATGGGCCTACATTTTCACAAGACAGATGTCCATATGGCGGGGGTGCGGCATCAATTTACATTAGAAGAGAGGGTGTTAATGGTATTTAAATATCACGAAACGAGAAGTTCAGCTGGAGTCATCAGAGGGTTTGCCATTAATTTCCCAAAATATACTCACCTACCATCTAGGAATACACCTGCAAAGCAGTATCGGAAAGACTTTTTTTTTTCTCTTTACTGTTTTTATTTCGCTCAAAAAAACATAAAAAACAAATCACATACAGTTACAATACGGTAATAGAAAGATAATAACATACAGTATACACTCCTGGGTTATATGAATAAGCACATCAATAAGTATAAAATAAAGCTTAAAAATAAAGCTTATATACAATTGTGTTTTTTTTTACTCCTCACAAAACTTTTCTAATTTTGTCCATTTATCAATGAATTTATACATTGTGTTGTTGCTGGTAGAGATCTGTTTCTCAAGTTTATAATGAAACTTAATTAAATACTTAAATGCAAGAATTGAAGGTATTCGATTTTGATATCTGCTATCATAGATAACCTTTTTGATAAGTATTAGGCATAAGTTAATTAATGCACTACAGTCTCCTCCTTTGCCAATGCCAACCAGTATTTTCTTGTAATCAAGAACAATATTAAAATTCATGTTGAAATCAAACCATATTTTAAATTCGTCCCAGATGTTAATGGCATGAGCACAATCCCAAAAAATATGCTTTAAAGTCTCAGGGAAGTTACTGCATAAAGTACAATTCACATTGTCAACAATTTTCATCCTAAATAATCTACTATTAGTCATTAAGCAATTCAAATTAATCTTGTATTGGAAAATTCTTGTCCTAACATCATGACATGCCTTAAACGGCATAAGGTAAATACTACTCCATTCATTGTCAAACACATTAAACTCATTTTTGTATTTCACCTGGGATGTAGGAGGTTCCTGAATTTTCTGGACTAGAATACGATAGATGATTTTGGATGTCATATTGTCAATGTGAGACTCATTATTCTCGTGCGTCAATATGAAACCTTTTTTTTTACAAAGGTCCCGTTTAAAGCCACTTTTAAAATCTTGCTTCCAAGAAGCTGGAATAGCATCAACAATGCTTCTCCAATTCATGTAATATTTATTAGCAACCCCACGTTTAGTCCAAACATCAAAGGGAATAATGTTACCATTTGTATTATATAAATCAGAGATCATATTCATACCACACCTGGAAAAATGCTTATAGTAAAAAGGCTTATGATTGATACAAATATATTGGTTATTCCATACACATTGTTGAAGATGACCATTCTTGTCAGGCATAATAAAATCAAAATACGACTTCAGCATATCCTTATAAAATATTGGAATATTATTCCATTTATGAATTTGAGTTGGATGAATATTACAATGGAATATTAACTCGCCACCAAATGGAGCGATATACTCATTCAGAATTGATTTCCATGCAGCTGAAGTGTTAAGGTATTTATTTACCCACTTAATCTTTTGAGCCTTGAATATTGATCTCACATCGATCATTTTTAAACCACCTTCATCAATATCACCGATAAGTGTACGCCTCTTTATAAGACCTTTACCACCTTTCCACAGAAATTCATATATGACTTTATCTATTTGCTGTATTATATAATCTGGAATATGACATACGGAGGCCAAATATATAAACTTGGAGAGAGCAAAAGTCTTGATCAAAATAATTTTACCAGCAATTGTTAACCTTCTACCTTTCCATATATTAAGAATGGTTTTTACCTGCTTTAATTTTGGGCCAAAATTCATGTCCTCAGCTGCCTTTTCATCATATGAGAAAAATACACCCAAAGCCTTTATCGGTTTTGTTGGCCAATCAATGTTTAGCGGCTTGTCTATACTCATTCTCTTTGAACCAATCCATAGGCCCTTTGATTTACTGGCATTCAATTTTAAGCCAGAAACCTTGGTAAAAGAATCAAGAAGCTTCAAGAGTGTATTGGCAGAGTCAACCCCATCCATAACACATGTTGTGTCGTCAGCATATTGGATTAATTTCAATTCAATGTTGTTAATTAAAATACCAGAGATTAATGGGTTACCACGAATTGAGTTTGATAGGAGTTCTATCGCTAAAATAAATAAAAAAGAACTCAGCGGATCGCCCTGCCTCACCCCTCTATGTACAGGAAAATATTTAGAGGTTAGGCCATTATTCAAAATACAGCTACTTATATTACTATACAATGCTTTCACATGATTAACAAAATCAGGACCAAAATTGAAGTGTTTAAGGGCTGCAAAAATGAAATTCCACTCAAGCGAGTCGAATGCCTTCTCAAAATCTAAAAAGAGCAATAAACCGGGGATATTCTTATATTTAGTGTAATCAATAATATCTTGAATAGTTCGAACAGATTCTGCAATGTTTCTGCCCTTGACAAAACCACTTTGGTCAATATGAATTAATTTATGAATAACACTCTCAACTCTCATTGCGAGAGCTTTTGACACCATTTTATAGTCAACATTCAGCAATGAAATAGGTCTCCAGTTCTTTAAATTACATCTATCCTTACCCTCTTTCTCAATCAATGTAATAACAGCTTGTCTTTGAGAGGATGACATTTGACCTCTTCTTAAACCTCTGTTGAGTACTTTAACCAAGAAAACACCAATTTTATTCCAGAATTGTAAATACCATTCACAAGAAAGTCCATCGTTACCTGGGCTTTTATTCTTAGGCATTTTGTTAAGAACATTAAATAATTCCACCTGAGTGACATTACCTTCACATTTTAACATGTCATCATTATCAAGTGTGGGTGTTACATTACCCTGCAGAAAAATATTATTGGAACATGCATCTTTGTCAACTTTGGATTCATAAATGTTCTTATAGTACTCACATTGTGCATTTAGAATTTCATTAGGGTTATCAACCTCAATGCCATTATCCAAAATTAATTTCTTGCATTGTTTCTTCTTGCAGTTTCTCTTCTCCAAACTCAAAAAATATTTATTACTCTTCTCCCCTTTTTCAGACCATTTGATTCTAGAACGAACAATAATACCATCAATAATTTTCGAGTCCAACTCTTCCAACTCATTCCTTACAACCTGAATATCGGCCAATGTAATTTCTGATGGATTGTCAGCCAATGATATCTCAAGTGACTTAAGTTTCGTGGTAAGCTCATGGATTTTATTCTTCTGTTGTAAGGATTTCATCTTTGAGTGTTTTATAGTCATCTCCCTAACCTTAAACTTAATCCATTCCCATTTCACTTGAATGTCAGGTAAAGATGGATCATTAAGCCAATCAGTCAAGTTTTTATTCATATTTTTTATGTAATCATCATCATCAAGATACGAATTATTGAACTTCCAATGACCGGGACCACGGATAGGGTCTTTATGTAATTGAACATTCATAACAATAGCGGAGTGATCAGTTCTAATACCTGGTATAATATCAGTGTGTGTCATATACTCATTTAGATTATTACTAGTGAGAAAGAAATCAAGTCTACATTGAATAAGAGGGTTTGGTTGACGCCATGTAAATCTGCTACAGTTAGGATGCTGAAATCTCCATATATCAATTAAATCCAAATTATCCATAATATCAGAAATTTTGTCGACAACTGCATCCTTGATTTTTATAATCCCACCTTTCTTATCAATCTTAGCATTCAGAATACAATTAAAGTCACCACCAATAATAATACGCTCTTTCTCATCAAAATTGTTGTCGTTAAAGTAGTTATTAAGATCAATATAGAACTTTATCTGCATGTTTTCAATATTGGGGGCATAAATATTAACCACAACAAACTTCATGTCATCTTCGACAACATTAATACATAAAATTCTACCATCATCGTCATTATAAATATCAGTGACATCAATGTTATTGCCTTTACGAAAAACGATAGCAACCCCTTTACTGTTATTGGTACCATGTGAAAATAAAATGTTCCCTCCCCATTCTTGCTGCCATTGAGTTTCAACCTTGACAGTGCTGTGAGTCTCCTGAAGCAGAATTAAATCAGCATTGGTATTTTTGCACCAATTGAAAATACTCGCCCGTTTTTTGAGATTCCCAATCCCCCTAACATTCAATGAAATAATCTTTAAATTAGTGTTAACGGGTGTAGTCATTTATGATCAAATATACCATGTACAATCAAATCAATGATAGACATATTATTATTATTGCGACCGGTAATCACAACACCTGTGTATCTATTGTGGAATTCAAAAGCATGCATAGCCTCGAAGGGATTAAAAGACTCGCCATGAATGACAAAAAAGGCGCTATGGAATGTAGGTTGATCAAAACAAAACCATTTAAATGGGTCCGGGCGCGCAGACATCCACATTAACATAATAGATGCAGTATGTGCGGTAAATAATCGTGATGGCGAGCATAATGGGGTGGGCAACAGATAGTCAAATGACACGCGCCAAAATTTAAATATCAATAAGCAAGGAGAAGAGATCAGGTGTAGAAATTCACGGAGCAAAAACATGATAGTATACCGTCAATAAGATATGCGTACTCATACATGTATATAGCCAGATTGTGTACATTGTTACAAAAAAGTATACAGCAGAATTACAGATAATAACACAGACAAAATGAGCAATTTTTATACTACAATACACGTACATATCAACAAAAACAAAATTTTGAGGAACTTTTTTTTGTTCCTCCAAGTCCGTAAGATGGAAATACAGTCTTGCAAAACATAAAAGTGCGCACCTCTGAGTCGGGAGGAGTGCTATTCTCCGCATATTTATTATACGGGAATTTCAAAATGCGGCCGGGAGTCCGCTAAAGTATACTATATATTTCACATTTACTATAAAATGAATAATTGGATTACAAATCAACTCAATCAACAGTTCACTAAAAGTTTAAACAGACAAATTATCACCTCATCGCAAACCGTGAAAATCATTTCATGCCTATGGCAATTGGAATTAGATTGTTTCCGCATCGAAACGTATGAAGAATCAATGTAAACATCAGGGTGAACATTGTAAATTAAATAACCAATCGCTTACCGATAGTCTGTATATACATCCATAAGGATCGCTTTCCGACAGTCTATTATAAAGGAAGCCATGTTTCCAGTGAAAATGAAGATGAAGAACGGTTGAATAAAGGTTGAAGAAAATCAATGTAAACATTAATTTCAAGCAAATCGCTTACCGATAGTCTGTATAATACATCCCTGGATCGCTTACCGATAGTCTGTATAATACATCCCTGGATCGCTTACCGGCAGTCTATTTAACAAGGGAAGCCATTTTTCCAGCGAGAATGAAGATGAAAAAACCAGGTATTGTAAGCTCTCTCCAATCGCTTTACCGATATAGCCAGTCCGTATAATATAGGTTGAAGAAAAACAATGTAAACATTAAATTCAAACCAATCGCTTACCGATAGTCTGTATAATATTATCCATGGATCGTTTACCGACAGTCTACATGTTTCCAGCGAAAATGAAGGAGGATAACAGCCTGATGCGATGAGTAAAAGTTGCATATGAAAACACCACGGTCCGTAAAAATTAAGCTTTCATTTGGTCAATATCACACACGAGCAGACGCTTGAGTCGTCCTGCGCCGTCTTTCACCAGCAAACACGCTGGGACGTTCCAAGGTATCAAGGCAAATTGCCCATCTTTACGCAGCCTATTTCTTTCCTGTACTAGTCTTTTGCGGTCTGCTCTAACTGCTATTGTAACGTCGTCTGATATAAATATCTTGCTACCTTTGTACTCGTTGTTTTTAAGCTTTTGGGGGGCAAGCTTCAGCAGTTGCTCCCGATCAGTGTATCTCAGCAACTTTACATGTATTGGCCGTGGTGTTTTTCTCTCTCCAGCCTGCGCCAGTGCTAATTTCCCCATTGGGCTACGATGTGCTCTTTCGATTTCAATTTCTCCATCCACTTTCATGTGATGAGTAAAGAAATCCGTCATGAATTCCTTACAGTCTATAGAGCCCTCACTGCTCTCTGGGATGCCCCAGATCACGATGTTGTTACGCCTTGATCTATTTCCCATGTCATCTACCTGTTGTTTTAGCTTGTTAAATTCATCACGTTTGACGAGGGAACTCTGCTCTGATTTTAATTCTTCTAGAGTCGTGTTCACGTTTTCTGCTGAGGCTTCGAGGCAGTTAACTTTTGCCTTGATCGGAAAGACTTGGTAAATGGTACGAACACCAATATGAATAAAGAATATTCTGGAAAACTAAGACATGAGAAGCCACAGGATACAGTAACACATTGATGACGTGTGGCGTGCACTTCTGAGGGACCCACAATAACTGCTCGTAGAAATCCCTTACAACATCAAAATATTCCGAGGACAACATTTTTAGTTAAATGATTCATTTTTGTTTAAACAATTCTGGCCCAGGGGCAAAAAAACTACTTACCGTTGCGATTATTTTAATTCGCGAATATATTACAGGCTCAAAGTTGCAAAAATAAATACCACCAATTTTGCAATTGAATGCTTTATGACAAGTGGTTATGATTTTGACTTGATTACAATTAAGTAACCGCTTTAACTGAACATGCAAAAGTAGTTTTTCAATCCACAAAAATAACCAATTGCAAAAAGAGCAAGTTTGGCCTGATTTGGCAATATGTTGCCATATTTGGAAATTTGCCCTGACTGATTATCGTTTTGACGTTGATAATCATAATTTCGGTAAAAGTGGCACAACGTCGATTTTGGGTAGCTTTGATAAACTTGAAATATCTCACGATTTACAACACCTAACCAGATGATATAAACGGCATCTGAAAGCCAAGTGTTCCCCTTTTAGTGTGTATACAAATATTACACTAAACATTAGAACTTCATGGTAAACAAGTTGCACAAACATGTGCATCTTTTTAAGGGAAACCCTGTACAGGTAACAGACCCGGGATGATCTCCTACTCTTTACGATGAGGTCTGCAACTATTTGTTCAGGGTGAGCGTCTGAATTCACGGGACCAACAGCTTTACGCGACTCTCCGAACCACGGTGCACTGACATTCACTGTATAGACCAGCACGTGGTACACAGTGAATGGGGTAGAGGAGAAATTCTACAATTAAATCTGATTATCAGCTTAAACCACGGAAAGAGAATCTGAATTAAAGATGTGAATTTCCGATCTAGATAGAAACTGTTTCGGTATTAACACTTTCCACGCGGCTATTATTTTTACCATACACAAAACAGATTTTTCAGAAACCTTTCACAATTTTCAAAGCCTATCTCAAGGATTACTGACCCAATACTAGACATGTTTGTACTTATGTCAATGCATTTCTCATGGTGATTCTGAATATGTTAATGAAATTCAATAATTTTGACATTTTTTAAACATTTCGTGAAAATTTGGAATGTCGTCTGCAGCCGCCTGCCGCGTGGAAAGTGTTAAGAGGGGTGTGTACCCTCAGCATAGCCTCCGTAAAACTGGTGTAACTCCTTTATTATTCATTTAATCTATATATAAAAGTATACATATTTTTTTGCAGGAAAGGGTTCAATGAATCCAACCATGCTCATGAAATTGACCATTTTGAAGAAAATTATAAAAAACACGTTTTTTGACCTATTTTAGGTTTTGCAAAGATAACTAAAAACATATTTTGTCAAATGTTGTAGTTTTATTATAATGCTAATACAGTTCCCTAAGAAGTATTTTTTATTTTTAATATCTTATTTATTTTTTGAATTATCGACCAAAAAGTGCAACAAAAAATGATTTTTACCTCCAAAATCATGAAAATCACATTTTTGGATATCATTGTTCAGAGGGTGATTTAAGAGTAGACTTAAGGTAGTTTTTTAATTTTATTTTGTGAGTGCTGTAATTATTGAACTATGACTCAAATGTATATAAAAGTATATATTTTTGGAAAGGAAATGGATCAGAGAATCCAAATGTTTTTGTTGTTGATTTTTTTATAACCTAATCAAATTTGTTTTTGAAATTGTTTTTGTTAGCTTTGTTCATAAAAATGTGGGTCAAAAAGTGATTTTTTTTAATTTCCTCAAACAAAAAAAAATGTCGGTCAAAATTGACACTAAATTTAGATTATCTGATCCATTTCCTTTCCAAAAATGTATACTTGTATATGCATTTGATTGTCAAGTAGGAGTCACTAGATATCAAATTATATATACCCATTAGTCATCGCTGGTTTCCTTACCCAATGTCATCAATTTCGATGAAATTGAAGCCTGGCATTTGATAAGCGAGCCTGCCTTGGCAATTCTATAAGTACAATAGAGGTCAACATCAGTCCCTATAGGAGATCTCAGGAACCCTTGCCAAAAGATTGGCATCACCTTGTAAGGTTGAGATTAAGTCTGAATTTTGCATATGAGAGCCCCAACAGTCAAATACAGGGTGAATCAAAAAGAAGTTTACCTTTTAAGTGTCATTTATTTGTTTTGAAAAACATCACCAATCTCGGTCAATCGGGAAGTACGCAGCTAAAATGCATACTTTACATTTGTTTGGTCAAGTATTCCGTGGACAGCTTGCAAAATGAGTACCTTTATTAAAATAGGCATAACTCCTCTTAGCAATGATCAATTTGTGTCATTCTTTTTTCCTAATAAGCATGAGAGAATGCTTGTTAAATGTATTCTTTACTGAACTCTCGAGTGTCATTTGTTTGTTTTCTAAAACATCACCAATCCGGGTAAACTTCTTTTTGACTCACCCTGTATTTGACTGTTGGGGCGCTCATATGCAAAATTCAGACTTAATCTCAACCTTACAAGGTGATGCCAATCTTTTGGCAAGGGTTCCTGAGATCTCCTATAGGGACTGATGTTGACCTCTGTTGAGGGAGCTCTGCTTGAGCCTGATGTGAGCGGCTTCGCGAACTCCTCGTCCAAACCAAGAGGAGTCAGAATCAAGGATTCTGATGTTGTCCTTGGGGAACTTATGCCCGGTCCTTGTGGAATGTTCAGCGACGGGGGACGGTTTCCGTTGGTGTTAAGCGGCTCTGATACCCAGGGGGCGTTTGGTCTCTCCAACGTAGGAGGCAGGGCATTGCTGACAAGCAATATGATAGACTGTGCCACATTTCTCCTTCAAGTCTATTTTGTCCTTGGGCGAGACTAGGTACTGCCTGAGGGTGTTCCTGGGTTTAAAATGGACCCGGACACCGCGTTTGGTGAGTATTCTGTGCAGGCCTTCCGAAACACCTCTGACGTAGGGTAGGGTTACCGACCCTTTTTCTGCGAACGAAGCGTCTGTTTGGTTGCGTTTTGGGCGGTTTTGTTATTGCAGTATTCTAATTTTAGTATCATTATTTTCTCGTATTTTTAGCCTTTTTAGACAGACCTTTACTCTGTTTATATTGAATACACATTTTTGATTGTAGCCGTGTCTGATTTTGGTATTATTACGTTGGGTTACTACTGTGATTTTTTAGGCCTATAATTTATTAAGTTTTAGTCAAAATCAACCTCAGGTTTTTGAATGTCTTTTCAACCTGACGTTGTCAAATTGGATTTATTTTCAACCTGAGGTTGTTTTATTGAATTTGTTCTCCTTGGCTTTTTTTTTGACAGACCTTTACTCTGATTATATTGAATACACATGTTTTGAATTTAGACGTGTTTGATTTTTGTATTATTACCTTCAATCAAAATCAACCTGAGGTTTTCACATTGAATATCTTGACAACCTGAGGTTGTGTAATTGGGTTTATTTTTAACCTGGGGTTGTTGTATTGAATATTTTCTCAGCCTCAGGTTTATGTGTTGCACTATTCTAACTTATTTACATTTTTCCAATATCCTTGGCTACCAAAATGTTTAAGTCCAAAAGTGAATACAACCTGAGGTTAGGTAACCTGAGGTTAGGTAACCTGAGGTTAGGTAACCTGAGGTTAGGTAACCTGAGGTTAGGTAACCTGAGGTTAGATAACCTGAGGTTAGGTAACCTGAGGTTAGGTAATCTGAGGTTAGGTAACCTGAGGTTAGGTAACCTGAGGTTAGGTAACCTGAGGTTAGGTAACCTGAGGTTAGGTAACCTAATATGCATATTGCATATATTGTAATTTATATAAAACAAGTTGAATCACACACAAAGCTGAATCACACACAATTACTTCATACGTTTTTCTAGTCTCTGTCTTGAGGACCTACATGTATATCCTTTGATATCTTTAAAGGGCCACTTTTTCCTTCTTTGAGAATCCGCGTTAAGTGTAGTTTTTGAGAGTGGATTCACATGATTCAGATGATTGCGACTTGTGTACACATACATGAGTGCCCCGGGAACTATACACACATTGCATGGTGACAATATCCCCCTTTGTTTGCAATTCTAAACATGACAAGGGGGAACTGTTTTATAATCAAACGTACAAATGTGTACTTGCTCATGTTATTATGTCACAATAACCCACGTAGTACCATAGAGAAATTAACTAAGGAGGGGACAGTCTTTTTGAAAGTCCCACTGATACGGGCTGATACGCCCTCAAGAACGGTGTGGTCAATCCGGTTAAATTTAGACTACGTTACAGTGGCCCGCTTGAAACTTAGTGTATGATGTGTATGACTATTTCTGTGCGTAATCCAGAAGAGGCAATTAGTCTTACTCTTTTAATAGTTCGGTACAATACAGTTATAAAAGACTTTGAATCAGTCTAATGAAATCAGCGCGAAAACGAGGTCACGTAATTGTACACGGAGTCCTATTGAACAATTTTATTTTTCTTTGTTTAAAATGCTAATCGCTTCATCGTTTTAATTTTGAAATAAGTATGGGGATCATCAACTCGTACGAAATGTGATGCCTGAATAACTCCATATCTTTATCAACGACTATGCCAAAACAGTGAGTACGAACTAATGGACACGTGTGCAGGATTCTCTTTTGTTCATCTCCAAGTGCAGGAAAGTCCGAGTCCAAGTCCATCGGGCTCGTCGGATGAGTCCAAAAATCAGGTAAAAATCAGGCGCTTTGGATTATCCAAAGGGTGGAGGTGCGGCCGCATCTCCCACTTTTGACCCAGGGGGAATTACACCGATCCAGAAAAGTTTAAATATGTTAATAACATCCAATTTCAATAGTACGTCAGTACGTCAGTGGGAATTGAAACCAAATTAAGTATACAATAGCAATTGTAAGCTAATTTGAATGTAATTTTGACATGAACAGTCAGCATTGTCGATGGGAGGGGGGGGCTTGATCTGATCTGACCCGGGCTAGTTCCATTTCCCGGGCAGAAATCGACCACTTTGCACTGTGAAACTGCTTTATTTCTGCCCGGTATTTATTACAAGCTTCTTTAATTAAATAGCCCGGTAAACGCATTGTAGATTTTTCTTGTCCTCATTTCCTTTTTCGCCTTTTCCTTTTTTTCCTTTTCCTTTTTCTCCTTTCCCTTTTGTTTTCTGTTTCCTCCTTTTTCTTCCCTCTCTTTGCCTTCCCGATTTGTTCGCTCTATTTTTTGTCAGGAGGGCATTCTGCACCATCCTCCCGCTATGGTCAGCCCCCCCCCCCCCCCCCCCCCCCCCCCCCCCAGCGAGCGGGTTGCAATTGTTAAGCCAATTACCAAACCGCCTCTTCCGTAACATGTCGCTGCACGAACACGCATTCGGAATTTAATGCACAAATCAAAAATATCAGTCATGGAACAGAACAGAGATGTCGAAATAGAGGTGTCGTCCGCTGATAAGCTTAATAGACTTATCAAAGTCTTTATGTCAATTCATTCATGTGTGGTTTGGTGATGCGATGGCTTACTAATTGAAACTACAATGTAAGAGCTTGTTGAGAGGCTAATCCCGGACGAAACTGTGTCCAAGATCTGTGTAGCCCCACTTGGATTGTCTGAGTTTTTGCCGGACAAACCTTACGAATTTGTCTTACGATATTTTCAACATAGTTAATTTCAACATAGGAACCCGATTGTTTATTTTAAATGTATAAATCGTATTCAAATTGGGAACCAGGACAATGCAGGGGGGTAATTCTTAAGCTGCCGAAAGCCAACGGCTTCTCTATGCTGTTATCGGCATTTAGCCGGTCCCGTCTGTGTTAAGAATTGTTTCTATCAGATTTACACGTTGGAGAATAGGTTCATCAGGAATCCAAGGAAACTTAATTAGAAGATTCATAGAATAATTCCAAAATTGAACTTACTGTTCCAGACAGTTTCGACGTCCGATCGGATGTCTTTCTCAATGGTGTATGACGACCGTTGATCCAGTGTTACCAGAAGTAGTTTTTCTGATGACGTCACGAGATGTGTTAGATGACGTTTTCTGGATCAATTGATCATACAGGTGACTAAGTTGGTAGGCCCCCTCGTCGCTGTTCATGAGGTGCTGTTTCATGTCTAGATGGGATTTGCGACGGATCCAAATGGATTCTCTAATCCATCTGGTGTTTCTAGTGTTGTCTCTCGCGAGAATGTTTGTGTCGTCCCATTTTATTAGATGGTTTTCCGTAGCAGCGTGATCTGCGATCGAAGACTTCATCTCCGTATTTTGTGAGTCTATCCTTGCCGTGCGTGTTGCAGAGGCTGTCTGGAAGCGAATTCCAGACAGCCGACGCAGCAAAATAAAATGAGCGTTCACCGGCTGACTTGAGATTGACGCGCGGTATTTTGAGCAATATTTTCGTAGAAGATCGTAGCGAACGAGAAGGTTCGTAGGTGCAAAGCACAGACGAAATATATGGTGGCAGAGTACCTTTAAAGTGACGGTAAGCCAAAACAACCAGCTGAAATTGAATGCGAAATTCAACAGGCAGCCAGTGAAGCTCGATGAGAATGGGTGTTATGTGGTCATACTTTCCTTTCTTAACGATTAGACGAGCTGCGCAATTTTGAATTATTTGAAGACGGTTAAGTTGATCAGTGGTTATACCTGTCAATATTGAGTTGCATAAAATCAAGCCGCGAAGTAATGATTGAATGAACAAGACACGAGGTAGCTTTTTCAGACAAATAAGGTCGAATACAGCCAATACGTCTCAGAGATAGAAATGAGGAGCGGCAGACATCACTAATATGATCGGACATAGATAAAGTCTGATCCAGTTTCACACCGAGATACTTCAGACTTCTGAAATGTGATATCAGAATCCTAAATATAGATAGTATTACTCTCAACCTGGTTAACGCGAGAGGCGGTACCAACAGTTATAACCTATGTCTTATCAGTGTTGAGCATGAGCGTATTACTATCCATTCAACACAAAATAGCACTAATACACTCTTGAAAGGACAACTTAGTTGACTCAAAATCTTCGGGCAGACCACATTGAGATATGTCGGTATAATCAGCGTACTTGAGAAAAGAACAATTATGCTGATTAACCCTAACCCCACTAAATCTCACTTAATCTCACTGCCAGAAATCTCCACGCACATGCTGCTGCATTGCCTCGATGACGTCACTTACCGCAGGCATATGTGGGCAGGAAGTTGCTGCCCGCATAATATGCGCTGGGAGTTTAACTCAATTGGTAGAGGGACAGACTTTGGTGCGGATTAATTTATTCATTCATTCATTTAAACTGTATTAATCCCAAACAGGGAAATTCAACTCATGAGAGTGCTCATATAAGCACAATACACACAATAATATACAAACAAGCCCCCCAACGTAAATATCTCCCGTTTATAATGAGAATAATGAAAAGAAATTGCTTGTTGAACAAAGGAGGAAAGGTGGCGGTTTGTCATGGCAGATGGCACGCGCATACGGCCCGATCGAGCAATCAGATGACTTGATAATCGCTCGTAAAGAGGATGGTTGACAACAACCATCACATCGGTCAGCTTGTTGCCAAGGAGATCCTTCCTTGTAGCTGTAGCCACTCTGTTAGAAATTTCCATAAAATTACGAACTCCGTAATTGAAATATTACGTATTTGGAAAGTGTACTTTAGGTCCCAGATACTGGTATACCAATATCATTCAATACTGGTACATAAAAGTTGCCAGTATTTCTCGATACTGGTACGATTTTACTGTTCCAGTATCGGGTGATACTGGAACACCGAGCGATACTGGTACACATGCTACCAGTGTAATTTGTCCCAATATTACACGATACTGGGACATAATTTTGTTCCAGTATCGCCCGATACTGGCACATTTTATATGTCTCAGTATGTACCAGTATCGAGCAATACTGGGTGTTCCAGTATCGGACGATACTAGTACAGTCCTGAATCTGGGACCTAAAATACATTTCCCCCGTATTTTTTCAAAAGAAAAAAAAGGAATCGTTCCGTAAAGCATAATATATTGATAATGCTAATTAGCGTGATTCCAATCAACCACACCTACCTACTAAACATAACGGGAATGTGAGTACGAAAGGAGGGGTTAGAACCGCTGGAAAAGAAATATTGAGTAATATTTGAAGGAGGCGCAAAAACAGGAACACGAACATGAAATCGAACGGTCTTTATAGAAAGCGCTGGAACAGGAAAACGTACGATACCGGGTGTTCATTTAATGAGGCTCTGTAATAGGACAACGTACGACATCGAATGATCTTCAAAGTGAGCGATAAAACAAGAAAACACACATTATAGATGAGTGGTGATATCATTCCTCTCCCTGTATCGTGGGGCTTCACACAACTGGAATATTGATGCAGCTACATTCCAGACATAATCATCACACTGAATTGCAGACGTAAATAAATAACATCTTGAAGTCATATCGATCAGTACCGGCTCACGCTAAGAACGATAGCGTACCTACAAAAGAAGGTGGCTACATCCAGGAAAAGTAAGCTTGCTGTACTTGACACTCACGGTGTAAACAAGGCAAAGAGCAATTGATATTCCGTAGCCGTGGCAGCGCGATAAATCATTCGGTATTAGATACAGTAGCATAACTACATCTTGCGTTTATCGTCTATTCCTTTATATTATAACAGAGCAAAACACATTATTGTTTATGTATACTTAATTGTAAGTTCAGCGTCCAAGCTCTTAGTGTAAAGGGCGTTAGACGTCAAGTTGGCAACAGCAGTCACTAAAGCTTCGTAAATAAATATGGTATGTTTCTCAATCTTGGTCAATGCTGTAAAAACCAAACCCATCCTTTGAGTTTGATTGATCACTGATAACTTTCAACATGATTTTACATATTATATTATTAGTATCCCGTCACATTTTTTTCTTGTTAGGGACGAGATGACTATTTCATTATTCATTATTTATCATTGGTCCGTTTCATTATTGTCCAAGATGCTTGATGCAAGTGGGTGTAAAACTTGGATTTATTAATAGATCACATTTTAAGGAACATTTTATCAATTAAATCAAATAGCTGGAATTGTTTTGTGTAAAAATGGCAAAAAGTGTTAACTATTCCAAGTACCTGATAAAAACGCCAGAAACATGATGTGGTATTAATGCTAAATTGTTCAATATTAGCCATATGCTGTACCACACTGTCCATTGAAATCAACAGTACGGCATACACAGTGTTTTGAAAGATTACCAATTAGATTATTGCTTAAAAACTGTTATATAAATTGAATTTTCAGAAAAATATAATGTACATTTTTGGAAATGTATAAGAACATTTGATGTAGTTACTTTTTTTTAATTGAATGGGAAACAATACTAGATAAGATAAAGCAAATGAAATAGAAACCAGGATCATGCCAATTTTTCAGAACGATATGTGTTGTGAGTAAAGTTACAAGCTACACATATAACATTTAGTTGGATCTTTTACACTTCTTAACTCTTTTAAAACTGTATTTTAGGATTGAATTTATAATATTTTATCAAGAGTGTTATACAAAGTTATAGAACAACTTATTTTATGGGAATCTATGCACTCAACATGTATTGTTTATCAATTTAAAGTTATTGAATTGGTATGCTAAACTATAACAGGCAGTCAAGAAAATAGCGCCCTCTTTTGGTAGAATTAGGAAATTCCCCATTCAATTATATAGGGCTTTTAATCAAACTTTGGGATAGAATTACTCATTTAAATGGTCACCTTCGAACGTGGGATAAGGTGAATTTGTATTTAGGTATGTATTTGCCATCTTTTGGTAATAAGTGTGGGTTCCCCCACGACGGAAAGTACAAGAGTTAAAGATACAGAAACGTCCCATGGCCTATTAAAGCTGTTACAGAAATATCGCACTCTGAAACAAAAGTTGTAACTGAAATAAATAAATAAATAAAGAATACGATTGAAGCGGACCCCAAAAGGAAGCGGGTGGAGACGCTAAACATGTTTATTCTTTATTTGGCCTTATAAGCGCTTTAGCAAAATAATCAAATGTTAAACCATTACTTTTATATATGTAATTCAACATTCCGTTTTTCACAAAGGATCGATGTCACTAGTGTCACTACTACGTACTGCGAGCAGCCTACATGAAGTATGTGCAATAATATTCTGTTCTAAGACAGACTACACACGGAAAACACTATGTAAAAAAAATACACAAATTATGTAAAAATTACACAATCTGTGTAAAAATAGAACTCCATAATACTATGTAAACAGTTGTGAAACCATTTATTATATTGTAAGCCTTTTTGACTTCCTTTAAATAGTCAAACTTTCCCTTTGACACCTTTCTATCTCATAAAACCTATCGCCCTGCATTTAGGATTAAATAAGGTGCATCGCATCTGGTTTCAAACATTTTCCTTTATGAGAAACGTTCTTTCACTAAAGGGGATTTAATGATGGCAATAAAACAAGTGACCGAGTTTTTTTCAGCACAGAGACGGTATACAAATATGTAATCACATTTTGAGAAAACCGACAGGCAATTAAGAGTAACTCTAGGCGCTTTCATAATATGCTTTCCGACCGGTGAGGACCCGGTATGAATGTGGTATGCACACGGTGAGGAAAAGGTGAGAACGGTTAGCCAGAACTGTATGAAGCCGGTGAGCCCGGGACCATGCCGGTGAGAACCCGGTACAGACCCGGTGTAGAACGGTATGGACCGAGAAACTGGTGAGGAGGTGTTATGCACCCGGTTAGAACGGTATGCTAGTAATGTATGAGGACGGTGAACCCGGTACGTGCCCGGTGAGAACCCGGTATAGACCCGGAATATAACGGTATGGATCCGGTGACCACAACAAAAAATCAATGCGCCCGTTGACATTTTTTATTGATTTTTTTGGACTCTTTTGTTTTTCTATTAGACGGTAAGGTGGCCGCCTAACACCACTGCCCTGCGAACGGGCGCGAAACGGGTGCGCCGTCTTTATACCGTCCTCACACCGGGCTCTCACCGTTCGCCGCCGCTTTTACTCACCCGGCAGGACCCGACAGGAGTTTTGAGCATGCTCAAAATTACTGCCGGGCGCGGATGGCCGGCAATTTACCCGGCAACGTGTTCAACGGACGGGAAACGGCCCACCGTGTGTCCTCACCGTGTGCCGCCGTCTGCACCAATTTGTCACACGGTAAGGAGCCTGCCAGCTCACACGGGTACATTTGACTAATATAGAGATTCCCGGAATGCGAGTGAAGCGGCGAGCTTCAACACTCAGCTTATAAAGGGCGGTTTGATGACGTTATCAAACCGGTTCGGCCGGTACCTAGGCGTTTCGGTCGGTGAGGATAAGGTGAGGAGGTGGTATGAGCCCGGTGCCAGGCCGATGAGGACCCGGTATAGAACGGTATGAACCTATTGACAAAAAAAATTCAATGCGGCCGTTGACATTTGTTGCTGATTGTTCACCGTGTTGGACTCTATAGTTTTTCGATAATGGGGCCCTCACATTTATCCGTGTGAGCTGAGCGGCCCATTACCGTGTGAAAAATGGGTGCGGACGGCGGCACACACGGTGGGCCGTTTCCCGTCCGTTGAACACGTTCAGGGGACTTTGCCGGCCACCGGTGGCACCTGTTCCGTCTCGCCATTGAACGCACCAAGTGCTAGCATCTGAACTGAACGACCTAAAGGCTGCCATACACAAAGATGTCATCCAGGTAATGACACATATTCGTATGGCTCTACTTTTACCTTTTATCATTCGATGCTTAAGTGGATGGCATATTGCCATATAACGCTCGAACATAACCAGCGTGACAAAGAAAACGGAAGCGAAATAGGCGGTGTACCCAAGCACAGATGCTGCCACGCAGCTTCCTATTGTCCGGAACGAGAATAAGCCGGAGGAATAGCTGGGCGAATTGATGTAGCTGACGATATACTGTATCCCTCCTATGATAAGGATACACACATCTGCAGCTGCTAAATGACCAAGGATAAAATTGGTAGCCGTTTGCATTTCTTTGATTCGATACAAGACGAAAAAGAAGGACAGGTTGGAGAGCAATCCAATAGATACTACTATCGGAACTACTGTTGTAATGAAAACGATCTCGCCATGAGTTCGTAAATACCATATTGATTCGTTCGCAGATACGGAATGGTGGCATACTGATGCATTGAGAGGCGTCATGATTAGAACTCTTTAATATCGACCAAACAATATAAATGAACGAAGGAAAACTTGTTTAGTGTTTTTACACTGTCCACCTGTCTTTTGAAATATGAGGTTTCATCTGGTTTTCTTACCACCAAAAGAACGGGTAATATATTAATTCTCAGCGCATACTCTGACTCGACAAAAAAACAATAAACTATTTATTAATAATCCTAACCAAACCCGTAAAAACGATCGAAACATTGACTAATTCGCTTTATTGCGCATTGAAATAGAAATATTTCATAATATTTTAATGAAAAGTTTTATTCGCGTCAAAAGCTTTTTTAATAAATAAACGCAAACATGATTGAATTAATGTTCAAAAGCTTTTTTAATAAATAAACGCAAACATGATTGAAATAATGTTCAAGGTTCTCTTGAAATTGATCGAATACATCAGGGGTTTACTTAACTTCCATTTTGGTATAGGTGTACGGCGCTTGATTCAGCTTTGGGAACTACATTTTTGCCAGATTTGAGGCTAAGGAATTACACATTTGTTATTTTTGCCACATACCTATAAGGCCAATACCCCCCCCCCCCCCCCCATCCCCCCCCCCTCCCACGCACCCCCACACACACACACCCCGGCAAATACGTTCTGACAATCAACGAAAATATACATAACTGCAGATAAATATAGTATAACTAACAAATATATATTAACGATATAATGTAATATTTTGATTTGAAAGCGATTAATAAATCAAATAAATAGCATCGCACCAATACAAAAATACTGGTACTTCCCCAGGGGCAAGTACGATCTGACAACCAACGACTCTCATTTATAAGACTGTCTTTTCTAATAACGTTTTTAATATAAATGTAGGAATTTCTAAGGGACCACAATACCGAATCCTTCCGCGTTTGGTGTATGGTTCGATAAAATAGTACATAGTGAAAAGCATGATCTTCCAAAGAGAATTAAATTGTATTGAATCGTACGATTTGTTAATTAAAAGTATCGACTAGAATCTGAACATTGCATATGTGATTAAATCGGGGTTAAAATCAAATGAAAAACGGTCGGAATGATTTATAATTGGAAGTGGTAAGAAATCGTGGATATTGGCTGAAAATCATGGTGGTGCTGTTTAGGCAAAAATAGAGAAATGTGGATCTAAGATGAGGAAATTGCATACCGTAATTGTTTACGGGCGGATTGCAAAAATTACAGCTGCACGGATTGAAACGATCATTTGGCTTTGATGTGTGCATAGAACCATGAAGTTGCTGTTCTGGATCTGGATCAGGATATACTGTCTAACACCCACTAATGGGAGTCAACCGGACAGGTGCTGAATTCACCATTATATTATAAATGTTGTTTGTATACAGCCTATACAGTGTATTTAGCCTAGTTCATCTTCCGAATATATGAAAGTAATAGGCGACTGAAAAATAACTCAAATATGAATGTTTTTTAAGCTGACCCTTTTTCACCATTCCAGTGGGATTTTACGAAGACATGGAATAATGGAATGGAGTGAATATTCACTACCAATGCATGTATCTGTTATTCATTGTCATCGTCGTCATTGTTCTATGAATCGAGCTCTCTTAATTCCAAAGATTGAAAATTTAATCTAAAAGATTGACTTTTCAATCTTTCATAGATTGCCGTGAGGGAACAAACTTTTAAGATTGACATTCAATCTTTTTTGGGATTGAAGAGTTTCAATCTAAAAGTTTGATATGTTCAATCTTATTTAGATTGAAAATCGGCAGTGTTGACACTCAATGTGAATTTCGAATTCCGTGTATAAAACATAGACTTGCACTACGGTACCGATTAGGACTAGTCACTCGGCAAAGCTGCGTAGTATCTATTACCATGTTTTACCACGTTTATACCGTTAAAAAGTATCACCAAAACACACTAACCTCCTGTAGGACTGATATAGTTGAATCTGCAAACACACCAGTGTCTCTAAATAGAACCTCCGAAGGACTGCCCATTGACCATTGGAAATAACGTAGAGACTGCCCCTTGTCTACTACAGATTTCCAAAAGTCTAATGCACAGTAGTGCGGTCACTGTTCTGTTAATATCGTTTGACGCTGTAATGAACCTGAGCCGGGTATATAATACCCGTATATAGTTCATTGTGGACCTGGCTAAAAAATTAAAAGACACGCAAGGCAAACGACACTTTTGAGCATATGATCTTTAGGTTTCCTGACAATATCTCTGAGGTTGGTCGATTTAGTGTAGTAAGTTTTAACACCGGCAAAATTTAAGAATCGGCAAATTTTGTCTGAGACACCTTTGACAAATAGCATGAACGTGAAATTTAGTTCAATTCAATTCGATAATTTTGTTGGTGTGCTTGGTATCTTTGTGGCTGTCTGACCGGAATGAGCGTTGTAATTAGCAATCAAGTCACGTACGAGAACATTAAATGATAACACATTGGTGTGTGTGCACAACAACATATTGCGCGCTTTAGACGACAAAAAGGTTGTGTTGCTGCTGATGCTAGACCTATCAGCCGCATATGACACGGTTGATCATGACATTATGATGCAAAGGCTTATAGATGACTTTGGTGTCACTGGTACTGCTCATATATGTGGTACCGCTCTTATTTTTGCTAACATATCCTGTAGGGTATTTGTATCTGGTACATATTCTAAAGACTTGTATTTCCGTGTTGGTGTTCCTCAAGGCTCGGTTACAGGACCATTATGTTTTGTGTACTACACTCATGTTGTCGGCAAAATATAACGCCATCATACGCTGTTTAGACTCTCAAGGTGTGTTGCTGACATTCAGCAATGGGTGATTGAAAACGAACTCAAGTTAAATCAAGACAATACTTAATTCTTTTTGCAGCATCTCCTTATAACTTGACAAAATTAGGTAATGTCAGTGTTTATCTTGACAATACTGAGGTTTTACCGTCTAAGACTATTCGCAATCTTGGAGCTGTTTTCGATGACAAAATGTGTGTCTGACCATTTAACCAAATTGTGAAGATCCATTAACTGGCTCCTACAAAACATTCGTAGAATCCGTCCGTATATTGATGTTGATACCTGTCACAACATTGTTAGAGCCCTCATTCTTTCTCGTCTTGATTATTGTAATATTTTGCTCAATTGTATCTAAGAAAGATCTGAAAATTTGAGTATGGTTGCAAATATTGCAGAACGAGTATGCAAGACTAGTGTGACTGAAGCCCAGACGTGAGCATGTATCCCCATTGTTGGCTAAATTACACTGGTTACCAGTAGATGAACGTATTATGTATAAGACAATGCTGTATGTTTACAAATCTTTGGAAGGGCTCTGTCCCCAGTACATTCAAGACTGTCTTGTTAAAAGAAAATCTCAAAGCACTATGAGAACACGATCTGCTGGCAGTATTAATTTTATCGTTCCTGTCACCAAGACATCTACTGGGGATAGAGCCTTCTCAGTAGTGGCTCCACGTATGTGGAATAAATTGCCTGTATCTGTTAGAAATACCACTAGTGTACAATGTTTTAAGTCCAAACTCAAAAATTATCTGTTTCTTTAATTGTTGTCTTTTTTTCATTGCATTTCTTTTTGCTATTGTATTTTTCATATTTTGCGCTTTGTATCCCTCGACAAAGGCGCGGTATAAATGGTTTTTTTTTATTATTATCATTATTATTATATTCAGATCGTTTATTTTCGAATCAATCAATGTATCGACGTATGAGACAGCTTCTCTAGTAACAGGTAATCAAAAACATATAGATATCAACGTTTATTATATGGTTATACATGTACAGGTGTCCCAAAAGTCTATGCACGTTTTTGAAGAGTCATATCTAATAAAATATAAATCATATGGTATAAATTTAACCATATTTTGATAGACGAGATTTGGGAAATTAATTTGATACCAAACACAACCCTCTGGTGAACCCACAACATTATAAAACTGGTTGAAAGTCATTGGCCGTGTGCCAGACCAATCCATACCAAGTACCACACATTGTTGCTAAAGGTGCGCATAAATTAACGGTGTGAAAGCAACGTTGCGCATTAGTCACAGTTCACTGCTTACCTTGCAACATTAATGTTATTTAATACCAACTCGGTCACTCACAACATAAATAAGCGTAGTAGACAACATTGCACAGCAAAAGTCTTCATTCAAGATGGTTTACAGCATAGATAAGCGAATACAAATTGTATGGTTCTACGCTGAAACACATTCAGTTCAACTTACTCAACAAAAGTTCAGAAAACATTTCAAAGTGAAACGCGCACCAGGAAGAATATCCATTCTTAAGTTGGTGGATACATTTTTGAACACAGGAACATATTCTAAATGGGTAAAACAACCTTCGATGAGGCCTTCAAGCAGCATTAAAATAATCCGCTAAGTTTAAATTTTAACAAGTTTGACAGCTGTGTGATGTGTGTGGTCACTTTTCTGTTACGTTATTCAATTGTTTAGGTCTGTGTTTTTGTATTAGCACACGTCTCTGTATACATGGAAAACTTTTAAATTAGATTTCACTATAGAAACGAAAATTATGTGTGATATAGTTTGTTATTATGATGATATCACTGTAATGTAAAATTTTAAATATTACAATTGACGGATCACTTTCCGTGTAACCAACTCTACCCGTATTTTTGTTAATCTCAATAGGTATGGATTTATGAACTTTATTCCTCCGAAGTATAAAATTACATTTTTGCAGTAATACATATTTTACTTCTAGGGGGCATTACAAACAGATGTTACTCCAATGTTTAGTATCAAAATTATTTCCCACATCTCCTCTTTCTAAATATGTATTCATATTTTCAATATGACTTATATTTTGTGAAATACAAAGCTTCAAAGTCGTGCATAGACTTTTGGGACACCCTGTACTTAGAGATGGAAGATGGAAATTGTTTTTTTGGTTGTCAGAAAATGGCGTTCATGATGGTATTGAATCCTAAATGGCTTACAGCAAATATATATATATATATATCTGGCTATTATTGATATTCACGTTTTATATTAGCTATATATATATATATATATATATATATATATATATATATATATAATATATATATAATTGTAGAGTTCCCCTTGAAGCAATACTGCCAATGTTTTGTTATGGGACTCATATTTCGGTATAGGTTTCAATTTGATATGATTAGTATTGTACTTCGCCATATATCAACTTTATAGATGTATTTTGAAAGTTATAAACGGGAATTTATAATAGCCCATATCATTTTTGCGATTTAAAGTAAAATAAGGCTACTTGGTAAAGATTAATAGCCATTGCCTTTATTTCGAAGAAATTCCATTCTACATGACGGCATATGTCCCAAATGTATCATACATTTGCTTGATGAATAAATGCATCCAATTTCCATCCCACAACCTGAACGAGTCAATCTCGGAGTTGGTGGTCCATTTAACACAAACTGTAAAAATAAAGAGGAAAAGCTCTATCTTTTAGGATCAAATGTATGGTTGGTGTGTATGACATTGCTTGATAAGCTTTACTATTTACAATTGCAATGATATGACCATTGAGAAATGAGATTCATGTGCGGAAAGACGATCAGAAGGCGACGGATTTCGGCACTAAAACCGACAGAATGATTGATAACAATAAGTTAGACTTTTCTGGTTTATGTGGTTAAAATATCCCCGTACATGAATCTTGGATTAGGAAACGTGTCTAGTCACGCAGAATAGAGTACGCGATTGCAACAGGGTTGAAATGACCAACCGGACACTAACAAGCCCCTTCCTAAAAATCATTGCTGAACAGGATTTTGTTTCCTCATCAAAACGCGTTTGTTCTCGTTCGACTCTGCAAATTATTTGACCCTATACCCAATGTATATAAAAACAAATTCAGTGTAATACTAATAGACTAGGCGGATTTCTGAAAAAGAGGCCTGGATAAGGGATCTTACAGCAAACTTGGGTACATATTTATTTGTTCACGACATTTTTTTTATTCTCCATCATACAAATATATATATATATACATAATATTAATGATACACGTTATCTTTAAATAGCATCACAAAAATGTTACATAACAGAAATTGCAATATATGGTATATAAGACAACTTCGGTATGCTGATTCCAAAATACGAGGTTCATCAAAAAATAATGTTGATGTTTTGACCATCTTATTTGCATAAAAAAGGGACTATCTAGAATGATGAATTTCAGTATAGGACACACTTTTAAAATAATATGACTTTCCGCAGTAATTATCCAGGACCATTCATCTATCCAATCAATGGAATACAAAGCAATAGATTGAACGGGGATACATTACCAAATCTGATATCATCTGTTCATATTTAAATCGGCTTTTTGTTTAGCTAGTATGACTTCTGTGCATCAGCATACATGTTAAGTTAAAAAAAGTCAATATTCCCATCCTGTTTATTATTTATTGAATTTTTTTATAAAGTTACACAAGAAGTAGGACGAGTGAAAATGTGAGAAAACACTTGATACTATTTCAATTTGCTGGATATCAAACTGTAGAACAAATCGTAGCTGAAAGTTGTATAGTAATCGATTGTTACACTTTAAAATGGTTCATATAAAATGTCGTTAGGGGTTGTTATATTCATCAATAACAGCATTTAAGCATCACCGAGGGAATCAAAACGCGTCTTACTAGATGCACACATTCAATGTAATGTCTAAGAAAAAATGTTTAAGGTAATGGTCTACCATGTAGTGGCTCGAAATAAGCAATTTGAAAAGTATGCCAATAAGAAGTAGCTAATATTTTTCGTTCTTCTGCTTTTTATTTCACACAAATCGGAGCTGTGATTCCAAAGTTACGGCAAATCAAAGTCAAAAATCTTAGGCAATTCCCGTAAATAGTGGTATAACAATTTTACGACAGAACTGTCGTTCCCGTAGAAAATTGAGCGAAAACAGGTTTTTTTTTAGTAGGCCTAACTGTCAAATGTCATTTTTATAAACAGGCCCAAATTGCAATTTTTTGTTACAAAATGACATTGTATTTGTTACTTATGAGATAGGTCATGTAACACAGTCCATCCGCAATCAATGTTACAACAAAGGTGTCGTTCGCGCAGAAATCAGAACAAAAAAGCTCTAGGCCTACCCACCCGTCAAATGTCAACTTTTTTAAAAAAATAGGCCCAAATTGCATACATTTGTTCAAATGGCATTAATTGGTTCAATAATGAATTTTTTGGGGGGTATGTATGAGGTCGGTCATTTGTTATGTTATTCCACATCCTCCGTATACAAATTCCCAAGAAAAATATGCCATTTCAATTGATTTCTGAACTCTGCAATCACCGTTTGTTCGTAACTTCGTACCAGCTTGCACATTCGTTCACCCACGGCTCGTACCGCTGGCTCAGTCTCCGACGACCGCAAACGGTGTTTCGCTGGTGGCCACTGGCGGTTAAATGGATTCCCTTTCATCTATATGGACCGCTTCACTATTAAAATGGAGGGTGTGTTTTGAATTGATACGATAATTCTTTAAATCTGTACCAAAATGTTTTATGTAGATAAATGCATGATTCTTGATTGTTTTGTCTCTAAATGTTAGAAGTTTTGTGAATAAAATTATATTTACAAAATGATTTAAATGTCACTCTTACTAAATATAGTAAATGAAATCATTTATCGTGTGTAATGTTTACCTCAGTAGTTTACCTTTGTAATCAACCCCATTCAGCATGTTCAGAAGTTCCTTCAACCATTTAAATGGAACACACTTTTCCAAATATGGGCATCTAATTACTAGTACTATACAAAAACAAGGTGTCTTTCCTTTTTTTTAGAGCAGCTATTTTCTAATGGTAAATTTAGCCTATTAAAACCCCTTTTCAATATTTTTTTCAGAACAATATTCACATATGAATGATGTCAATACGTTTAGTCGTTGTTGAACGGGGTTCAACAAGGTCTTCGTCATTGTTTATCTTGAATCGACAACGGTAAGACGGGTTTATTTCGCAAAATAAACCCGTCTTACCGTTGTCTCGACAACTCTGAAACCTTATTGAACCCCTAACTAAGCGCTAGTGTTTTCAAATAAATGACATGTGTTTGAATGATAAACACTGCACATAAAAGAGTAGATGCCAAAACGTGTTCATAAACTGTTATCTAAATAGCGTTTTTAAAAGCGTTAAAAGATAAACGTTTGTGTTTACTGTGAATAAACTACCAGATGAGGTTCAAAGTACCAGTGTTATTACATTGTTCGGGTTATTACGTTTAACAAAGTCAACAGCCGGGAATAAACGCCATATAAGGTTCAAAGTTCCAGAGTTATTAAAATTACAAGTTAAGGTGAAGCTTAATACTGGGCCTTCTGGGATTTTTGTTGTTGATCGCATAATATTCAATTTTTGATTTCAAAAGACTGGGGTTTTTAATTTTTTTTTAAAATAGGCCCACTCTAAGGTTCCCGTTTTAAAGAAATTCTTATTGAAATTCTAAACTCGAAAAACAGGTCAAAATTTCGAGTTAACGAGTAATTAGTACTGGTGCGTTCTGGAAAGTTCCAGTGTTATTAACATTACGATTTAAGGACAAGGTGAAGCTTAGTACTAGGGCATTCTGAGAATTTTTTTATTTATCGCATAATATTCTATTTTTGATTTCACGAGACTGGGTTTAAAAAATTAAAAAATTGGCCCACTCTAAGGACCCCATTTTAAAGAAATTCATTTTACAATTCTAAACTCGAAAAAACAAGTTCAAATTTCGAGATCAGCATATTTATAACGTCATTGTGACGGAACGCGTGGGATGTTTGTACTTTTGTTTGTATATGGAAAGAGGAGACCTCGAGCCACACCTTGGTACCAGAATAACTATATTTTGCGTCTCTGTTTGGATTTTAGTAGGGGGTTCCTCATCCTCGTAGTAAACCGTGTTACTAGACAGGCCCATTTTCTAAAACTCGAAACTCGAAACTCGAAACTTGAAACTCTATACTCAAACTCGAAACTCGAAACTCGATACTCAAAACTTGAAACTCGATACTCGACACTCGAAATTCGGAACTCGAAACTCGAAAATGACACTCGGAACGTTGGTACTGATCAATGCAAACGACTGAACATGTGTTTGCAAAATCAAATCCATCAATTTCCTCTAAATATAAATTATTTTCATGTACGACGATATTGATATAGACGAGCAGCGTCATGCCGAGTGAAATTGTCTGCACGAATTACATGCATTCTCTGTATTTTTGTTTTCTCAAATTTCAATATCAGCTTTTGCATTCTCAGGTTTTCTTTCATCTGGATTAGGTTGCATTAGCTTGCTTGAAGCTACGTTTGTTCATGCGGCTCATACTTCAGCCTTAACAATTTCAAATATTACGTGATCTAACTGGTTAATCGTTTTAGTATTGTATTTGCCATTGATTGCTTCCTGGAGATGTTTTGTTAAAAAAATTGAGAGACGGTATGTAAGGCTTTTGTCAATATGAAATTAATCCATCCTGAGACCTTTTCAATATAAATGTACTGTAAAACACTTGGCATTTGTCGCACGGGATATTCATGAAACCTGATTGAATTTTCAGATTATATCGAGTGGAATACTACAAACATAAATTCCACATCACAATATGAACTTGCTGTTAGTTTAGATGACATTTTGGTAAAGGTTGTCTACCAACATCGGCAGATTGTTACAGCAAGGATGTCATTACAATCAAGATTCCCTGACTATCTGTCTGAAGTACGCTCATTTGAAGGATATCCAGCCAATTTCACAGTGTCAACACATTCAGCGTGTTTTTACTGAAGAAAAAAAGCAGGCATATGACTGCTAACGGATTAAAATCCCCCAGTAAAAACACACCACCACCGGCATTTGCCCGCTCATACCGGTTTATTTCTCCTGGATTTTAGATGCCTTTTATCCTTCGAAACCAAGGATAATAGCGGTTGAAACCGGTTAGGAAAAGCAGTCTTTCGTCAGTATAAACACGCACGGTTCCTGCTCAGCGCGTTTGCCGGTGGAAAAGCGGAAGTGGGCACACGATGCACGATCACCTGACAATTAAATGCAAACAGATGTGTATGACCTTTCGCTGGCATTTATTATAATGAGGTCAGCGGCAGCCGGCAAGCTTGTTTATCGAACTGCAATAAAAACACGTCTCTCACACGAGCAACCGGCTTTTATCCTGCTTTTTATAAGACGGGTAAAAGCCGGTTTGCTTAATAAAAACACGCTGTATGTGCATTATTACCTGAGAATCCTATCATTTTTTGTGGCTAGAAGGCAAAAAAAAATTTCTCTCGCAATATAGGAAATCATTGATTTGTGTGTGATTACGCAATTTTATACCAGAATATTCCTCACACCCCAGGTTTTTCAACAGAAATTCGAAGCGTAAGGCCTACTCAAAAACAAAAATAGATAAACGCGCTTTTCAAACAATTTACACGTATTCCAAAGTTTGAGTTGCATAACTCCAATGGTTCTTATCACAAGGTGACATCAAATTAGAAAAGCTAATTAACAGGAAAAGTAAATCGTTGACCCCATCTTTTTTATTTAAGTACTTGAAAGAGTGTAATGATGCCCTTAATATATTTAAACTTAAAAAGTTATCGGATAGGGGTTTTCCGCAATCTTTGGTTAAAGCCTCGTTTCCTTTATAATCCCATAGTGATATGTACGAATTTCTTGAGAAAAAATAAATTATGAAACGGATAGCCTATAGCTCAAAAACCAAGCCCGTTATCCCATTTTTCATTTTAGAATCGTGGTCAGCACCTTTAAAATTACCTGATATCAATTTTACAAGAGCATTTCTTACGTTTGTTTTATGTTGTCGAACAGTGGCGTAACTAGACTTTTTCATTTGGGGGGGGGGGGGGGGGCAAGAAGGGGCAGTGACTTGAAATGGGGGGCTCCTAAGATTTTTTGAGTCAAATTTTTTTTTCGACTTTACAGCTATTTTTTGGAGGATTGAGCTACATTTTGGCTCTAAACAAGCTTGTACCAAAGAATATTTCATTTTGGGAAGACATATGCGTGCATATGTGTACTTTTGACCATCATAATTCCATGATTCCTTTCGTCAAATGAACCGACAGTGCCAATCTCAACCGACACGATGTCATTATTGGGGGGGGGGGGGGGGATTTGGTGTGTACTTTGTTTGTAAATTTCATTGACAGCCGTACTTGATTTCATTTTGGGGGCAAGCGGGGGGGGGGGCAAGGGTTCCAAGTGGGGGCAAGGGTTCCAAGTTCCAAGTGCCCCCCCCCCCCCCCCCCCCCCCGCTGGTTACGCCACTGTTGTCGAAACCTCGTCTTAGTTCATGTGATATGTCGTTGATGGTTGTTATATCCATATATTATCGTACCCGAGGGTATATATTATAAACGTTTCATGAACGGCTTCGAAGAATTCACGCTAAGAAATTATTGATAATGACACTGGTTATGTTGACTCATTCATGCTGGCACATATTCACACTTTAAAGTATGCCGACGTAAATGGTGTCCGCAAGTAGATAAAACCCGACCAGACCTACGCTCGTAAAAGGATTGTTAGTGCAAATATCGCATTGCATTTTGGGTAGTCCTCTACAGGAACCCGCTCTTCATAAGGCAAGAGAGCTGTAGCATACAAATTAAACCTACTCTCTAAATGTAAAAGAGTGAAATTCCACTCTAATGGAGTGAATATTCACTCTTCAAAGGAGTGCCTACAGTGATCACTCTAATAGAGTGAAAGTCACTCCTTGAAAGACTGAATTTTGTTCACTCCAAAAAAGAGTGAATTTTGTTCACTCTAGGAACGAGTGAATTTTCACTCTTCGAAGAGTGCCTACAGTGATCACTCCATTGGAGTGAAAAAAGAGTGAATAATATAAGGAGTGAATTGCACTCATTTCATCGAGAGTGAACAATAATGGAACATATTAATTACTTAATCACATTAACATGAATAACTTGCAATTCAATAGAAAATTTGAATAACAAACAAAGAATCATTATTCAAACAACTGCTGTCATTTGCGTATGTTACGATATTTCTCTATGTAAATCTAAATCTACTTTCTATGGTGTTTTTTATCGATGATGTTTTTACGCGTTTCATTGATGTAATTTATATTTAATAATTATTTAGACTTTGAAATTATTGCAGAAACAATTAACATTGATATCATCATTAATTATCACTTCAATAATGTTAAAATTTAATAAAATAAAGAATATTTTGAGTTTTTGAATATTTTTCTATTACATTGTGTTCCGGCTCACAAATTATTTAAATATGGTACAACTGATCACTCGCACAGAGTGAAAAGTCACTCGACACATAGTGAAAATCACTCTTTCCGAGTGACAATAATTTCACTCTGAACTCATCAACCGCACAGAGTGAAAAGTCACTCGACACCGAGTGAAAAATCACTCTTTACGAGTGACAATGACTTCACTCTGAACAACGAGTGACATTTTCACTCGTTTACATTAAGGGTCCATATCCAAACTCTCAGTGCTTTTAAATCGTTTTTCTAGCGATTTAAAAGCGCTTTTCCAACGGTATTTCGTTCTATTGTTAAAAGCATCGGAAAAAGATCGGTGATTAACTAGAAACCTCTCTACTTATCTGGCGTTAACAATAGAACTATTGTAGTACTCTTGATGGCCCAATTAGTGAAGCAGACACATGAAAGCGCGAGGATGATTGTGTTATTAAGCTGACCAGTGTTCACCCGACCCCTGTTGTGACGTAGAGAGCGACCCATTTGCCAGATTGTACACCTATCGGGTTTCTAGTACAAGTCCCGGTGGGGGGGGGGGGGGCACTGACATTTGAAAAGGGTATAGTTAGGTGCCGCGCTGAAGACCCCCTTTTCACCCTCTGCTGCTAGTTATTATGACCCCCCCCCCCCTTTCGAGCCTGCATCAGTTCTTAAGACCCCGTTTTCATTGAAAATTCAAAAATCGCGAAATTTTGCGTTCCAAAGCACCAATTTTGTGTTCCAAAGCCCCAATTTTTCGAAAATTTTGCGTTCTTAAACCAAAATAAATCGAAAATTGAACTATAGGCCAGTTCTCAAGACCTATTTTTTGGGGAAAAAAATCTGTTCCTAAGACCCTATTTTTCGTCATAAAATCCACTCAGTTCAGTTCTTTAGCCCCCTTTTTGAGACCCTGGGCGGCACACCCCTACCCCCAAAAAAAGTTGAGTGCCCCCCCCCCCCCCCCCGGGTACAAGTGCCAGGTTTTATCATGGCAGGTGATAGAGGCTATAATCGCGACACTCCTCAAACCCCGACTCAAACGATATGTTTGTAGCCGCCTATTCATTGCTAGGCTTATCGTAATCCACTCGTTAACGTCATAAGAATAATCCTCCTTGAAGTGGCCTTTAAAGACTATTGTTCAGCCGTGGATGATTTTAGAGTAAGCAGGGATGTGTCAATCAGCGTGTTTTTACTGAAGAAAAAAAGCAGGCATATGACTGCTAACGGATTAAAATCTGTTGTCTTTTAATCCGTTAGCAGTCATATGCCTGCTTTTTTTCTTCAGTAAAAACACGCTGTATGACACCTCCCTGGTACAAGCATGGATAATGTTATCATTCAATACTAAACAATATGGGAGCCATTAAACATACAACGTGTTATTGTTTTCTGGTATAGGCATAATGTGTGTAATCAAGTAGCATTATGAATCTTACTCCCCTAAATAGTGTCATTTTTCTGCGTTTTTAGACTATTTAAGAATGTTGCATACACTCTGAACGTGACCTAATAAATAATAAATAAATAATAAATATGAAGAAATTAAGTAATTAATGTAAATAAATAATATATAGATTAATAATTATATCAATAAAATAGTATATTAAGGCCTATTTATAATTAATTGATTGATAAATAATTAAATAAACATCAACAATTAAGAAAGTAAATACAAAATAAATAAATAACGTTAAAATTATGTCAATATAAACGAAAACCCCGAACGGACGTATAATGAGAGAACAATAATAAATATTATATTTCGGCATACTTAAAACCCTAACCGACCTCTACCCAGACTCGACCGCTCTAAGCATAGAGCACAAGGAATATAAACCGCCACAAAGATTCGAACGTACGGCCTGCTGATTGAGAGTCCAAATCTTTACCAACTGAGCTATTTCGATTTTCCTGAAATCCTCAGCGCTTTATACCCAAATATAGTTCTCATTCAACTATTCCCTAAATACACACGGGTTTTTCAACACGGTGTTGTTGTCTATAAAATGAGTCTATGATTTATTAGATTTAACGAATAACAAATCCCGTACTTTGTGAACCGATTCTTAAAGGGGCGTGTACATCTCAAGTGTTTGTCCTGGACAAAAATCACATGACTCGCTTCGCTCCCAAGTCCTCGCGTGCCCGGCAAAAAGCCCATGATGCAATACTAAGTCGTAAAAGTGTGCACATAAATCGACAAAATGCTGTACAAACGAAATATAATATATCTAGAATTGTTTCAAAAAGTAGTGTTATTCGTTACATTTAAATCAGAATTACTTTCTTTAACAGTAAATAATCAACTTTTGAGCGAGAAACTATCTTAAAACTACAAAGATTAAGAAATATAAAGCATTTTAAACATCTAATTTAGGTCGATATTGTTTATCGTTTCGTATAATTATTCATTATTGTTCAATTATAGTTTATTTTGGAATGTGGAATTATTTACGATTTAATTTTAATTTTCCACTGACTGTTTAGTGTGCATGGCATCATGAAATGTGAATGAACCGCGGTATACCACCGAACTGTCCTAGTCCTATGCAACAGGCCAATACAATAGAAACTCGTTGTGTGTTATTATCGATTGAGCTAAACTTGTAAAGTAAATGCCAGCCGTTATGTAATACAAATCAATTTGCCTGTATTATTATTATTGAAATAATGTTGCGGTGGTGTAGGAAATAGGAAAATCGATTCAAGGACATGAGCCGACTGGCTTCTTATTTACATAACAATTGGCCTTTGCAGATCATGTTCATAGACTAGCTAGGGGCCATTCAATGTAAGCCTAGGAGTAGTAAACACAATTATATTTACAGGACATTCTTTATCGCAGTGAAATTGCAAAAGAATTCAACATTCAATAAATATAGCGAACGATAAGCAATCCTGTCAATTTATAAAAACAAACAGTGTAATAACAAAACAGAAAAGAAAACCATCCCCATCCGCAGGATTCGAACCACTGACCTCATGATTGTGAAGCCGGCGCTTTGACGTTTGAGCTAATGAAGGCTATACATAAACGTTTTGAAGAAAAACATTACATAGGGTTCAAAATACAAATATCTCTTAAATCGGAGGCTAAAATCGAAAGGACAAAAGTCGGAAACAATATCCTCTCTAAACTAATGACTTGGATTATAAAGGGGTCAAAAAAAGTAAGTCCCCCTCTAAAATTAGATTACCTTTGTTTACATAACTTCACACACAACTAGACGTTTTGAAAAATTGAAACGATTATGAAAAGATAAAACGCTTGGCTACCAATAGAAAGGTTTTTTTATTTTCGATATCATGTTTACTTTTCACAAAACAGTCACATTTAGCCAAAATGATGTTTTCAGAAAAAGTGGCACTTGGTCCTATACCAGCCAATTTAAAAACTCTCTCTCGTGATTTTTTGTACGCAAATTATACTAAGTTTGTTTGCGTAACTCCACTCAGGATTAATCATTTTGAGAAATTTAAAGACTTGTGAAAAGAAAAAGCGCTTGGGTTTTTATTAAAAGTTTCTCCTCTTCAATATCATGTTTACTTTTCCTAAAATGATCTCATTTTTCTAAAACGATGTTCTCAGAAACAGTGGCAATTTTCAAAGTCCTATACAATTTTGTTTGCGTAACACCTCCACACAATTAGACGTTTTAAAAATTGAAACGTTTCTGAAAAGGAAAAACGCTTAGCTATCCGTACAAAGTTTCCCCTTTTCAATACCATCTTTACTTTTCCCAAAAAAAGTCAAATATCCCCTCAATGATGTTTCGTTAACATGACATTTGCCAAAATTCAATACAAGTAAGTGCCACTTTTTCTGAAAGCATCCTTTCGAGGAAATGTCACTGTTATGGGAAAATAAACATGATATCGAAATCCAAAAAAAATCTATTGGTAGCCAAGCGTTTTCTCTTTTCATAATCCTTTGAATTTTTCAAAACGTCTAATTGTGTCTGAAGTTATGTAAACAAAGGTAATCTATTTTTAGAGGGGGACTTACTTTTTTTGACCCCTTTATATTGTATAATACATGATATTATAATGTATAATACTTCCGAACACGATGGTCAATATATTACGCCCCTCCGTCATCACCCATCCATTGTACAAATATGTTACGTGACCTATCGCCAAAATGTTTTCAGCATTGATTTCAATGGAATGAAGGGGGAAATGGGCTGCTTTCACAATATCTTGGCAATACTGCGCCAAACAATAGATGAATAGAGTGATGGAGCGGTAGCTTAATTCATATTTCTAGACGACCAGATACATTGATCGGCGGTGAACGTAAACATTTTATGATCGGATTTAAAAAGCTTATAAATAGTATTTCTTAAAGAATATAACACAACCTTCCTCGCGCTTTGATGTGTCTGCTTCACTAATTGAGTCATCCAGAGTACTACAATAGTTCTATTGTTAACGCCAGATAAGTAGAGAGGTTTCTAGTTAATCACCGATCTTTTTCCGATGCTTTTAACAATAGAACGAAATACCGTTGGAAAAGCGCTTTTAAATCGCTAGAAAAACGATTTAAAAGCACTGAGAGTTTGGATATGGACCCTAAGAGAGTACACCTATATATTTCAATATTCAAACATGTTGTATAATATAATGATAGATTTTATTGTCGTTCTCAGCGTTCAATGGCTCATTTTAATCTCATTGTTTTGATTTGAGGGTCTATGAAGTAGACTACAAGCTAAAATGGATATTGATTCGTTATTTTAATTTGCGACATGCTCAAACTTGAAAATATGGAAGATAATACAATTATGCAAATTTCTGTCTAAGGGAAAAAAAGTGTTAGGCGTACCTTTTCTTAAAAAAGAGTTTGAATATTTAATGAGGTAATTAGCCCAATTTCTTAATTACAATGAATTAGGAAAATCACCACAATAATATATATTAATTTTGACTAAACAGTAATGTTTATCTTATATTTTGACTCATTAACTGATCGTCATTGATTCAAAAATCCATCATATTTGGTTAAAATAAATAAATTGGTCTTTTTGGTATTAGCACTACAAATACTTTGCAATATATACATTCGCAAGGGATTATGGGTAATACTTCCAGTTCAGGAATGCTTCCTGAACGGGAAATCGGCCCGGACTGTTAAAATACATAGAGTGTATGGATGTTTTATTTTATTAAATCATTCCAATTTTATTAATAAACATTGACAAGTAGGCCTATACATTATAAAGCCAGACTAGAGGATGGATTTGGCAATGGGCCTTTCACCATCATTGCATAAAATACATGATATTGGAATAACTTGTCGAAGGTTTAGTGCAACACAGGGCTATCTGCATTTTTGGCCAAAATCTCATTTTGGTATCAAAAGGATCCCAACAAGATCAGGAACCTAATTATGAGAAAATATATAGTAAATTCACCTAATCAAAAAGGTCTGAATAACATTTCTTTTAACTTGTCAAAACCAATAGGTGACAATGATGGGTACAAATCCTTAATTCACTTTTTCTCAAAATGACCGAAATGCAGATAGCCCTTTGTTGCACTAAACCCTCGTTGTGTTGTAATTGATATGGGCGGCCAAATACGCTAAAAGGGTACAAAATGTGTTAGGTAGTGTAAAAATGCATAAGGTAGTGTTATAAATTGTGAAAGGTACACTGAAAAATAATTTGGTGTCATTTTGACACTAAAACAAGTGTCAAAAAATGGGTCCTCAGTTGGCCACCTAAAGGTGTCAAATTGACACCATTATGGGTGTAAAATATGACACATTTGGGTGTCATATTCATTTTGACACCTAGGCTGGTTACCTGAGGACCCATTTTCGAAAAATGCCATTACACCCCAAATGGGGTGTAATATTGACTCTCTTAAGAGTCATATTGAGATAGCACATGTTTAGGAGCCGGTAAGACTGGTAAGTACCGATCTGCTCCATTTCCAGACATTTTTGATAATAATTATGATACAATTAGCGTAATGTAAGACGTCCGTATGAAAAAGACGACCACTGAGCCAGATGAATCGGGCTATGTTAGATCACATTGTGTCTACAGTTGACAAACTCAGAGTTGGTGACAATAAGGCTGTTTTTATTATCCTAGGTGACTTCAATGATGACGATTTATGCAATCAAACATTGCTTCGGCAAATTGTTACTTTTCCAACCCATGGAAATAACTGTCTTGATAAAATTATGACTGATATCTATGATAATTATAAGAAGTCGGAACGACACGCTCCCATTGGCAAAAGTAATTACTGTGTAATCGTGTGGAAGCCTTTGACCCAGAACCGTAAGCCGACCTCCAAGAGAGTGACCACCAGACCCCTGAGAGATTCTTGTGTGCGCACATTTGGCCAGTGGATTTCTAAGGAACCATGGGACCGTGTCTTTGAGGCTTCTTCATGTGATGTAATGGCTCGATCACTTGAGGACATGCTCTCAGAAAAATATAAAAAACATTTTCCTCAGAAATCTATGGTGCACAGAAACAATGATAGATGGATAAATGGTACCATATGAAGACTCATGTCTCAACGGAATAAGGCCTTTCGATCCAGTAATATGACACTATATATATATCACTAAGAAACAAGGTTATATATGAAATCAAGCAAGCAAAAAAGAACTTCTATGCAAAAAATGTTGAAGGTTTGAAAAAGATGCACCCTGGCAAATGGCATAAAAACATCAGAAATATAACTGGCCATAACAACAAAGCTGGTGATTTTGATTTACCCGGGTTAGGTGACTCTGTCAGTGAACAAGCTGATAAGCTAAATGAGCATTTTTCTAGTGTTTGCTGTCAATTGCCGCCACTCAGATTGGAATCTCTTCCTTCCTACCTACCAGCCCTTTCTCCTCCAACAATACATGTTTGGGAGGTTCAAAACCACTTAGGTAAACTTAATGCTTCCAAGGCAGGTCATCCAGAAGATATTCCTATCAAGATCATTAAGGAATTCTCCTATGAGTTGGCAGAACCTCTGACAAAAATCTTCAATGCTAGTCTACAGGAAGGCAAATTCCCATCTGTTTGGAAAACTGCTTCCATTGTTCCAGTGCCCAAAGTCAAAAAACCTGTTTCAGCTAATGATTTGCTCCCTATTGCCTTGACAAAAATCTTGGGGAGGGTGTTTGAGTCTCTTTTGGCAGTTTGGTTGAGGGATGATTTTAGCCCATTTCTTGACACTAAACAATATGGTAATGTCAAAGATACAAGTACAACCCATTATCTTGTTGACATGTTGAATAATGTTATCTCAGGTATTGACAAACATTCCAACTATGCTACTTTGGTCGCGGTTGATTTCACAAAAGCATTCGACCGAATAAACCATAATGTTGCTGTTAACAAAATTATTTCTTCCGGAGTGAGACCCTCAATAATTCCAACGATCAGTAGTTTTTTGACACATCGTACCCAATGCGTTAAGCACAAAGGCAAACTTTCTAGTCTCAAAACCATCACCTGTGGTGTTCCACAGGGAACAAAGTTATGGCCCGGTATCTTTACTGTGATGGTTAATGACGCTGCTGAAACTTCTTCTGATCGATGGAAATTTGTCGATGATCTCACCCTGGCAGAAATTATTAACTCTAAAACAAACAATCATCAGCTCCAACACCATCTGAATGCTTTAGATGATTGGTGTAAGGTTAACGATATGCTGCCTAAGCCAACCAAATGTCATGTTTTGCATGTAATTTTTAAAAAAAAACCTGTCTTGCTTCCACAACTTTCTCTTGGTGGTGAGGTCCTGCAAGTTTTTGATCACATGAAATTACTTGGTCTTGAAATCCAAAACAATCTGGGATGGAACATCTAAGTCAAAAATATGATATCTCGTGCCAGTAGACGTTTATTTATGTTATATGCTCTTCGTAAACATGCTGCCCCAGTTGGGGACATGCTGACCATCTTTCAAACATATATCCGACCAATTCTGGAATATGCTTGTGCTGTCTGACATCCTGCGCTGACCAAAAATCAAAGCTACCAAATTGAAAGAATTCAAAAGCGCACTTGCAAAATCATCCTTGGCAACAAATATCAAGACTACGAGTCTGCGCTTCGCGAATTAAACATCACCAGTCTTGTCGATCGCAGGGAAGAATTAGTTTTGAAAAATTTGGTCAGCAGGTCCTCAACTCTGAAAGACATCGCCACCTTCTCCCAGAGAAGAGATCGATTAACCACAACCTCCGTCGCAGCAATGCATATTTCCTCAACCATTGTGCAATACCAACAAATACCAAAAATCCACCATTCCTTACATCATAAAAAAGCTCAATGGCGTTTTGGATGATTAATGTATTTTGCTGATGTCTGTATTTCGTTGCAATAATTTTATGCATGTATTTTTGATATTTATATATATATTTTTGTATTGTAAAGCCGGCTTTTTCAGCTTATGCTGCCTGCTGGCTATTTTTATACCGTGAATAAATAAAAAATAAATAAATATATGTAATGTTGCACATATCATCGTATGCATGCATGACGAACACACACATACTAGTAGGTCCATGCACTGACACGCAGTCCAACACAATGCTAGTCTCTGACTATGAAATTGTAATTTATTTCATCAGTTAGTTGGCGCAATATTAAACAACATGAACAAGGCTTACATTACGCTAATTGTATCATAATTATTATCAAAAATGTCTGGAAATGAAGCAGATCGGTACTTACCAGTCTTACCGGCTCGTAACATGCAGACAAAATGGCGACGAGAAAACGCATGCGTTGATATGTTGATAGGTGCCTAATTTGGTGTCAGAATTACACCAATTGGTGTCAGAATTACACCAATTGGCGTCATGCTGCTTCGACACCTCTAAAAACCGTGAGCTTTCCCGCCAACTATTGACGCCCTTGGAGTTATTTCATTTAATCTGACACCAGTTTTGGTGTAAATCACTAAATGAGCACTGAAAGGTGTCCGTCGGACACTTAACGGTGTCACCGTAAATTATGTGCAAACCCATATCATTGACGATTACACCAATTTTGGAGTCAAAATAACACCTTTGTAAGTGTCATTTACAGTTGACTCCAAGAAGGTGTCGCTGTGACTCCAATTTATTTTTCAGTGTAGTGTAGCAATGCGAAAGGTAGTGTAGGAAATATGAAGTAGTGTAGAAAATGTAAAAAGGTACACAAATACGAATCGAGAACTTATAAATATTCATATATTCATCAAGTCACGTCTGGTATTTGTAATAATTTAAAAGCGTCAGGTAAATATCATACGGCGCCATGGCGTAGCGGTGTGGCTCAGATCGGCAAGCTGAGTAGCATGCCCCTGGGAGCTATATGTGACACTCCGAAACGAATATAAACTTATACGACCAATTCCTATTGTATATATAATTCTATCCGCACTACCCGTATTTCAATTTTTCTAACTTTTTCAATTTGTACCTCGCGACGAATTTGTACCTTGCGAAGAATACGTACCTCATTGAGAATAAGTACCTCGCGGCATTTGTACCTTTCAATAAAAGCGCCATATCTAGACATTTGCATATGTTAACTTAATCGTACCGATCGTCTTTTGTAAACTACCTTTCAAAATGTCTACACTACCGTTCTCATTTTCTACCTTTCACAATTCTACACTACCTTTCACATTTCAACACCGTACCTTTCACATTTCTACACTACCTTTCAATTTATACACTACCTTTTACATTTCTACATCACCTTTCACATTTGTGTACACTACCTTTTACATTTTTACATTACCTTTAACATTTTACAGGCTACCCTTTGGCGTATTTGGCCGCCCATAAATTGAACTCAACTAACAGTATTTGGTACCCTATCTGACAGAAGAATTCCGTTATAAATGATAACCAACTATATATGTTATAGAAAGTTTTCATCAAAGTTCAATGTGTATTGCTAAAGGCAATCCTTTTGTGACTAGTGTTTAGGAATATCTTGTTGTATTTATACCGTATTACCTGGTGGTCCTGGTGTTTAATATGGCTGTATAAGCAAGAATGAGCTTTGTAATTAGTCATCAAGTCACGTACGAGAACATTGAATGATAACAATACTGTCTTACAATCACTGATATCACCATACTTTACATGAATATTTCATCTGTTTCTCTGCCGTAAGCAATTTAACATAAAATAAATAGCTATAACGTAATAAGGATGTTTTTTCTAAGAGTGCATTCACGCAAATGCTTACAATATTTATTATTGATAAAGGCCCTCCCTAGCTTTACAATTGAATGATCGCATAAACATAATTATTATTTATATCATGCTTTTAACGGTACAATAACACTTTGTATTGAATATTGTTCAACCAAAGTACTCGGATGCGACCTATATTCTAAATATATTACCGTCCAATATTTTCATGCAATCAGCATGCGAGGCGCCCACTACGAAAATAACAAATTGGGTGGACAAGGTGATTCCGGATGGTACAATGCGGTCTTAATGTCCTATTGCTGTAGATATGTTGTAGTTCTGTTTTACCCGCGATAGTCTCTCAGAAAGAAAAAAATTGTTCTCCTCCTGATGTTTTTGAGGGCCGTTTTTTTTGTTTCTTAGTTGACATTTTGTTTCTTTACTTTGTCAAAGGTCCACTTGGGATAGCCACGTAGATATGTAAAGAAAACGAACTGGCAATTGGAACGATTCTACGCTGATTGAACACGGGCAGACGGTGAATTTTACTATAGGTTTTCCCAGTTAGTTTAACACTTTTTTCATTATATTTCATATCTCGTTAAGTTAGAATTCGTCCCCAAAATCTGACTTACGCATTTTGTTAGATAAATTTCGTCAATGAACATTATATTTCAAAGTATGACCATTTCATTTAATTAGTCATTTCTTTTCGTCAAGGAAGGATTGAATTCGTATCACCTGATGGGTAGCGGGCCTATGCACAAATATAATTCGTCTTTGTTCATTATTTTTAATACTTTTATCACATATATTCGTCAGGTGTTAGAAGAATAGGCCTACATATTATTGCAGGTTAGATTTGAACCACCGACATGTGTTCTTTTGCCTTGTCTATATTGAAACAACTGAAAACGTGGATATTGTTTTTGCATGGTTTTACCATCTAAAGATACCACACCAAAGTGTAAACAACTTGCACAAAGTCCCATTAAGTCATTCAAGAAAGTTGGTGATATAAATTATATGAGATAAATGAAAAAAAGAACGAACAAGAAAGAAATAAAGAAAGAAAGAAAAAAAAAAAATATATATAACGTATAGGTTTTCCCAGTTAGTTTAACACTTTATTCATTATATTTCGTCCCAAAATTTTGAAGGTTGCATTTGTTAAAGTAAATTTCGTCTTTGGTCAAGTATATTCATATTTTGCGCAATGAATTTCATTTAATATTCATTTTATTTCGTCCTAACACACTTCCATTTCGTCTGATACAGCGGTAACCTACTAATGTATACATTTATTTCGTCTTTGATCAAATAGTTTCATATTCAGTTCACTTTATTTCGTCCCATGTGGAACGTCCTGCCTAGAAGCATGTAAAATCCAGCTATAGGCCTATACGTTTTTTTTGTTTTTTTTCTTCTTTCTTTCTTTCTTGTTCGTTCTTTTTTTCTTTTATTTCATATGATTTATATCACCAACTTTCTTGAATGACTTAGTGGGACTTTGTGCAAGTTGTTTGCACTTTGGTGTGGTATCTTTAGATGGTAAAACCATGCAAAAACAATATTCACGTTTTCAGTTTTGTTTCAATATAGACCTATATCTAACCTGCAATGTAGGCCTATTCTTCTAGCACCTGACGAATATATGTGATAAAAGTATTAAAAATAATGAACAAAGACGAATTATATTTGTGCATAGACCCGCTACCCATCAGGTGATACGAATTCAATCTTTCTTTGACGAAAAGAAATGACCAATGAATTAAATGAAATGGTCATACTTTGAAATATAATGCTCATTGACGAAATTTATCTAACAAAATGCGTAAGTCAGATTTTGGGGACGAATTCTAACTTAACGAGATATGAAATATAATGAAAAAAGTGTTAAACTAACTGGGAAAACCTATATTATAGGCCTATAGCTGGATTTCACATGCTTCTAGGCAGGACGTTCCACATGGGACGAAATAAAGTGAACTGAATATGAAACTATTTGATCAAAGACGAAATAAATGTATACATTAGTAGGTTACCGCTGTATCAGACGAAATGGAAGTGTGTTAGGACGAAATAAAATGAACATTAAATGAAATTCATTGCGCAAAATATGAATATACTTGACCAAAGACGAAATTTACTTTAACAAATGCAACCTTTAAAATTTTGGGACGAATTCAAACTTAACGAGATATGAAATATAATGATTAAAGTGTTAAACTAACTGGGAAAACCTATATTTGTATGGGTAAAAGCCTGATATAAATATATAATAATAATACTATTGAATAGCTTGTTTTCGGGTACAAGAATACATTGCACTCGCTATAAAAACATATTCTCGTGTTGCCCTTATTATATAATTAGTATTTATTTGGGCCTCACAAACGGTGCAATAAAAGTGCATATTGAATACTGTACGCCAAAGGCTCCCAGATGCGAATAATATTAAACAACACAATGTGTATGGCGCACAAGATGTGCGTACGAGTATGCAAGCGCAGATGATGCGCACTATTACAATTTTTTAGATTGGTGTTTCAATTTCAATTAGATTAGGGTCAGTCTGCTATAAATAATAATAATAATAATAATAATAATAATAATAATAATAATAATAATAATAATAATAATAATAATAATAATAATAATAATACTAACACAACACTAATAATGATAATAATAATAAATTTAATTCCGGAATAATAATGACTTTAATTGCGGATAAGGCGAATTTCCTTTGTTTAAATGTTCGCCTGAACGTCACTTTTAGGACGGAATAAACGTTATTGTTCGCTTTCTCCCTATGAGTACATATATGGGCTCATGCCCTTACTCACAACCGATCTAAGCGCGAGGATAGCGCGATCATAGCGCGATCCTTTTTAGCGTTATAAGGATCGCAAAAGGATCGGTGATTAACAACCCGCTGGAACCGCCTCTCTACTTATCTTTGATAAGTTCAGATATCTGTATAGTTCAGACGGGGATCATATTATAAGGTCGATTTACCCCCTTGTATGAGTCATCTCAAGGTCCTTACCCAAAGATTAATGTCGCTTAGGGTCCATATCCAAACTCTGAGTGCTTTTAAATTGTTTTTCTAGCGATTTCAAAGCGCTTTTCCAACGAAATACCGTTGGAAAAGCGCTTTTAAATCGCTAGAAAAACAATTTAAAAGCACTGAGAGTTTGGATATGGACCCTTAGTATGATTGAGACCACTGTCTGTCATGAGAATACATAATAATGAAATATTGGCAGAGTAAAGTATTTCCAGAATGAAGTCAAATGTCAATTCGGGGTCAGTGATCGTTAATCGTAGTAAACCGCACGAATCATCTTAATAATCTCTACTGACTCTATCTAAGTCATTGTAACCAAGATTGGTTGAGCATGTTGAGATTGAAATCTGACATTTTATTGGGAGCATCCATTATATTAAGGGATGGCATCCATATTCGTTAAATAATGACCCACCATGCTTAGCGAATGCATTGAACCCAGTGCGTTTACCCTCTTCGATCTACAGTACAAGACAGAAAGATGTGGCCATGAAATGCGTGAGACAATCCCACTCACGCGTTTCGGATCACGCGTGAAGTCTCGGCTCACGCGTGAAGTCTTGGCTCACGCGTGAAGTCTCGGCTTACGCGTGAAGTCTCGGCTCACGCGTGAAGTCTCGGCTCACGCGTGAAGTCTCGGCTCACGCGTGAAGTCTCGGCTCACGCGTGAAGTCTCGGCTCACGCGTGAAGTCTCGGCTCACGCGTGAAGTCTCGGCTCACGCGTGAAGTCTCGGCTCACGCGTAAAGTCTCGGCTCACGCGTGAAGTCTCGGCTCACGCGTGAAGTTTAGGCTCTCGTGTGAAATCTAGGATCACGCTTGAAGCCGTGTTACAGCTACCTGCTTCATATACATTACATGTATACCTATTTTTCTGATTATCAATCCGTGTCAAGTTGTCATTAATAGCTATCATAAGAAATAGGCCTACGGATTAATTATTCCACAATAATACAATAGGCCTACAGAAATAAGGACTAAAATACAGTTATTGTGATACATTGTATGTGTATTTTAGTCCTTATTATAATGAAATATTGGCAGAGTAAAGTATTTCCCGAATGAAGTCAAATGTCAATTCGGGGTCACTGATCGTTAATCGTAGTAAACCGCACGAATCATCTTAATAATCTCTACTGACTCTATCTAAGTCATTGTAACCAAGATTGGTTGAGCATGTTGAGATTGAAATCTGACATTTTATTGGGAGCATCCATTATATTAAGGGATGGCATCCATATTCGTTAAATAATGACCCACCATGCTTAGCGAATGCATTGAACCCAGTGCGTTTACCCTCTTCGATCTACAGTACAAGACAGAAAGATGTGGCCATGAAATGCGTGAACCACGCGTGAGTAAAAATACTCACGCGTGAGACAATCCCACTCACGCGTTTCGGCTCACGCGTGAAGTCTCGGCTCACGCGTGAAGTCTTGGCTCACGCGTGAAGTCTCGGCTCACGCGTGAAGTCTCGGCTCACGCGTGAAGTCTCGGCTCACGCGTGAAGTCTCGGCTCACGCGTGAAGTCTCGGCTCACGCGTGAAGTCTCGGCTCACGCGTGAAGTCTCGGCTCACGCGTGAAGTCTCGGCTCACGCGTGAAGTCTCGGCTCACGCGTGAAGTCTCGGCTCACGCGTGAAGTCTCGGCTCACGCGTGAAGTCTCGGCTCACGCGTGAAGTCTCGGCTCACGCGTGAAGTCTCGGCTCACGCGTGAAGTCTCGGCTCACGCGTGAAGTTTAGGCTCTCGTGTGAAATCTAGGATCACGCGTGAAGCCGTGTTACAGCTACCTGCTTCATATACATTACATGTATACCTATTTTTCTGATTATCAATCCGTGTCAAGTTGTCATTAATAGCTATCATAAGAAATAGGCCTACGGATTAATTATTCCACAATAATACAATAGGCCTACAGAAATAAGGACTAAAATACAGTTATTGTGATACATTGTATGTGTATTTTAGTCCTTATTGTGTAGGCCTATTGTATTATAGTGGAATAATTAACCAGTGATTGATGACTAACAACTCAGCTTGATAATATTTCGGATATATATTTTTAAAAAATCACCTAATTTGGTAATTAATCATCATCCCTCGGGCAAGGTCATCAATTATATTGATGACCTTGTCTAGTTATTTCGCAAATTTGTTACGTTAGTTTAGTGTTGCTTATCCCAGTCTTTATATCGTTAGTTGATAGGGTTATAGCGTATCATTATTTGTTTTAGTGCACATCAATTCCCATTAGTATTTATATCGCTTAATTAGTATTCCTGTTTATTGCTTGTTTTCCAACACCAAGCTGGTATATCTTGCTTTTATTCCTTGTTATTTTAGTCGTAGTAGTCAATAAGTATCAAACAAAACCATTAAAAGCTATAATAATGTTTACTCTTTTATTTGGATAACACTTTAAAAATGCGACATACTTTGTACATGTTATATATGGAAAGTACGTCTATTATAAGATTACATTAAACATGTAGACTAGTTTATTCAATCAAATAAACGGATTAAACTCTTTTATTTGGATAATTTATAGAACCTACGTCTAATTACGAATAAATGTACGGTTCACACATGTTGACTAATTCATGTCGTTTTCATACATGCTAGAATAACAGGTACGTATTATGAATGAATTCGCTGTGTCCTCAATCATAGCCAGTTAAGGCAAGATATAGCAAAACATGTAGACTTATATTCATACCGTATACATGTACATACATGCTTGAATAAGAGAATAAAGGGATTGTGTTTAGACTGTACCCGTGCTATATTGTCTGACATAAATGCGGACGATAGTATTATTTTAAGTAGCGGCGTCGTTGTTCTACGCAAGATGATACTTGTATCTGTAAGATGAAGTCAAACATGTTGCCTAATTCATGTCATATTCAATCATGCTAGAACAACAGGTACATCTATTATGAATGAATTTGCAGTTACCTTAATCACAGCTAGTTAAAGGCAAGATAGAGCAAAACATGTAGACTTGTTCATGTTATATTCATAATGTGCGTGTACAGTTACCTCCATCACAGCCAGTTAAGGCAAGATAGAGCAAAACATGTAGACTCGTTCATGGCATATTCACAATGTGCATGTACAGATACCTCCATCACAGCCAGTTTAGGCTTTTGGTTTTCAATCCGTACACTGAAAAATAAATTGGTGTCACAGCGACGCCTTCTTGGAGTCAACTGTAAATGACACTTACAAAGGCGTTATTTTGACTCCAAAATTGGTGTAATCGTCAATGATATGGGTTTGCACATAATTTACGTTGACACCGTTAAGTGTCCGACGGACACCTTTCAGTGGTCATTTAGTGATTTACACCAAAACTGGTGTCAGATTAATTGAAATAACTCCAAGGGCGTCAATAGTTGGCGGGAAAGCTCACGGTTTTTAGAGGTGTCGAAGCAGCATGACACCAATTGGTGTCATTTTGACACAAATTGGTGTAATTCTGACACCAACTGGTGTAATTCTGACACCAACGGGTGTAATTCTGACACCAATTGGTGTAATTCTGACACCAAATTGGTGTAATTCTGACACCAATTTGGGCGTCTATCAACATATCAACGCATGCGTTTTCTCGTCGCCATTTTGTTTGCATGTTACGAGCCGGTAAGACTGGTAAGTACCGATCTGCTCCATTTCCAGACATTTTTGATAATAATTATTATACAATTAGCGTAATGTTAGCCTTGTTCATATTGTTTAATATTGCGCCAACTAACTGATGAAATTAATTACAATTTCATAGTCAGAGACTAGCATTTTGTTGGACTGTGTCAGTGCATGGACCTACTAGTACTATGTGTGTGTTCGTCATGCATGCATACGATGATATGTGCAACATTACATACATGTAGCCCGATTTATCTGGCTCAGTGGTCATCTTTTTCATACGGACGTCTTACATGACGCTAATTGTATCATAATTATTATCAAAAATGTCTGGAAATGGAGCAGATCGGTACTTACCAGTCTTACTGGCTCGTAACATGCAAACAAAATGGCGACGAGAAAACGGCTCCTAAACATGTGCTATCTCAATATGACTCTTAAGAGAGTCAATATTACACCCCATTGGGGTGTAATGACATTTTTCGAAAATGGGTCCTCAGGTAACCACCCAAAGGTGTCAAAATGAATATGACACCCAAAGGTGTCAATTTGACACCCATAATGGTGTCAATTTGACACCCATAATGGTGTCAATTTGACACCTTTAGGGTGTCAAACTCAATATGACACTTAAAGAGAGTCAATATTACACCCCATTTGGGGTGTAATGGCATTTTCGAAAATGGGTCCTCAGGTAACCACCCAAAGGTGTCAAAATGAATATGACACCCTAAGGTGTCATATTTTACACCCATAATGGTGTCAATTTGACACCTTTAGGTGGCCAACTGAGGACCCATTTTTTGACGCTTGTTTTAGTGTCAAAATGACACCAAATTATTTTTCAGTGTACGATTCTGGATACCATCCCTAAGCGCAGTTTTAAGTGCTGACACAAATTGTCAAGTAGAAATCACTAGATATCAATATAAACCCCATTAGTCATCGCTGGTTTCCTTACCCAATGTCATCAATTTCGATGAAATTGGAGCCTGTCATTTGATAAGCGAGCCTTGACAATTATATTAGTACAGATTAAAGTTATAGAAATGTTGGGTCAGGGGGCTTGTACGGCCGTCAATAGAGGTCAACATTAGAACATATAGGAGATTTCAGGAACCCTTGCCAAAAGATTGGCGTCACCTAGTAATTAAGGTTGAGATTGAAATCTGAAATGAGAGCACCGACAGTCAAATATGTGGAGAATAACGTCATCTCGAGTCTCCGTAATTGAATTCCGAATTTTCTTTAGAGAGCACGTAATGGTCTGACTTAAACAAAAAGGGGGTTAAACGAAAACGCGGAATAAGGGTATTTTTTTCGACCCCAACTCGGGACCTTGCGGTCCCGCGCTAAAGTTATTAAAATCGCCAATTTCAGAGAATAATTTAAGGGTGTATTTTTCATGCTGAATCCGGGCTAAGGGTTGTTTATGCCAATAATCATATGTTATATTTGTAAAAAATAGCCGCAAATCATATATATATTCATAAAGTCATGAATATCGAATCGATTTCATGGGTAGACTATCTTTCGAATCAGAGTGCTCAATTCCAATTAAGGAAGAGCTATATAAAAATTCAAAAATTCAAAGTTTAGACCTTCCGAGAAAGGGAGTCGTTACTCTGAGTTTCATGCTTAACGCAATCTTCAGACGACAAGGATACTGATTGTGCGACTGGTTAACCCTGGACTAGTTTAGTATGCATACACTTTCAATGGTGTTTAATCACTAAAAGTGTGTCACACTTCTCCAGTCCGTAAGCCAATCAGACCCATTTCTCAGGACCGGTCTAAAAGCTTTGAGATAGCTTAAGAGTGCTCAACTGATAAAAAGTCAGGAGCATAACATAAAGTCATGAATATCGAATCGATTTCATGGGTAGACTATCTTTCGAATCAGAGTGCTCAATTCCAATTAAGGAAGAGCTATATAAAAATTCAAAGTTTAGACCTTCCGAGAAAGGGAGTCGTTACTCTGAGTTTCATGCTTAACGCAATCTTATAAGGTCTAAACTTTGAATTTTTATATATATTCATATATATCTGCATACAATACTACTGTTTCGTTCTTGTTAGAACTCATCAGTGCAGCTCAGAGTAAATCCCGATATTGAACGGCACGACTGATCCAAGTTAAAAACCAAGCTCAGCCATGTGTCCCATGCACACTGCCTGTGAATACCAGAGTGCACAAACTCAAAGAGCGTGCTATGCATGAAGCAATAGTATTACGTCTTGATCAAATGTCAAGGCTAAACAAACAATGCACCATCTCGAAATAAGAGAGTGCTCAACAGGACACGTACCACGTAAAAGCACAGTGTTGAGGAGCGTAATATATCTCAATCTATGTATATAACAAAAAAGGGACACATTTTATAATTATATAATAATTATACATACACATAATTACTGCGCTATGAGGACATGAGTACAAAACCGGACTGTGGGGTCATGACTTTCTAGAAAGAATATCTGAAAAATTAATTTGTCAGTTCAAGACGGGGTTCTCGTGTATCTATGTATCCAAATATATAAATGTATACTTATATCGTTGGATAGGAGAACTACTTTTTTTATTTCAGTCAGATCTAGGGTTATGCGGTCGTCCCCGTAAATCCCGTAAATCACTTTTGGGCTGTAAAAACCCTAAAACGATGCTGGACACGATGGAAAAGTTTGGGGATATTCATTTCACACGCACCAAGCAGTGATGCACTTCTTCGGTTCTGTAGCCTACATGTAGTAGCCATCTACGGCTAAATAAAATGTACGCACTGTTTTAACAGTGATCTTAGTACCCGTAGTCGATAGTCGGACGACGCACATAGTCTACTGCGTTAGGTGGGTCCCCATAACGCAGTCATGTCCTCATAGCGCGGGCATATACCGAAAAATGTCCCCGTAACGCAGTGATTATACAAATATAACCTTTAACTATAATTATATGTCAATTCCACGTGTATTAGAATCGGAGATGGCTTTTTAATTACAGTTTAGATCATTTTAGACCCGCGCCGTGGGGGGGTAAGCAGAACTTGATTTGTTTGTAAATCTTAATTAAACCTAAAATCGTTTAAAATTAATTGTTTTGTTATTTTTACAATAACATTTTACTCCGAATTTTGTTCCAACTAGCGAAAGTTAAACCCTCATATTTCAGCAATTTCGCTAAATAAAAGCAATCATTTACGTCTATGACACGTGTCCGAGAAGTTTTCAATGTCACCGTGTCTTGCATTAAAAAAAACAGGGGGGTGGAGAAAATGAGCTTTTATACAGAGCTCTAAAAAGGGACACATTTTATAATTATAAAATAATTATACATATATATATATATAAAATATAATTATATAAAACAAAGTTACTAATGTAACAAAGCTGAATCACACACAATTACTTCATACGTTTTTCCAGTCTCTGTATTGATATCTTTATTAAGGGCACTCTATTCTTCTTTGAGAATCCGCGTTAAGGGTAGTTTTTGAGAGTGGATTCACATGATTCAGATGATTGCGACTTGTATACACATACATGAGTGCCCCCGGGAACTATACACACATTGCATGGTGACAACATCCCCCTCTGTTTGCTATTCTAGACATGACATGAAAACTGTTTTATAATCAAACGTACAAATGTGTACTTGCCCGTACACGTGCTGATGTTATTACATATTTAAGATCGCAGGAATAACCCACATAGTACACTCCTCCTCACTCTTTGCTCGTGTCCATTATACAGCCATCCAATATCTTCTATCACCATCAATCCCCATATCGTGTGTAATTTACAGAATGATTTGTGGTATTTGACACCCTATTCGTATTGCGGAAGTTAGCGTCTGATGAGCTAGACGTTTCTCCGAAACAGGACGGAAACCCTGAGGATAAAACTGAAGCTATTCAATCATGTTAATTGTATACACGTTATATGAATAACGACTTCTCAGTGTAAAACGAAACTGCCGTCTATTCTATAACTCTTATGGTGTAGGCCTTTTTTGAATAACAACTTTCAACTATACGGTACTGTCAAAACCCTATTTACTACCCCATATTTATTTTCAATTTATCAAAACAATTACTTCAAATGTTTCATACACTCATTTGCATATGTGATATTTGTTTATTTTCGGAGCAAATTACAAATTATTTACAAAAGTTTTCCTCGTGAATTCTCTCACAGAGCTTAACACTATAGCACTAATTAAGAATATAACGGAGTAGTTAAGATGGCTGATTTAGCGCTAGCATATTATAAACGTTCGGATAAAATAACCATATTACATATAATATAACAATTTCTGGTGACTCTTGACGTCAAAAAAATAACATAGTACAGCTTTGCACCTTTAAATGTATTTCCTAGTGCACCGAGCCAATTTAATGGGCCCCTCACATGTATCCGTGTGAGCTTGGCGGTTTGGTTACCGTGTGAAAAATGGGTGCGGACGGCGGCACACATTCAGGGGACTTTGCCGGCCACCGTTCAAAACTACTGGCGGGTGAGTAAAAGCGGCGGCGAACGATGAGAGCCCGGTATAAGGACGGCGCACCCTTTTCACACCCGTTTTGGTGGTGGACGGTGGTGGACGTCGACCATCTTAGCGACGGGCTGCGAACAGCCGCATATAGCCTGGTAACCGTTCGAGGAACGGACTCTCGGCAGGCATGTTGTATTATAGAATTCAGGGGCCGGGCGTAGCAAGGTGTACCAACAAAAAGTGGGCGGCCATTTATGTTGAAAACTGTAAAGGTTTTTGAGCTGGTCAGTCCGACGTACGTACCAACAAAAAAATAGTAGAAGGCAGCCCCAATTTTGTTTGCAGTCACCTCGTAAATTTCAGGTAAGAGTAGGGGGAGGGGGTGTCAAACAAATTCGCACGGTCAAAAAAAAAATCGCACGGCCGTGCTGCAGTGCCCCCTCAGAATTGGTATTGGTGCGATTTGGTGTGTACTTTTACCAACAATATTTTATTCAAAAGCAATCACTTTCCCCGTTCTTCTTCTCTTTTTGTCCCCTTCTTCTTTTTTTCTTTCTTTGCAAAAAAGTGGGGCGGCCATGACTGCCCCTGCTGTCCCGGTTACGACACGCCTGTTATAGATTTTGGTCGTACGAATTCTGGAATGCAAATGAAGCGGCGAGATTGAGCGCTCAGCTTAAAAAGGGCGGTTTGATGATGCAATCAATACGTTTCGGCCGGTACCCAGGCGTTTCGACCGGTTAGGAACCGGTATGGAGGTGGTATGCACACGGTGAGGACACGGTGAGAACGGTAAGCTAGAGCTGTATGAGGCCGGTGATCCCGGGACAAGGCCGGTGAGAACCCGGTATAGATCCGGTATATAACGGTATGGACCCGGTGGCCACAACAAAAAATCAATGCGCCCGTTGACATTTTTTACTGATTGTTTGGACTCTGTTGTTTTTCTAAGGTGGCCGCCTAAGGTGCGCCGTCTTTATACCGTCCTCAACCCGGGCTCTCACCGTTTGCCGCCGCTTTTACTCACCCGGCAGGAGTTTTGAGAACGGTCAAATTTCCTGCCGGGCGCGGATGGCCGGCAATGTCCCCGGCAACGTGTTCAACGGACGGTAAACGGCCCACCGTGTAACATCACCGTGTGCCGCCGTCTGCACCAATTTGTCACACGGTAATGGGCCGGCCAGCTCACACAGATACATGTGAGTATTACAGAGATTCCCGGAATGTGAGTGAAGCGGCGAGCTTGAGCGCTCAGCTTATACAGGGCAGTTTGATGACGTTATCAAGGCGGTTCGGTCGGTACCCAAGCGTTTCGGCCGGTGAGGACCTAGTGAGGAGGTAGTATTATGAGCGCGGTTCCAAGCCGATAAGGACCCGGTATAGAACAGTATGAACCCGGTGAGAAAAAAATCAATGCGGCCGTTGACATTTTTTGCTGATTGTTCACCGTGTTGGACTCTGTTGTTTTTCTATGAGACGGTAAGGGGCCGCCCAGCTCACACGGATACATGTGAGTGGGCCCATTGACAAGATTTGTTACGGTCGTTGATTAGCTCACCGGCCAGGAGTGAAAAAAGGGATGCAGGGGTAAGTGAAAAGCTACAAGTAAACCATCACTTTTTGGTGATAGATTGATGCATTTGGGTCATCACTAGGGTGGATGTGAAAATTTAAAGGGGTGCAGTTTTTAAATATGGCAATGTTGTTTTGCTTTTTAACAACAAAAAACACGTTTTCTTCTAAAGGAGTTAATAATAATAATAATAATAATAATAATAATAATGGAAACTTATAAAGCGCAAGTATCCGACAAACAAAGCCACTCACTGCGCTACAGACAACAGAGAAACAAACAGAGAACATGATAAAAAGCAATACAAATGCAGAAAACATAATAAGATACTATACTACATGTATACCAACACACATGCATGTAATATACAACATTACAAGTCATTGCAAAAGCAATTTTGAACAAGTGAGTTTTTAGAGCTGTCTTTAAGCTACAGCAGTTCCTGACATGTATGGGAAGATGGTTCCACAGTATTGGAGTACATGTTGCAAATGCGCGATCACCGAAAGAGTTATAAGATCTAGATTCACAGATAAATTGACGACTTGCAGAACGTAGTCCTGTGCGATGAGGTGCATAAGCGTGAAGAAGGTCCGCTAAGTATGATGGTGCTAATCCATGGAGTGATTTGAAAACAATAACAAGAATATTGTAGTCAATGCGTTGTTTTATTGGTAACCAGTGCAAGTCAATGAGTACAGGGGTGATGTGAGAGCGTTTCTTGGTGAGAGTTATGAGACGTGCGGCTGTATTTTGGGCGCGTTGCAGACGTTGAAGTTGATTACCAGGTATTCCATAAAGAAGTGAATTACACATGTCCTAGCGAGATGTAACAAGTGGATGAACGATGATTTGAGTTGCTTCTTTGGTGAGGTATTTACAAATCTGACTAATGTTACGGATTTGACAATAAGCAGTCTTGATGGTTGAAGAGATTTGTGATTTTTGAGACATGTCCGAGTCAAAGATGACACCTAAATTACCATGATTACGTACATCACTAGATGGTACAACTTGTGAGTTCCCGATGACAATAATATTATTGGTGACAGTCTTAGATTTATGGTGTTTTGAGCCGATGATGAGAATCTCTGTTTTGCTGTCGTTGAGTTGTAGAGTTGACGTTAAAATTCCGTTTTTCCTGCTATAATTTAGGTTACTGTATAGTGATTAAAACTACACCGCCTTAATCTAGAATATGTAACATTTTTATGCCAAAAAAAGACCAAAAGGGACACACAAAAAAAATAATCTTAGGGTTGAAATTAGCTAGAGGAATGGTATTGTTTTTAAAATGTTGTATACGTAGATAGTGAATGTATTTCAGTTACAACATTACATCAATACGATTGTTAAGCGAGGTATTAGTATTTGTTTTGCTTTACGATGTATCTAAACCTGATGTGTAATATTATTTAATCTTATTCTGTTCCAAGTTTATAACTAATTTTAACAAAAAATATTACGAAAATACATACACATTTCAAATAAATAATGAAATAATGTAAACACATTAAAAGTTAAAGATAAATGAATTATACAATCTTTGGAACCCCAAACCCCACAATGTTCATAAATTATCTGGCCCCTTAATACTGAACACAAGTGTTAACCCCACCCCTCCTATATACATGATTCCAATGAATCACTGTAAATAAGACATTGCGAAATTGAAGAATCTTGCCTAAATACAGGAGCATCACAAGAGATACATAAGCTGATGTTGCTGCCGGGTCTATTTGGGAAGCATCTGATCCTAGTTCTCTCAGGCCATCGGCTAGTTCAGGGTGAGCAGCAGCAGTCTTTAGCCATCGAGTTTTCCCTTCCCAAAGCATGATGATTTTGAGTCACATCCGCTTAACACGCTAAATGGCAATGCATGAATGATTGGATAACATCTTGCACATGTCTAATGGAAGGTTGGTTGCCACCTTGTGCATGGGAATAAATCTCTTCTTCTGTTTTGTACCGGTCTTTAAAAAGAATTGCAGCAATCCTAGAACTCTGCAGTAAAACGGGCACATTGCAGCTATATACATCAGCATCGATACTCCACACAACAACTCGATTTGCCCCTGTTGCTTCCTTTTCATAGGCGACATTCAAGAACATCCGTGAATCAGCTTCGGTGATAGCATCCGAGCTGTGGTATATCGGTATGTTGAACTGGCATTATTAGCTCGGTTGATATCATGGAAGCCGCCTGCAAAGTACATTTCATATCCTACTATTTCTACAATTACGCTTCTTTTGTGAAGAAATGTACGTAATGGCATCTCGCATGTACGCCAAAATGACTTATTCATTTGATTGCCCCCATCATATATTACACTTTTACTGACAGCATCGGCATGTAAAGCTGTCTAACTCTTATAAAGTTCCCTTTTGCATTCCGTTACAGAAAATTAACGTTGCGATCAACACACCTCGGAATTCATTATCTGTATTAGTACAATAGGTCATCTAAAACACATTGCCTTTAGTGCCGATTATATTATGCTATTTGATCAGATACTATTGACATTTACATACTTTCGATAGCTACATCGAAACCTAAAGTTCCCTAACGCTTTTAAAGTACCCTTTTGCATTCAGTCAAGGAAAACTAAGGTTTGCGAACAACACACCTCGTAATTCATTCATCTCTGTATTAGTGCAATGAGCCATCTAAAACACATTTGCCTATAGTCCCGATTATAGTGTGCTTTAAGTTATCTTAAGTTCCCAAACACTCTTAAAGTTCCCTTTTGCATGGTTTATGTAGATATATTGACTGTCTAAAGGTCAATGACATTATGAACAAGATGAATGGGTAATACTTGTGGCAGGAGACTGGGAAACGAGATCGCTTAGGTTTGAATTTCAGATGCTTTACCATGCGAGGTCTTGTGGCCCAATGGATAAGGCAGTTGCCAAGCAAGCAACAGATCATGGGTTCGACTCCCGGGCGTGATCGTTTTCCTGTTATTGTCTCTTTTCTACCCACGACGGCGAACCTGTTTAAAATATTTATAATTTGAAATCATTTTCATTTAATTTTTCATCGCGAAATTTCAGACAGAGTGAACAGAATGATGTCCAATGAGTAAGTTGTCGATCCGAAATGTAACAAAATAATGTCCTTTGTCGTTTCCTATGATTTACTTTGAATTGACTTTACCCCCTTGCTAATTCTCCTCTAGAAATTAGTTTTACAAATAATTGCGTAGACCGTAAAACGACGCAATAAATCCTTAACCCCATTTTAAGTTCATCCTTAACCCCCAATTGGTACCTCTACGTCCCTGGCATACTGAAGTGTGACAAACGATTGCTACAGAAATAATTGACGTACCCTATAAATTGGGCGTCTGACTCCAACCACAGTATGTAGCCACACAGCTGCAAACTGTATGTTATTCTCGGTATAAATATTGTTTATACAATAACCCTACCAATTAGCAAAGAAATTGAAAAACATAATTTGAAACTTCATGTAAACATAACATCATAAATTTCGTAAATACGAGTATATACCGGGGTGGTTCAAAAAAAAGTTGACCCAAGTTCAAAGTAACTTTTCAACTACATTTTATAGTTTCAGAGAATTTGTGTTTACTTAGTCTTAATCAGCAGTAAGTTTTGAAATTATCCTGAACAAATGGTACATTTAGCTTGGTTGGTTCTTCAGATATGGTTCATTATAGAGAGCATGCACAGAACTACCTTGTCCACGGGAGCATCCTTTAGTAGAGATAGAATGCACAAAGTGGACTTACACACGATTGGTCACAAATTGTGAAAAAAGGAGAAAAAGAAAAAAAGGAGACATCTGAAACATCTGTCTGGTGCATGACATACCTGCATACGTACCTACGTTTCTTTGTTGAATGTGAATGGCACATAAGCATAGAGATTGGGATACTTTGTCTGGGCGGGCTTTTCAATTCTGAATCTAGAGCATGCTGTTTTGTTGAAGACAAAAACTAAATGACGCTCCCGTGGACAAGTCAGTTTTGTGCATGCTTTCTGTAATGAACCATATCTGAAGAACCAAACAAGCTAAACGCCCCATTTATTCAGGATGTTTTCAAAACTTACTGCTGATCAAGACCAAGCAAACACAAATTCTCTGAAACTATTAATGTGGTTGAAAAATTATTTTGAACTTGGGTCAACTCTTTTTTGAACCACCCGGTACTGTATACTACTTATTTTAGAACAACGAAGCCAATGTTCTCCTAAAATGTTATTCAATATTTCTTTCAAAATACCAAGCAAACCTCGAATCCCCATTGTTATTAGTAAGTGGTTCAGTATTAAGTATGTTCAGTGTGTATGTTCAAAAATCAGTGGTAATAAAATACAGTAGAAGTACTATTTTATTTTAAGTGATAAATCCATTTATAAATGCTAGCATCTGTAGCATATGTGCCAGATCAAAATAAATCCATGCATTTCTATTTCCTCTTAATATCGAGTGCTGCTACTCATAGCGATATTTGCATAGATGAAAATACAGCGTCATACCGAGTTTCTCACGAATGCATTTTTCTTATTCTCAAATTTCAGTATCAGCTTTTGTTTTATCAGACTTTCTTGCACCTGGAAGGTGCCACCTGACAGACTGTGAAGGAGATGCCTGTCAGGAAAATGAGGCTACTCGGTTAAGAACTACGGTCATTGCTGACATTTGAAAGGAAATTCATTTTACACGTTGATAAAATATGACTTACCCTGTAAATGATTAAGAGAAATGAAAGTAGGCTGAGCCTATATATCGTTGGTTTGATGTGATGTAAAATGATTTGCGATTCAACTTACGCATTAAATGCCTGCTCTTTGAGTGCCTGTAACAACAGTTATAATGTACCTAGGACTAAATGGCCCAGATATTCAATTATGTGTTTTCATTACTGCCTCACTTCAAGGCATAACGTCACTATCAATCATATTCTGCTGCGAGATGATAAAACAACTGGAGGACCAAGGGAAAAAAAACTGTTTGAGATTTTTCTAAGTCATGTTAATGGCCAGATATTTGAAGAAATGTAGGATCTTTTTTGGAAATTTGGCATTTTTTAAAGATTTATTGAGATATTTGTTTACAGTCTGATGATATTTGAGATTGTTTGAAAAAATGTTAAGAACATTTTGAAAACAAAAACAACCCTAATCAACCGACTATAGAGGTCAGTCTGCCCATGGAACAGGATTTGTTACTCTACTGGGTTGCTGGTTACTTCGACCAGCTGTAATATACTATAGTCAGTGACTATTAGTCACTATTCTACACCTATCAGTTGTAAGACGCACTATACGACCCCCGGGAATGGTGCGTCACTTTACCGAGGTGCGTCAACTTTTCATGTACCATGACGCACCCTGTGTCAAAAAAGTGACGGACCCTCAGTCAATATACGCATCCTCAGTCAATTTTGTGACGCACCATTGGTTGATTTTGACGGACCATGACGCACAACCCGTTGGCGATTATTTTGTTCGTACATGATCCTAGTGAACGAGCCTGTTCTCCTACATCTGCTGTGGTTACTGTTATGCGCTTGCGTGGTATAGCGCAATGCTGATCCCCTATATTATGTGACAGTACTCTCAAAATGAAATGTTCTCGGTCTACTGTCAGTTCCTTTTTTTCCGCTTGCCAAACTCTTGCACACTTGCACGGCGATCGAGTGATTGCCGGGGTGATTGCAGGCATTCTAGAACATGCGGTATATCGGAAAAGTGATGTTCGTAAACTAAAGCCTTGTTGGTGGTATAGTATGGCATATATTTAAATTAAAAAGTTTGTATTTTGTTGTTCGTAAAAATGATGTACACTGTGACGCACCCATGTAAAGTGACGGACATTGACGCACCCTTCGTCAATTTCGTGACGGACCAAAGGCTGCCACTGACGTACCCTCCGTTAAGAATGTGGTTGTAAACGACGCACCCATGACGCATCTCTCCCGGGGGTCGTATAGTGCGTCTTACAACTGATAGGTATATTAGTATTATGCAGTGTTGGCCATTGTACATTATAGACCACATTGTGTGCTATAGCAGCGTGTACGTATCGGTGGGTGGTTGGCGCTGATAAAAGAGGGCACTAGATTACAGTCAGCAACGGGCAGTTTTGTTATGAATTCAGTTTCAATGCATGGTATATTTTTTGATTACTAAGATTCTTAGCTAATAATAAACGAGGAATAAGTCCTCGGCATAAGTATGATTTGAGCAATATGTCAAACTGCTCTCATTAGGTTCTACACGTCTCTATGTTTTGAGCCACTTTCGAATATATTTCTTGACATATTGACAGGCCAAGATATTAGTAACAGTATGGACGGTAACATGGACGCCCCATGGACACATGTCCCGACTTTGTCTAGCTAATACAGAATTGCCACGCTTTATATTTAGCATTTCAAGTAGCCAAATTGGGCTTATAATTAAAACTAAAATCTACTTTAGAAATGCTATATCGCGACTTTTCTCAAAATTTAAACTTTTTATTTTATAAAATCTTAAATACTAAGCACTACTTTTGATAACAAATTGAAGTTCAAAGCTAGAAATTCTTTATACAACCACGCTAAAACTTGCTAAAACCTTACAATTTGGGTGTTGTTTCAACCAGCATGCTGGGGAACTTGTTTGCGGCCTTGCTTGACCAAACGGCACTAGAGTATTGCCACATGAGGTCATTAAAACTCCACATTTGGCTCATTTTTAAAACTAAAATCTGCTCTAGCCTACTATATCGTGATTGAAATTGAAAGTATAATTTTTATAACATAACAAATTATAAACTTAACATTTTTGACTTGCTGCTCCACCCAACTTATTATCAAAGGTTGAAGCTAATTATAGACAGCAGTTATGTAGTGAATGGAATATGAAATTATTGTGAACATGAAATATTTTCTTTACTTTCTAACAAGACACGTTAATGATTTAAATTTGACAAATAATAAGAAATCATTTTCCGACCATGCTATTTCAAAATTAATAAAAGAATCTGTGAACTATTTTCGAAACAAACTTAAGAAAAACATCATCCAAAAATATGAATAATTCGCTTTCTGAGCCCGTCCTCGTTTGTCTTGTCTTGTTTATTAAAGTCGTTGTCAGATTTTGTTGTATTCATGTATTAAATAATTATGTTACATTTATGTACTGCATTGTATTATATTTAAAGTGGGTAGGCTATTTACAGGCCTTATTGGCTTTTCAGCCTACTCCTCCATACGCTTTTGTTATTTTTAAGTTTTACATTTCTTTTTGATGAAGTGTTTGTGTTTGTTTTATATGGAAATATATTTTAATTTGATTTTAATTTGATACCATAACTTACGATATATCCCACCAATTTTGCTTAAAAAACAGACTGTGCTATTCTTATATAATGTATTCATTTTTGTACTTTAAATCACGAATATCAACAAAAACTGCATTGATTAAATTTCACAAAGAACCCCACAGTGTGACGGCCTTGCTACCAAAAAACGTAGTCAAAACCCGCGTGTGGAGGTCCGAACGGCCAAAGCGTCGTAGGCACTAACAGCTGGTGCAATAACTCAAAGAGTTGGGGGGAAATCGAGATTTATAATCACGGATACAGCCTGGAAGCCGTGGTTAGGGATGTATGTCAACATACAGGGGAACGGAACCATAATGCTGATTTTATAGGTTATGAGTTTAACGGCTTCGCCGTCGGACAAGTTTTCTGTCACGCTTTCGTCAGGATAGAGCTCCGACTTCTTTAGCTATGGAGACCAATTTAGTATAAACATGTAGCCACTTCTCTATAGTTATCATTAATTGGTCTGCCCTCTGCCCGATGATTTGAGAGTAGGTACCCCTTTCCTACTTGCGAAATGTGTGGGTCTGAAAAGAGCTTTCCAAAATAAAATATTAGGTTGATTAAAAGTAGGTGCCCCTTTCGAATAAGATGTATTCCAATTCAATATAAATTCAAGCTTGTTGCAGCTGACGGGTGCTTAATATAGTGACAGGCCATTTGTCTTAATCTTCGAAAAGTAGAACAACGCCCCTCTAGAGTTGAATCACATACATTCTTCGTTATTTCCTATGTTTGAAAACACATCACCGTTTTTAAGTGTAGCGTGTCGCCCTCTAAAGTTGAATAAATATAAGATATGCTATGTTGAAAACACAGCAAAGTTTCAAAACAGGGCTAAACGTTGCCATCAAGAGCGGATTAATGAAAGTCCTACGTGATTTACAAACAACCAAACAAATCTTTTTTTCTTCAGAATTAAAATACGATGCAGAGACATGTTTGTTGATATTTGAATAACATTAACTTTTAGATAGCGATACTTAACTCTGTAATGAGCATGTGTTTCTCTTAAAAATATAACAAAGCAATTTTTATATAGATTCTTCAAAAATTATAATATCGCCGTACATGTATATACAATGCCCTCGATATGCGATATCCATTTGTTAAAGCTTTATTTTAAAAACCTGATAGAGCAGAAAAGTGAAGAGAAAAACCTCCAGACACCGTGTTCCGTAGACACAATTGGGCAACGAGGGTGCTTATGTTACCTGGTTTAACTAAATTGTATGCGGATTTGAAGCAGTATAATATGTTTGTCAGAAATATAAAATGAATTAAACGGAGACGGTGGTTCATGTTCCTCAATATCCTAGGAATAGAAGGGTGGTTACGGGGTACTTACGATACCTAGTTTAACTAATCCCATGTGTACGAAGTTACATGGATGAATATGAAGAAGTATGTCAGTGAAAATATCAAATGAATTAAATGGAAACGGTGGTTCATGTTCCTCAACATACTACATGTACGAATAGTATAAGGTGGTAATTCAAAACTAGACAATACAACCGATATATGCCGAGAGGGGTAACATTTAGGCTACATATTACAACATTTAGCATCAGACGCCAGTGAATTTGTTGTATTAAAAGGTGTGATGTGATGAGGAGGGTTTCATTGCGTGACTTTGAATTGAAACAGCCTATATACATTTGATTGAATCTGCATGGTCTGTCTGTGCATACCACTTGGATGAGCCTCTCTGCTATGATTAAGTAGTAATCTAATGCCCCTGACACACTTCGAAGTGCTATCTGATACGTCAATTTTAAAGGACAGTACTACTGTATCAATCTGCTTGTCACGAGACATTTATAGACGTATTTTATATAATATGTTGACATACTTCGAAATGTTATACTTGAAACATATGTCACGTAATGTATTATTCCGTTGCTACATCTGTGGATACTGTATTAGTCATGCTCATATGTACGTACTTTCTATTGCCAAACAATGTCAATGATTGATGTTTTCAAGTGTTTATACCACTTTTGATTGTTCCTAAAGTATTCGTCTGTAACGGGTGTCTAGAAAACGGGGACGGAAAACGGGGACAGTGAACGGGGCCACTAAATTTGGTCCGAGTTAACGGTGTGCAATGGATTGGAAGTGAGCGTCCCCGTTTTCTGTCCCCGTTTTACAGATACCCCGGTGTAATCTGGAAAACAGGGACGCGATGAATGAATTGACATTTTTATAACCATATAGGATAGCGTGTGGATTTGGATGACATTGATCATGAATATAGGTGCAGATTACTGCACTCAATAATATATCATAGAACTGACATTCTGATATTTCATTTTAATGAATCTGGCTCCCCCGTCCGTAAATCGCTATCGATGAACGACAGAATCGGTGATTCCTTTTAAAAAGTCTATTAATATCCGATTAGCAAATGAAGGACTTGGTTTCGCCCAATCACGCATGTTCTATAGTTATTGAATATGGCTGATCTATGAAGCGGAAATTGCCAAACTAGTGAAAACAGTCTGTCATTTTAATTTTAGACTCACAAAATGTCAGAATGTTCTCAAATAATAAACATGGGTGGGAGCTGTGGGCTATTTTCGTATCCTATCTCGGTTAAAGGTATATTAAGCGTGACACATGTGATTATATTATACGACTGCTGAATCCAGAGTCTGTGCTAGAACGCATTTGTGTCATGCCGGGAATCAAATGTATGTTCAAACATGATGATAGGTTTTTCATAGAGTTTAACGGGTTTGCCGTCTGATAAGTTTAAAACTGTCAAACTTTCATCAGAGTTAGGTCTGAACTGAATACATTATTTTAAGCAAAGCATATAGACTGCCTCTTATACATTTTACCCATAGATAATCCTAATGATGAATCGAATTCAGATGCACTTTTAGTCCTAATTGAGAAATTGGTGGTTCTAAGTATACCTGTTCATAGATTGCCCTTTGTCCATACTGAATAGAGAATGTGGCTCAAACAAGCGTGATGATATGACATGCGTCTGATATTGTTGCCGTCTTTTCTATTGATCGTTGATAATTCAATGATTCCAATCTCCCGTGCTTATTGATCGTTTAAGATTCAATGATTCCAATCATCCGTGCTTATTGATCGTTGAAGATTCATGATTCCAATCTCCCGTGCTTATTGATCATTGATGATTCAATGATTCCAATCTCCCGTAATTATTGATCGTTGATGATTCAATGATTCCCATCTCCCGTGATTATTGACCGTTGATGATTCAATGATTCCAATCTCCCGTGCTTGTTGATGATCGTTAATGATTGAATGATTCCAATCTCTCTGAAAGTGGCCTGCAAAGACATCCGTCACAAGTCACAGAATAGGTACAAGTTCATAAAAGCTAAATAAATAGGACAACTAATACTAGTCTTTTCACAAACATCAATTTAATGAAGTGGGCGAACAAAACGTTCACAGCGCTTGCCTGCGGTTTGTATTAAAAGTTAAGGTTGAAGTAATATTGACATGATGTATGCTTTTGATTAAAATGTAGCTGTATTTTGCAACAAGGATTCACGGTGTATTCATAAGTGATTTACCACTTTCATATATGTAGGTATTGGATGTCGGACAATGGAAGCGCACAGTGCACACATACCGTGAAAGTTTAGGAATTTCAATATATTTTCCCCCGGGATATTTTCCGTCATCTTGTACCGTAGATGTGTGTTAGTCTCACACTAAATCCTTCTTTAGACTTAAGACTGTACGTATTACCCTTTTTAAAACTCGCATACCAATGTCGTCCACCTATGAATATGCTAAGCATGATCGACTGTTTTGAAACATTTTTAACTTATTATTTTAAATATTATTAATTGCGTGTTTTGTCGTTTATGGATTTCCTTAGTCCTTGTCAATCTTAAGGCCCTGTCACACCATAGCGTATGGCCTGAACGTGGCCTGAACGTATGCCGACGTATTCAAAAAATAGCTCGAAAATTGTCAGAGTCCGAGAACGTCCAAGAACGTCCAACTTCCCAACGAATTGCGTCAACATCGGTGATGGAATGGACGTATCCATAGCGTATTAAACGCATACATAGCGAATGACTAACGTATTGATAGCGTATCACTAACTTATAACAAACTTATGACAGCGTATCACAGCGTATGCGATCGGCGAGCGTATGACCAACGTATTCGTATCGTATGTCTGCCGTGCTCGACGTATCCTCAGCGTATCCTCGGCGTACAACGAACACGTGACTTATGCCGTTGCAGAAATTGAGTATCGTACACGGCGGGACAAGTGTTGCCAGTTCAAGTAAACGCAGCCTAGATGATAACTATTAAAATATCTAGAAGGGTAAATCTATATGTCCAACCTACAACTTAAGACGATTAACGTACCTCTAACGTATGTTTAACGTATGTCAGCGTTTGTAAACGTATGTCTAACGTACCACGAACCTATCGGGAACTTATGCAGAACGTAAGTTAAGCACACGTTGAGTACGTCGAGAAATTTTGAACATGCTCAATAATTTTTCGCGGGCTCGACGTGTTCCAAATTTTCACAACGTATCACAGCGTGCTCTTAACGTATACGACGTATCCCAAACTTACCCCTAACTTGTATCAGCGTACACCAACGTACGCCAACGTATTTTTCGATATTTCGCATACGTTGTTATACGTTCAGGCGATACGCCATGGTGTGACAGGGCTACCGTACAGCTAACGCGCATTCGGCGTTTTGGGAATTTATGGAGGGTTTGAATATATAAATGGGTCCCTTGAGTATCTCATCCTCACTTCTTCATGTCTTGGCCTTCTTGCTTTTTCCGCCTCGGCCCCTGGTTGCTTGCTTCTTCTTGGGAGGCATGTTAACTGCTTGATGACATCGGCGGGAATGATGTAATGTGAGATCGGCGCTGTATTTATACGTGCTACAGCGGCATAATAAGCCACGTGTTCGTTGTACGTCGAGGATACGCTGACGATACGTCGAACACGGCAGACATACGCTACGAATACGTTAAGTATACGTTAAGCATACGTTAGTCATACGCTCGCATACGTTGTCATAAGTATGTTATAAGTTAGTGATACGCTATCAATACGTTAGTCATACGCTATGTATACATTCAATACGCTATGGATACGCTATGGATACGTGACAGGGCCTTACACGATCGCCCGGCATAAGGTGAATACGTGAGAATACGTCGAAACTCGTTGGAAATACGTCAGGCATACGTTAGACATACGGCACATATACGTTATCAACTCGTTATCACTACGTTGGCTGTACGTTTCCCCCAGCCTACGTTCATCAACGTATACCAACTTACGAGTAACGTACCACTAACGTATGTCAGCGTATGTCTACGTATATTTAACGTACCACAAACTTACCGGGAACTTATGCAGAACGTATTAAGCACACGTTGAGTACGTCGAGAAATTTTGAGCATGCTCAATATTTTTTTCGTGGTCCAAATTGTCACAGCGTATCATAGCGTGCTCTTAACGTAAACGACGTATCCCCAACGTACCCCTAACTTATATCAGCGTACGCCAACGTACACCGACGTATTTTTCGATATTTCGCATACGTTGGCATACGTTGAGGCGATACGTTATGGTGTGACAGGGCCTTTAGCTACAATTATTTCGATAACACAATATTTTTTTTAGGAATATTTGAAAATAGTATCTTTTATAGTTAAATCAAATCAAATCCACGTTTCTCATAATTACGCTATAATCTATCAATCTATCAATCTATCAATCTATCAATCTATCAATCTATCAATCTATCAATCTATCAATCTATCAATCTATCAATCTATTAATATATCTACCTATCTATCTATCTATCTATCTATCTATCTATCTATCTATCAATCAATCAATCAATCTATCAATCTATCAATCTATCAATCTATCAATCTATCAATCTATCAATCTATCAATCTATCAATCTATCAATCTATCAATATATCAATCTATCAATATATCAATCTATCAATCTATCAATCTATCAATCTATCAATCTATCAATCTATCTATATACTGGTAAAGAAGCAATCTTCTTGCAGAGTGCTCAATGCGATGCAGAGCGAAATATAAGTTAACCCATTTGGAACGGTCTCTAAGAGAAGGCTCATATTATATCTATCTATCTCTATCAATCTATCAATCTATCAATCTATCAATATATCAATATATCAATATATCAATATATCAATTTATCAATCTATCAATCTATCAATCTATTAATATATCTACCTATCTATCTATCTATCTATCAATCAATCAATCTATCAATCTATCAATCTATCAATCTATCAATCTATCAATCTATCAATCTATCAATCTATCAATCTATCAATCTATCAATCTATCAATCTATCAATCTATCAATCTATCAATCTATCAATCTATCAATCTATCAATCTTTCAATCTATTAATCTATCAATCTATCAATCTATCTATCTATCTATCTATCTATATACTGGTAAAGAAGCAATCTTCTTGCAGAGTGCTCAATGCGATGCAGAGCGAAATATAAGTTAACCCATTTGGAACGGTCTCTAAGAGAAGGCTCATATCATATCTATCTATCTCTCTATCAATCTATCAATCTATCAATCTATCAATATATCAATATATCAATATATCAATATATCAATTTATCAATCTATCAATATATCAATATATCAATCTATCAATATATCAATCGATCAATCGATCAATCTATCAATCAATCAAAAAAGAATTGACTAAAATCCTAAAATCACAAGAAAAAAGTATATCAGAAATAAGTGTCAGGGCATGAAGCTAGAAGACAGGAGTTATTCTTGCCAGCATCAATGGGACGATGATGAACACCGTGGTACTACACAAAAAGGCTAAATCATTGTTTCAACGTCACGATCAAAGTTACCGCGGAAAAATCAATCTAGATTGACAAAGCGGTAGTCCCATTCTTGATTGTCCAACGCTAGTGTGTTTACTTCAATTCTTGTATTACAGATATCTATTTATCTCTAATTTTGGAAATAACTTGATGATTTTGAAATTGCAAATGTGTAAAAAACCAGGCAAAATACTGTACATATCATAACGAAACTATTGACAGGCAGTTGAATTATATTATATATATGTGGATCAAAATGTAAATAAAAATAAGTCGATATTTAAAATGATGAACAATTTATATTTCAACAGAAAAATCGCGCAAATCCGCGCACACTTAAAAAGGTTTAAAACAATTACCTTTACACCATATTGTCTTGATATAACTGAATAATAAAATAAGTAATATAAATTCAATGTAAAATCATTTTTTAGTAAACTTGACAATATTCTTATATTTTCAGTTTATTCAGAATACGATGTTCTTGGCACCGCGGAGTGTGTATTTAGGGTAGAGAAAGCAATGTTTGAACGTACATTCCGATCCCAAAATGAACCACTTATTATGAAATTGTTTTAAATAGGCCACATAATGTATCACAAATTTACTGGATTGAAAATCCAATAAAATTTGCTTGCAACTTCGGCGGTGATTATCATCGTTTAAAGAAGAGGTGTGCGCAATTGATGGGACAATTGCATGATTAGGGTTGCGTAACAATACCTTTCTCCCTGTGTATTAGCTTTTATGGTCAGGGGTGTCAGAAAAAGGGGGTCACTTAAGGAAACACCCCTTTAACACTACACGCATAAATCATACACGACAACATTAATCAAAATTTAACATTTTATACATTTTCTTTTATCATTTCAAATGATTAAAAACATGTTTACAAGTTTCATAAGACCTGCTTTACAAATCGGCGAACTTTGCTACGAATCAAGACATGGCGTGTAGTGCAAGTATGCGCGCAGAGAGTCATGTACATATTCAATGCACTCCATGTATTTTGTGTTTCCTGCTTTCCTATTGGTTCGTACTACTTAGGCCATATTGCAAAACTAGTACGTATGGCCCACACGTATATTTTACATGTACATGTACGTATAATTATTTATACGATAGTCACAAAGGTAATATTGTACGTAACCATACGCTCAAGCGCCAATGCAAATTGAACTTAACCAATGCAATTACTTCCATAATAGTATTTATATACGTTATTACCTTATAGAGAGGAAGATTTCTGCTGGCTAATTGCATTGTGGGAACAAGTTCGACATCTCGAGGTCCCAGACATGGGCGGATACGACGAGAATTACCTGATTTTTTTTACAAAACACATTGCATGCATTGCAATGTCATATAATTATTTGAGTTCAATGTTAACAGTGGTGTAGCTAGGTTATCCATATTGGGGGGAAATGAAAATGAACCGACAACACTTTTGTGAGTCAAGAAATGTGCGTGCAGCGCGCAACATTTTTCTACGTTACACCTATTTTTGGCACGATCAAGGTACATTTTGGCTCTAAACAAGCTGGTAGCAAAGAATGTTGCATTTTGGTGAAACATTATGCGCGCTTAGCGCGCGAAAAATTTTCATCTGTGACCATCATAATTCCATGATTCCTGTAGTCAAATGAACCGACAGTGCCAATCTCAACCGACACGACGTCACTATTGGGGGGAGGGGCGATCGCCACCCCTCCCCCCCCCCCCCCCCCCCCCCCCCCCCCCCCCCCCCCCCCCCTCTGGCGACGCCACTGAATGTGAAGGTAACTTTTACGTTAGGCGATGCAAACTATTACTTTGGTGACTATTGTAGGCCTATACGTCTTACATACAGGTCAGTAAAACGTAAGAGCTATATACGTACTATAGTTACGTGGTGCTTCCTTTGAGTGTATGAATTTTTGTCAAAAGGTACTACATTAGGATCCTTTTATAAAAACGCCACGTTTTCAATGACTGCCTGATGCACTCTATTTATTCGTGATGGTAAAAATCAAGTACCAATTATGTTCCTTCTATTCAGCGACATCACGTTTACCATCTTAACAATGCCAAGCTACATTCCCGGCTACATTACGATGTTACCCGCCTTATTATCATGATCAGCATTACAATTAAGGATAATGCACTATATTCTATTTTCAATGTTTAATCGTGCATATAGACAAACACATTGGAACCTGAGCAGAGGCCCTGAAAGGCCTCACATTTCCATTGCATCAGGACGAGCTAATGTGATCAGAACCAACGTTGTTGATTTGCGCTTTAACGTACGTGAGTGTACGGGGTTTTTTGTCTTGGATTTTTTTCGGTTTTTTTTAAAACTAAGTCTGTTTCATCTCCTTTTTGAAACCTTGATGTACTGTTAATGTCTATCTCTGAAATAACCAGATTACGGTTGAAGAAACCAATAAATACTAAATAGCCAAGAAGGATCTTTATGGGCATAACAAATGTGAGGGTTTTTTATACGCGTAAGTTGTTATTTCCTCCCATGAAGAACAATAAGTGGCTCAACTACATGGAAAAGCTTCTGAGTAGTTTTTACGTATGTCGTTCCATCTGGTATAGAGACTAGACGAGCCATATTTCTTTCACAAGCATTTTTTAATTGTACATGTAGTTATCGACTTCTGGGAGAATGAAACCAAATGTAAGTGTGTCGAAAGATAGTTTTCCACCTAAAATACCTCTATTTTTATAAAAATACTTATGCATAGCCAATGAAATGTAAATAATACAATCATAAACACCCCGACATACATATTTAGTATACTCGGCTTTTACTCGTATTATGCGCGTCATTCAATGTAGATCATAGCGCCAATTTACATTTCAATCAATCCTCGTACACCATGATATTTCTTAGAGACAATTAGAACTGATTCAGCATCGTGACAGTAAGTGACATATGCGTTCGTAACCTTTGTGGGACTTCCTTGATGCCTTCAGGCCCGTAAGAAAGGGGGGCGATGGTGGCGATCGCCCCCCTTTGAAAATCTTCCCCGGAAAATTTGTACACAGATGAAAAAATGTCGCGCGCTACGCGCCCATTTGTCTTCCCAAAATGCAATATTCTTTGCTACAAGCTTGTTTAGAGCCAAAATGTACCTCGATCGTGCAAAAAATAGGTGCAAATTCGAAAAATTTCGCGCGCGTAAAATCTTCCGGTGATTCTTTTTTTGAAAACGCCCCCCTTTGAAAAAAGTGTCTTACGGCCCTGGCACTATAACCATCGTTACACGATCAAATTTGTTCCATGAAATAAGCATAATACTCCCAGGTTTACAAATAGGATGCTTCAAGTGATTGTAATAATCACCATTGTCAGGAACGTGTTAGTATGAAATTGTATTTTTCGGCCCCCCCCCCCCCCCCACCCCCACATCCCCCTCCCCCACCCACCCCAACCCTCAAAAAAAATCAGTTTAGTCAAAATTAGACCCAAAAAATTGACAATTTTAGTATAAATAGGATAATATGTTCATACCTTATCAGTTAGAATTAGATCAAATTTGACAATTTTCACGTCAAATGGCAAAAACACCTGCGCGCTTTGCGCTCGCGCTCGTTTTTACCTTCATTCCCTCTAAAACAATTTACATAGTTTTGTTTTGTACATTATTTCTATACAGACGATCATCACTGCTTTTAATTATATCGGCTCAAAGCAGCTGATACCGCTCCCATGTGTCTTTATTAACCTTTTTAGTTATTTCCTTAATATTTATTTGCTGTTGAATCATTTGAGCTGGATATTCTAACGACAAAGAGCAATGAAAGAAATGGATTAAAATATTGAGAAGTTCTTGTGAACATATGCGACAGTAATTAATAAGCTCGGGGGAATATGTGTTAATAATGCTGAGCTCAAATATATTTGTTAGATTTGAAACGATTGGTAACAACCGAGTTAATCGAAAGAATCTGTGTCGTGTTACAACCTCAATATTGCCCAGACGTAAGTACAGATTGGTGTCGATATAGTTCACTTAATTCAATGCGATCGTCTGATTGGATTTCACTACTGGGGCTGTTTATATTACACTTTATTTGTGTTTCAGAATTGATAAAATGGCAACTTGATGTTCGTGTAAGAGTCATTTTTCCATCAGTAAGCAATCACTGTCGTTTCCAAAGCAACCATTCTATAATTCCATTTTGTGAACGTCACTAGATATAATACACGAAGCGTTACGTCTTACATTAGTGTCAGGGCGCCCTCGCAAAAATTTAGAAATCAAAAAAGTCACTCACAACCAAAACCTGCTTTTCGGTACAACTTGACTCAGACGTGAAATTCCGTGCCAGTAGCTATTCTGGACAAGATATGTGTTTGCCGTGTTTGAATCTTGTGTACCGAGTTATGTTTATTTATAGGAATTCATGTGGCTTAAATTAATCGCCGTCTGTAGACATAATGGAGTAACAGTATGCATTTCAGTTCTTGTCATTACATCTGTAATCTTGATGACTCTTCCATCTGGGATTCTCATTGTAACAGCTTTGATTTCACTAGTTGTTGAAGGAAAGGATTCATGTTTGTTGACTAAATACTGTTTACGTTTCTGATGAGATGTTAACGTAGGACATTTAGTTTACAAATCATTGCGCAGATAATAACCATTGCTCTGCTTCAAGTGACTCACCAAATCATTGAAAGACATTACTAAAAGGAGATTCAATGTATCTTCTTTTTGATTTCCTACATGCCAGTCATCACAGCGCTTTAAGTGGTGGTCAGCTCGTCAAACTAATCAAGATTGTTTAAACATGGAATTTTACTCTTCAATGAACAATTAGGACGCCGAATCTACAATTCATCATTTCAGTCATGCAGCTAATTGGATACAAAACAAATTGATCATTTATTCATACTTGTCATTCTTTTGACAAGCCAGCTAGATATATCCCATACATATTTACCGAGATGAAAGTAAGAGGCCAAATCTTTTAACTCACCAGAGGCACATGTGTTACCATACGCACTATTTTTCGTCCAAGCTTCTAAAACGAACCTTATCAGGGCGTTGCACCTTGTAAGTTTTAAGTTACGGTTGTAATTCTGACACTACACTGACCCTTTTAAAATCCAAATTCTCCGTGTGGACTAGTAGATACGTGAGGTTCATACCAGTATCTTACCTAGATAAGCAATGTAAGTCTTTTATCTCTGCACACCAATCGACACTTCGGGCGTACTTTTATTCAGTGACACGTCGTATCAAGACTGACACGAATTGCCGTTATTCATCATTCTACGGTTTTATCGACATTTTTGTTTTTACAAAATGTCTGCAGCGGATTGTCAGAATGTTTTCGTTAATACTAGCGACGAAGCAGCGATGTACGGCTATAAATCGGAGCATGTTTTCTTCGTTTCTATAGTTCTACCAATAATATTGGTAATTGGAATCGTAAGCAACTCGACATTTGTATTCGTGGTTTATCGGGTTGCATTTATGCATACCGTGACAGGGTGTTATCTGGCGAACCTTGCCGTCGCGGATGTACTCTTTCTTATATCTGCGGTGGTTCCGAAATTCACCAACTATTTAGGTTCGCCAATTTATCCTGACGCTACTCCTATAGGAATAACAGGGTGCATATTAGGTTATGTGTTGTCGAACACTGCATACTTTTCATCACTGGTGTTCATAACGTACGTTTCATGGGAACGCTATCGAGCTGTTTGTCGACCTCATCAAAAGTCAATCAAATGGAAAAATGTTATGAGGATTGTGATATTAACATGGCTCGTCACCTTTTGCTTCTCACTCACTTTCATACCCGCTTTCGCCATATTTATACAAAATTGTATGCATTGGCCTGAGAGTAAGCCTTACTCAGAATGGCCTCTTAGACAGAGCTTTTGCGTGTCCATATCTCCTATAGCTGACAGCTACGCTGACGGGGCTCAAACAACACCATTCTTTGTATGTTTTATCATCAATCTAACTTTGTCGTGCTATATTACAAAAGGTCTAAGAGATTCAATTGAAAGATTACATGGACATTCTCAGGGTTCTCAGAAGCAACGATTGGCAAGTGAAAGATCGAGACTTCAGATAACCCGGATGTTACTCATAAACAGTGCACTATTCTTTCTGCTACTTTCTCCATTTGAATTCTTATCTCTTAGCCGATCTATTCGAGTTGCAATAAAGGGCGAACCTTTTATCTTTCCACCTAAAACTGCGAGTACATTTGGCTATGTTTTCCGGACTCTGTCTTACACAAACACTATTGTCAATCCGATAATTTATACTGTTTTTAGCCAACGATATCGGAAAGCGTTTTCCATGGCATTCTGCCGAAACGCGACAGATACATTTGATAAATCGTCGACTCGTATTCAACTAAAATAACGATTTCGTACGCATGCATTCGCATAAGCGCAGTAAATGTTGTTGATAAACGCTGATAATGCATTATTTAACACTTTTTAGTTAAAACAATCGTGTAATTTATACTTAACCAATATCGTTTTACAGTGAGACCGATATTCATTTTAAATATAACATTATTTCTCCATCATGCTTGTCGGTAGAGTAGCGGTCCGGAGAAATATGGTAATTTGAACTCTAAACCTTTAGATGCAGTTCAAACGCTTTGATACCAATTGCCCTAAATTGAGGTCAGCTGGTATTGAGCGTCCGTCTGGAGTTCGGGAGGTACCGCGTTCAAATCTACTTCGAGGAAAAGATAAATTATTATCATCACTTCTACCTCGTGATATAAGTAACTTTGATTTCTCATTTGAAATATATTTTGTCGGCAGACTGATACACAATCGTGTGTACAATTCCAACTATATAGGAGGAGCATTGTTTGTGTACAGAGGTAGATATTGGAATCAATCAATAACTTAGTGACTCAAACGGTTCAATTATTTCCACGTTTGAATTGTCTAAAAATGATTATACGGACAATAAAAGTAAAGTACGATATTGTATGTCCATGAGGCGATTTTTCGTAACAGTGGTGTACCATTGTAAATGGCACGGCTGTATTGTGCATACGTATTATAATTGACTGTTCCGCAAGACGTATACGATAGTCGCCAAAGTAATATTTTGCTTTAACTTATGTACAAGCATCAATGAAAATTGAAGAAACACTTAAAGTTTAGACTTCAGGTTGCGTCTTATCTTTGTCACCCCTTGCAAAACCATTCATGATCATTGGAGTTTTAGAGTGCACATATCAGACTATCATTGCGTTATAGACACTAAAGATATACCGTACATGTTTTATTCGCATTACGAATTGTGACCTACTGATAATGTGTAGTTTTTTAATTTAGAATGGAAACAGAATGAGGCGCAGATAGTGTTGAGGATTTTTAAATGCAGAATTCGAGCTAAACTCATTCAATTTTGCCAAATTCAGCGCGCATTCGTTCCCGTTTTTTGTTGGTGCGCTTCATGCGCATTTTCCCACCCAATTGTGTTCCTTTCCCACCGTTAAGTTCCATCAAATGTTGATACTGGTGCCGCCACTGTTCAATCATTCCCAAAATGCCAACAACAAATGCCACTGGATCGGACTGACGTAGTAATATTATACTAGTATTAAGAATAAGAAGTATGCTCAGTCGGACCTCTTCATGGTCGGTATTTGTTTGAACCTCGCAGATATCGATATTTACACCAAAATGGTTTTCGGTTACATCAGTAATGAAGCTGCAACATACCACACCGTTCCCTCCCGGGTGCTCTCCCTGTTCTCCCGGCGTGTACTGCTCTAATACGGTACTCTGATCTTTTCCCTTAAATATTTATGAGCCAGTTGGGCTCTTCAATCCTCATGATTATCGTTTAACAATCTGTACAGCCGGCGTATATATTTCTGGAGTGAGTATATTCTCCCGCTTATTCAACAAGGGAATTTACTTAAGTTCATTGAGTCCGAAAATAGTGCTCTTACCTGGCGATCTATTATCCATGATCATCCAAAGGGAGTTATGAGCTTTGCCGTCAGGGCATCTATTGACTTCTTACTTACATTCACAAATCTCAATACATGTGGTAACCGCACTAATACCAAGTGCAATTTGTGTGTCAATAAGGAAACCCTCAACCATATTCTTAACAACTGCTCAACATTCCTTACACAAGGCAGATATACATGTAGGCACAATTCCATTCTTGCCATCATTGTCAAACATCGTAAGGATAATATTCCTGATAACACTTCTGTGAAGCTTTATGCTGACATCCCAGGCTGGTCAATTAATGGTGGAACCATTACGCCCAATATTTGTTCGCACCAAGTCAACGTCCGGACCTTGTTATTGTTGACAATGCCCATTCATGTTGTTGAACTTACTATCCCATTTGAGATGAATATTGCCTCTGCCCATAATCGCAAGATCGAAAGGTATAGTTCACTAATTTCGGACATCAATTCAGGGGAGTATAATTGTGTTCTGAGTTGTATTGAAATTGGGTCACGTGGGCTAATTACCAGGGAGAACAAAAATAGGATGAGTGCAATATTTAAATTTACTGGTTCTAAAGGCAAGAAAAATGTTTTTAATGATATATATATCTAAAAATGCTCTCCTTTGTAGTTATGCGATTTGGAATGCAAGGCACGAACCTTCTTATACGGTAGAGTGCCCATATATTACGATCTAGGGCAGGCACCATTTCCTGCTGGTTTCAGGTTTTAATTATTTTATTTAGGCTTGTGTTGTTTGTTTTAAATCTTTTAATATATATATATATATATATATAGTTGTTGTTCTTATCTTTTGTCTTTCTTGTATGGGATGGATCCGTCTATCCCGTATCCTGGAATTTCGGTACGGTCTTTGAATTGTTGAATAATGATTGATTGAGTATAAAGTATTGGTGGTTTGGATTTGCGATCAATAATATCATTTAAAGAATGCTTCAACTTAAATCATTATCACGGGTATTCATTTGGTAGAGTTATTAGTTTATGAATTTGCAAATAACAAAGCACACCATTTATTATTTTATCTAAAGACACTCGTCTACTTGTAGGACCCGAACGCCGTAATATTTGCGAATTCAAAGATACTCTCTGGCTACAAAAATGCAGTTTTACCTTTTTTCTGAAACGTATTTGAGTTATTGATTATTATGACAAATGGTGGTATGTTTTACAACATTTTGGCGTAAAATGTAATACGTCACAGGCGTGTTTGAATAATGTTTCATCCCGACAAAGTGCTAAGTCATTTGTTGGGCCCTACACTGCTAAAATGTTGCGTAACACGTTTACTCAACATTGAGTAACTATGCAACAGTTCAACAGTAGAGTAAACAATGCCCAATATGTTCAACAGTTGAGTAAAAATGCCCAATATGTTCAATAGTTGAGTAAAAATGCCCAACATTTTACTCAACTGTTGAAATATTGGGCATTGTTTACTCAACTGTTGAACTGGTGCATAGTTACTCAACGTTGAGTAAACGTTTTACTCAACATTTTAGCAGTGTAGAAAGTGGTTGATGCTGTATGCGATGGCATTGAAGCATGTTATATAAACATGTTTTGATTTAGACGTACTTCATTACAGTTGTTGTTAATATGAAGTCAGGTAGCTCTTAAAGTTAGCTAGTAACTATATAGAATCATCAGGATACAAGTTGAGTTTAAAGTGCCATAACAGAAGGCCCTGTCACACCATAACGTATCGCCTCAACGTATGCCAACGTATGCGAAATATCGAAAAATACGTTGGTGTACGTTGGTGTACGCTGATATAAGTTATGGGTACGTTGGGGATACGTCGTTTACGTTAAGAGCACGCTGTGATACGCTGTGACAATTTGGAACACGTCGAGCCCTCGAAAAAATATTGAGCATGCTCAAAATTTCTCGACGTACTCAACGTGTGCTTAATACGTTCTGCATAAGTTCCCGGTAAGTTTGTGGTACGTTAAATATACGTTGACATACGCTGACATACGTTAGTGGTACGTTACTCGTACGTTACTCGTAAGTTGGTATACGTTGATGAACGTAGGCTGACGGGGAAACGTACAGCCAACGTAGTACTAGTTGATAACGTATATGTGCCGTAAGTCTAACGTATGTCTGACGTATTTCCAACGAGTTTTGACGTATTCTCACGTATTCACCTTATGCCGGGCGATCGTGTCACGTATCCATAGCGTATTGAACGTATACATAGCGTATGACTAACGTATTGATAGCGTATTACTAACTTATAAAATACTTATGACAGCGTATCACAGCGTATGCGAGCGTATGCGAGCGTATGACTAACGTATGCTTAACGTATACTTAACGTAGCGTAGCGTATTCGTAGCGTATGATGATGGGTTGATGTGTTCAGCACGACAGACCATGAAGTAGTGAGGATGAGATACTCACGGGACCCATTTATATACTCAAACCCTCCATAAGTTCCCAAAACGCCGAATGCTCGCTAGCTGTACGGTACATACGCTAGTTGTACGGTAGCCTGTCACACCATGGCGTATCGCCTGAACGTATGACAACGTATGCGAAATATCGAAAAATACGTTGGCGTACATGTACGTTGGTGTACGCTGATACAAGTTAGGGGTAAGTTGGGGATACGTCGTTTACGTTAAGAGCACGCTGTGATACGTTGTGAAAATTTGGAACACGTCGAGCCCGCGAAAAGTTATTGAGCATGTTCAAAATATCTCGACGTACTCAACGTGTGCTTAATTTACGTTCTGCATAAGTTCCCGATAGGTTCGTGGTACGTTAGACATACGTTTACAAACGCTGACATACGTTAGACATACGTTGACATACGTTAGACATACGTTGACATACGCTGACATACGTTAGAGGTACGTTACTCGTCGTAAGTTATAGGTTGGACCTAGGATTTACCCTTCTAGATATTTTAATAGTTATCATCTAGGCTGCGTTTACTTGAACTGGCAACACTTGTCCCGCCGTGTACGAAACTCAATTTCTGCAGCGGCATAAGTCACGTGTTCGTTGTACGCCGAGGATACGCTGAGGATACGTCGAACACGGCAGACATACGCTTCGAATACGTACGCATACGTTGGTCATACGCTCGCCGATCGCATACGCTGTGATACGCTGTGATAAGTTTGTTATAAGTTAGTGATGCGCTATCAATACGTTAGTCATACGCTATGTAGACGTTTAATACGCTATGGATACGCTATGGATACGTCCATTCCATCACCGATGTCGACTTTTCCTACGCAATTCGTTGGGAAGTTGGACGTTCTTGGACGTTGACAATTTTCGAGCTATTTTTTGAATACGTCGGCATACGTTCAGGCCACGTTCAGGCCATACGCTATGGTGTGACAGGGCCTTAATCAAATATAAATGACGATCAATAACGTTCAAGGAATCTATATTAGTTAAGGTATTTCCATAACAAAATATTGGAATTACCTGTAATTAGCCTATACCTTTTATTAAAGAGAATCAGAGCACTGATCTTATCAGTTCAATCAGAGCTAAGGCAGCCAATTATATCATATTTAGTCATCCATTAAGGTCATAGATTAGTCAACCAATCGAACAGAACCTTCTTATCACAGCATTTCTTATTTTGACTGCTGACGAAAGCTTCACAAACAAAGTAACCACACGTCGCACTCATTCAAGACCGTTTACTTAGGGAGATAAAGGTAGCAGTGACCTGTTTTTCTGACTACTTTTATATACTTGCATGTGAAATGTAGTGTATAATATCCAGTCAGTTGTTACTGCTTAATTTCCGCATCAACATTAATTACTGTCTGTACGCTTGTCGTTAACTTGGGCAGCTTGTTTTCTCATACATGTGCTTAATATATACACCCGCTTTTAGTTTCAGTCACTTCATTTCGGGCAGATGACCTATACATGTTTGTTGGGCCAATAAATGGACATTTCATGCCACTTTCGTTCATCTTAAAAAAAAAGGTGATACATTGATTGGACTTGACATGCAAAGTATGCGAATGTCCAATACAAATTTTGTCGAAAGCATTAGGGAAACTGGGACGCCGAAAGCATTTCTTTGTTTGTTTGTAGCATAAAAGGACAAATACGTCCCCTAATATCTAGGCTATATGATTTTAAAATGTATACACTACTTACTCTATAAGATGATAATCCGTGTCGATATACGGCTGACAGACTTGACAGCAAAAGCATTTGAACAAGACTTATATTATAAATGATAAAGCACTTGCAACTCAGCACGGTAAGATATTGTCAGCAAGAAACTACTGAGCGTCAAGTTAAGTGTGAATCCTATAAACTGAATTAATCAATTAAAGTATTATTTGTAGATGCTTCAATTGTCTTCCAGTGCATTTGAATCAAACTTTCATGACATTATTTGTGTTGATTCTTCCTATTCGAATGTTTGCAAAGCGTCATTGCTATTTTGTAACCCATATATCCGACGAATGTCTCTAATCAAAATGTCAACACTTTTTTCAAAATGTTAATTTATTTTTTTAAATTGTAAAAAACATACCACAAATTCCATACCAAATTGGGTCGGTCGGGTATTTTTTCGCCTCCTATCCTGTAAATGTCTGTAAGACTTATAAAATGTATATTTCATATAACATTCGTTCATTTGTTTCCAAAATGGAAATATAAACTGCTCCTGTCGATGATAGTTTCTTGACTGTTTGTCCGAAGATCGGGCTTGACATATCCATGCACGTAACCTATAAAGTATTTGCCGATGGTTAAACGGTGAAACTGGGACGAAAAAAGCCTGCTCTGTCTTGGATAATGGCATGATATGGTCTGCACGTCCAATATAATAAACTATGACTTAAACATATATACTGCTCTCACTCTCATGTGATGAGTTCCTTAGTGTTATTCTGTTCAAAATAAACAATGAGTTACAGGGTTTTGAAAAAAATGTCAATACCTTTTTAAAGCTTGAAATCTCCTGTAAAATATGACTTAGGGGCTCGTGACATGGGGTCCCCAAAGTGGCACGTTTTTTTGAAAACTTCCATGCATACCCCCCCCCCCCCCCCCCCCCCCCTAAGTATCTAATGGTACGTCTCTAACTCGCCCCCACCTCACACACAGTATTTAATGAAACTTTAAAAAATACTTTTAAGCCCGGTATTTTGAGCTTAGCCGTTAAAAATAATTGAATGGAATAAGACGTCATCAAACGTTAATAATTATAACTTTCTTTTCATTTGATTGTTTTCAAAACTCTATTGGCTAGTTTTCTACCCGTATACCTAACTTTAGCATTACTCCAAGCAATCAACGATTGTTTTTGTTAAACCGAAGATTTCATTGACTTTCATTTTCAGATTAAAATGTACTATAGGTTCATATTATTATCTTTCATGTTACCGATGGCATACTACCCTTGCTCATAGATGATTCAAAGGGAACACTATTGATTGTTTTATTAATTTGTCACAATGTATCGTTCATTCTTATTTCAAAAGAAGTAAATCAAAGCTGCAGAGCTGTATTTCGCGCAATTTGGTACAATTATACCTACACTATTATGTAATAAAAAAGAGGCCTATATTATACAACAAATACATCTTAGAATGAAGGGTCTTATTTGGTCAACATCAAATCATTATGTTGATCCTCTTAGTATAAAGCATGCAGACGAGAACGTTGAAAATCGTTTATTAGACGATTCGTAGCCTAAACACAATTTCCCTTATTAAGGACGCTGTTCAGACTGGACCATTACGACATCGTAGTGAATTATTGTTACAGGGGGGCCGGGGGTGGCTAATATTTTTACAACGCCGATTAAATGGTTCGCATTTTGTATACCACTGGAGTCATAATAATAATAGGGCCAGCTCCTATGGGCTGCTCGCTTTACATTTGCAAATGCGGATGGAAGCGATCTCGATTACACGCACCGTGATAATATTGCAGCTATGCATTATTTATTGGTTCCAAGGAAGGGAAATAATACCAATAAATAAATTCTGTATAGTGGAATCAGCTCGTTTTTTATTTATTTTTAATTATACGTATAGTTCAAATTATTATCTTCTACTTGGTCATGATTGATCTATGTTTGAAGTTGGTTCTGATGCATTTTTCGTTTATGTATGCATTAATATCGTAATATTGAATGGTGGTATGAGCAAGAATAGTGGAAAGTGATTCTAGGGCCAGGGTATCAGGAGACATGGTTGCAAACTTTGTATCCAAATGTGTTTAGCGATTATGGCGAAGGTAGTTTGTGATCCTCAAAAACCCGAGCTAATATAGATGTGTTTAATTCTGTGTTTTGTTTATGCTTTCCATAGGTATAGGTTTAGGTATAAGTGCAACAATGAAAACTGCATCATTTGTTATTCAAATGGCCACTGCTTCATCAATATTGGTGCTGATGTGACAAATGAAGTGTCAAAATGCGGGAGAAAATACCTGTTCTTTCCCACTTGTTGAATTTATTTAGGGTCTTGAGAATTAAACACTGGGCGCCACGAAAAAAGTAGATACTTTCTTTTTGTGCAGTGTGTACGTAGGCTTTACCGACCCTTCATACATCATCAAGCGGTTTGTATCGATGAATTCAACAAGGATTCTTCGTTTTATTCTCCCAAACAGGGTAGTTCGACAGATACCTGGTATCTTATGGATCAGGTGATTGATAAATGTTTAACAATCCCTAATCCATACGGTAGTGAATAAGGATTCTGCGCATTCTTTTAAAATAACCACCCAGTAGTTTGATATAGACACTGGTATGTATCAGATGATTTATAAATATTTATAATCACTTGAGGTTCAACGATCCCTATTCCATCAATTGAGATTTACAGTGCGCTTTCCGCTTCAGGACAACATTATATTACAGCAGCACTCCACTACCGCAAATCTAATATTCCGTATGGATTTTTCATTTGAATTATTCATTGACCAGTAGAGCGTTTTCAACTGTATCTGTTATTTCCGGATGTAATACAGATGTTGAAGAGCGTCGTGACCCCTCTATGGGTTCTCGACTTTCGAAATGATGGGTTGATTGGACAATGACTCAAAATCTTGGTAATTCCCTCGTCCCGAACACGCAAACAATTTTGAAATAAGCTCATAATAATAAATAATAATAATACTGAACATTTATAACGAGCGTAAATCTGCCAAAGCACTCATTGAGCAATCAAACAAAAGAAACAATGAAACCAAATAAAGAGGTTAACTATCCTCTATAAATCGAAATGACAATTTCAAAATAAATGAAGCAATGTGATTATTCAAAATGTGTAATAATATATCAAATATACCAAACCTTCAACATGCATTACCCCAATAAGCCTTTCGACAAAAGATGCGTTTACACTGAGCTGAATGCTCATTACATACTAGCCAGTCACTAGTCGCTGCACCTACACTGCAAATTTGTTAGTGTACTAACACGTTTTTGTCCCAAAAATACAAGCGCATACAACGCATGTGTTGGTGTCCCGAAAACAAGCGATTGCAACGCGTAAAAACTAACACATAGTTGTAAAAAAAACCCAATCACATACAACGCATGCACATTCTAAGTGTTAGTACACTAACACTTCACATTAGTGTTAGTATACTCTCACATATACACCAACACATATTTTGTCCCCAAAAAACACAACATACAACGCTCGCACATTCTAAGTGTAGTACACTAACACTCTCACATAAGCACTAACAAATAGTTGTCCCAAAAAAACAATCACATACAACTCATGCACATTATAAGTGTTAGAACACTAACACTTACACGTTCAAACTGTTAGTATACTCTCACATATTAACCAACACATAGTTGTCCCAAAAGAACAATCACATACAACGCATGCATATTCTATCTAAGTGTTAACCATAACCCCCCTGAGTGCTAAAAAATGCTAATCCAAAGTCCCTCTCCAAACGCATGCGCCGTCGGTTTTCGATGACGTAGTCAACCGAGCCTATATAATGAGTGCAGTATACTGCACGAATGTGTAGCTGAGGGCCGTGGCTTAGTGGTGGGAAGGTGGGGCTTTAGAACGGAGGGTCCCCGGATCGAATCCCGGCAGGTTTCCGGAGATTTAGTTGGTGTTTTTTCCTCGAAAATTGTGATCCCGGTCAAAAATCCTAAACCGGGGTTAGGGTTATGGTAAAAAAAAAAAAGTTTTTTTTTGTGTTCTATTAACCCTAACCCCCCTGAGTGCTAAAAAATGCTAATCCAAAGTCCCTCTCCAAACGCATGCGCCGTCGGTTTTCGATGACGTAGTCAACCGAGCCTATATAATAAGTGCAGTATACTGCACGAATGTGTAGCTGAGGGCCGTGGCTTAGTGGTGGGAAGGTGGGGCTTGAGAACGGAGGGTCCCCGGATCGAATCCCGCCAGGTTCCCGGAGATTTAGTTGGTGTTTTTTCCTCGAAAATTGTGATCCCGGTCAAAAATCCTAAACCGGGGTTAGGGTTATGGTAAAATTTAAAAAAGGTTTTTTTTGTGTTCTATTAACCCTAACCCCCCTGAGTGCTAAAAAATGCTAATCCAAAGTCCCTCTCCAAACGCATGCGCCGTCGGTTTTCGATGACGTAGTCAACCGAGCCTATATAATGAGTGCAGTATACTGCACGAATGTGTAGCTGAGGGCCGTGGCTTAGTGGTGGGAAGGTGGGGCTTGAGAACGGAGGGTCCCCGGATCGAATCCCGGCAGGTTCCCGGAGATTTAGTTGGTGTTTTTTCCTCGAAAATTGTGATCCCGGTCAAAAATCCTAAACCGGGGTTAGGGTTAATATACTAACACATATACTAACACTTACACATTAAAAGTGTTAGTATACTCTCACATAAGCACTAACACATAGTTGTCTCACAAAAACAATCGCATACGATACATGCACATTTTAAGTGTTAGTACACTAACACTTACACATTAAAAGTGTTAATATACTCTCACATAAGCACTAACACGTAAACGTTCAAGTGTTAGTATACTCTCACATAAACACTAACACGTCAAGTAGTGACGTCCGGAATTTGTTTAGTTGTTTTCATACTATACTAAGAATCTACTTTCCGTGGTGTTATTTTAGATATTTTAGAAAACTTGGTATTTGTATTTAAACACATAAGGCGCGTATTAATTAAGCCTTATTTACAACAATCAGTTCAACCATTTGTCAACATACAGATATAACTTTGTTAAACGGTTTATCCGAGGAAGCAAAATCGGCTTGGTCCAATCCTCTCAGATGAAAGTATTACTTTTAAAATGCACGAAGCAAGAAGCAATATGATCAAGTCACACACACACATCAGTTAATCTCTTCTTTGTTCTTTTCAACGCATTCTTTCGATTCTTTTCAAGCTTAAAAGACATAAATAAATATATTCCATATAAATTATATAGGTATTTTGTCATGAGTTCAAGTTCTATACTCTTTTTCCATGTGCAAGTTAATTTATTTAATTGGATGGACCATTTCAACAAAGAACATGAAATGTTTCAATTTCAATTTTAAAGACTGCTTTACTGACAGCTACCCATTGCACATGGAAAAAGAGTATAGAACTTGAACTCATGACAAAATACCTATATAATTTATGTGGAATATATTTATTTATGTCTTTTAAGCTTGAAAAGAATCGAAAGAATGCGTTGAAAAGAACAAAGAAGAGATTAATTGATGTGTGTGTGTGACTTAATCATGTTGCTTCTTGCTTCGTGCATTTTACAAACTTTACTTTCATAGAGGATTGGACCAAGCCGATTTTGGTTCCTCATGTTTGCTGAAGCATATCTCCCGTTCTAAATAACCAATTGGAACGCAATAAAATGCAAATGAAAGCTTATTTACTCAGCTTTCATAATACATCAAGATTAGACCCGTGTGTTCCTGTCCTTTTAAGATATCTTATGTGCCCGGAGTGTTAACATTTTTTTGGGTCACCCTGTACATGTACATGGAATTTGGTAAGTGACTTTTTATATCAAACATTTTCCTCTGGACCTGGACTACATGTATAAATGGATACAAAATAAAACAATGTTGCAACACTACTACAGATACATTTGATAAATCGTCGACTCGTATTCAACTAAAATAACGATTTCGTACGCATACATTCGCATAAGCGCAGTAAATGTTGTTGATAAACGCTGATGATGCATTATTTAACACGTTTTAGTTCAAACAAGCGTGTAATTTATACTTAGTAGTTGTAACCTATCTCGTATTACAGTGAGACCGATATTCATTTTAAATATAATATTGTTTCTCTATCATGTTTGTCGGTAGAGAAACGCGAGAAATATGGTAATTTGAACTCTAAACCTTTAGATGCAGTTCAAACGCTTTGATACCAATTGCCCTAAATTGAGGTCAGCTGGTATTGAGCGTCCGTCTGGAGTTCGGGAGGTCCCGCGTTCAAATCTACTTCGAGGAAAAGATAAATTATTATCATCACTTCTACCTCATGAAATAAGTAACTTTGATTTCTCATTTGAAATATATTTTGTCGGCAGACTGATGTACTGTGTGTACAATTCCGGCAACTATTATATACAATATAGGAGGAGCATTGTTTGTGTACAGAGGTAGATATTGGAATCAATCAATAATTTAGGGACTCAAACGGTTCAATTATTTCCACGTTTGAATTGTCTAACAATGATAATTTACGGACAATAAAAGCAAAGTACGATATTGTATGTCCATGAGGCGATTTTCCGTAACACTGGTGTACTATTGTAAATGGCAAGGCTGTATTGTGCATACGTATTATAATTGACTGTTACGCAAGACTTAAACGATAGTCGCCAACGTAATATTTTGCATTAACTTATGTACAAGCATCAATGAAAATTGAAGAAACACTTAGGGCCGTATTCTCGTACTAAACACGGTTTTAGCTTAAAACCGTGTTTAACTAAACGCGTGTCTAACTTAAACGTGAGTTTATCCTTTAAACGACGTGTTTAGCAAAACACGATTTTAAACTCTGCAAATCTCGTCCCCAGAGTGGTCCTGCATTGATTGTTTACAATTATATGCATTTAATTCATTGTGGCTATAATGTGTTACAATAGATATCGACCGAATGCCTTAATACACGATCCGCACGTCAGCTTGCACCGGTCACGGTTCAGTTATCATTCAAGGCATACAGTTTGTGTTAAACGCGTATTAAACTACCCCCATACCCATGTTTAAAGTTTGACACTTTTTAGTGAGTTAGACGCGTATTTAAGTTAAACAAATTTTCGAGAATTACGTCTAGTTAAACGATGTGTCTAAAGTCAAAGTTAGACGCGTGTTTAGCTTTACGAGAATACGGGCCTTAAAGTTTATACTTCAGGTTGCGTCTTATCTTTAATAATAATAATAATAATAAGCATTTATATAGCGCTCTACAAAGAACACAGCGCTTAACAATATGAAACAGCATTATATACAATAAAATACAAATAACAATATATACACAAGTCATGCAAAGACAAAAAATCAGAACTTTGGAAACAAATGAGTTTTTAACCGGCGTTTGAAGATACAGATGGACGGCGCCTCTCTGATGCTGACCGGGAGCTGATTCCAAAGTCGGGGGCCACATACACGAAAGGAATTATCACCAGCTTGACGTTTAGATCGAGGAACAAAAAGCCTGGTAGCATCAGAAGAGGAGCGAAGTCGGGGTCTACTATCTTCATTTCTACCGTTAGATACATTATACAATTGGAGTACGTTAGTTAGGTAAAGTGGAGCGTGATCGCTAAGACATTTAAAAACATACATCAATACCTTGTAATTGATTCTATCCCTTACGGGTAGCCAATGAAGTGTACACAACAGGTGTGACGAGCTCTGGTCTCGACCACAAGCAAATACCAGGCGCGCAGCTTTGTTTTGGAGGCGCTGAAGCCGATTGAGATCAATTTGCTTGGCTCCATACAGTAACGAATTGGCGTAGTCGATACGGGATAGGACCAGAGCTCGCACAGCATGGTGGCATGCCTCTTGTGTTATAAACTTACGTATACGCCACAGATTACGGATGTGAAAATTTACACTCTTACAGATGGCACTAATTTGACCAGACATATTCATGGAGGCATCAAAAATGACACCGAGGTTCTTGACTTTGGTGGATGCACGAACAGAAATATTACCAAGCTTAAGTTGAATATCGGGCAATTTACTTAAGACACGTGGTGTGGCAATAACAAGAAACTCTGTTTTGTCTTGATTTAACTGCAACATATTTTGATACATCCAGTTGTGTATTTTGGATACACAAGAAGAAAGTTCATTGAGAGCCCGTTCAAGGTCACCAGGAATCTTTGGATTAAACTCACAAAGGAGCTGGGTGTCATCAGCATAAGAATGGAATTCAACATCGTGCTCTCTGATGATATCACCAACTGGATGAGTGTACATAATAAAGGCTTGTGGTCCGACAATCGAACCCTGTGGAACGGAATAATTGAAAATGTGTTGTCTAGACATAGCATTGTTAGTCATCACCCTAGTACTACGGTCTTTAAGATATGATCTGAACCACTGTAAGGCAGCACCAGTGATACCAAAGCGACTTTCAAGTCGATCAATAAGAATACCATGGTCAATGGTGTCGAAGGCGGCACTCAAGTCAAGTAGTACAAGCAGGACAACCTTATTATCATCAAGGGATTTCAGGATATTACCTCTGACCTGTAACAGAGCGGTTTCTGTTGAGTGTTTAGCCTTGTACGCCGATTGAAATATTTCACCGAGGTTTTGATCACTAACGTACTGTATCACTTGACTTGAGGCAGCCTTCTCAATTACTTTGGCAATAAATTTTATATTTGCCACTGGCCGATAACTCTTCAGAGCATTAGGATCCATAGTCACTTTCTTGATTATAGGTGTGATAATTGAATGCTTCAGCGTTTCTGGAAAGATGCCTGACAAGAGAGAACTATTAACAATTTTACTAATGATAGGTAACACACACAATAAATTCTGCTTTATGAGCCATGAGGGCAATGTGTCCATGGAGCATGACTTACTGGATAATTGACTAATAATATCTGCAACATCAGAGTTTGAAAGTTCTTTAAAACCCGGCATCGCACTATCACAAACTCTGGCTTCTTGCACGAATTCAGTGGTAATTTTAGACCTGATTTTATCAACCTTCTCAACAAAGAAAGATAGAAAGTCATTAGCAAGATCATTAGCAGAGTTGGCAATAGGCAAAGGCTTTGCGGATGTGTTTAAGAGACCACGCAAGGTTTTGAACATTTCTTTTGTATTTGAGCCTAGGAACTTGTCGGTAAAGTAGTCCTGTTTCGAATCAACGATCAGTGTATTGACTCTGTCCTTTTGAGCAATAAGTGAATTATAATCATTTTCATTGCGAGTTGTGCGCCATTTTCGTTCGAGGCGCCTCCGAACCCGCCTCTCCTTGTGAATGTTGTCGTTATACCATGGCAGGCGAGCCTTGACTACACGATCTTTGGTAGTTACCGGACAAAGTTCGTTTAATACAGCTGTTGTTGTAGACTCATAAATGTCACAAAGCTTATTAGGATCATGACAGTCCTGATAAGGTATTGCGAGAAACCGATCTTTGAGAAGATCGCAGAACTTTTGTTGGTCAAGTTTTTTGAAATCGCGTGATGTCTGAGATACCTTCAGGTGTCGTGGTTTCTCACACCGTACAGTACACATTATAATATGATGATCTGAATACCAAAGAGGATGAATATGAGAATGTTGTATAATGTCATCATCACATCTGGTTATGACCAAATCAAGTGTATGGCCGGACTTATGAGTAGGTCCTGAAATATATTGGCGATAACCGTAGGTAGAAAGAGTTGTTAGGAACCGTTTTGAGTCCCATTTCTGCGGGGTATCAACATGGACGTTGAAATCGCCAAGAATAACAAGTTTGCCAGGTATGACACAAATTTCATCCAGAAACTGGTCAATTTCAGTTAAAAATTGAGAATGTTTCAGTCCATTATCTGTAGAGGGTGGAGGACGATAAACAGCGACATACTGAACAGATTTGGTTTTGTCTGTGACACACGCATGTTCAAATGTTGATGATTCAAATCCAGTAGGAGAAAGTACAAGGTTAAGAGTTTTCTTGAAAAGGACGCCAATCCCACCGTGGGAATCGGTGCGACGGGGGATACTGATGAAATCATAGCTTGGAGGGGTACATTCACCGATAATAACGGGATCGTTCTCATTAAGCCATGTTTCGTTGAGGAACATTATATCCACGTCATATTCAAGAACATGATCAGTCAAAGTAACGGTCTTATTACCAATAGAACGAGCGTTCCATGTATGAACACATAGGTTTGAAAAGGGTTTTACCCGTGGTAATGTCTTTAAGTTATGTCTATGTCTGACAATTGTACAATGTTTATGCTCATGATGGTTTGAGCGTGAGTTTGAAATGATAACTGGGATCTGGTTTTCTGTCTCTGCATGTCTAACACCTCCTCGTCTACCACGGCGTCGCCAGCGTTTATTTCTTAGAAGACGACTGTGTTTTGGATGTTGAATACAGGGAGACCTTAATAGCCGTAGAGATGCTAGTTCTTTACAAGTTTCACTAGGAAGTTTACAATCATGATCATTAGCGCGAGACAGATTTCGCATAAAACTCGGAGAGTATGAATAGGCACTAGATAGATTTGTATTCATCATGATCGATAGCGATTGAAAACTGTCAATGAGTTGTCTTACCCCAAATCGGGATTGATGATGGCGATCTATTCGATTGGTGTAGTATAATCCTATACATTGCCAGTCTGATACAAAATATGATATCAAAATCGTCGAAATGACGGCAAATCTAGACAGCAAAATCAGTTTGAGGTACATCATTCTGATCCAGGACGTGTAACAAATGAGATCCCACAAAAATCAGCAAAAAGGAGCATCATTGGCGTTAAAAAAGTGAAAACTTCACGGAGAGTGAAAGCAGCCGTGTTCAGCGCTACACCCTCTTATCTCTTTGTCACCCCTTGCAAAACCATTCATGATCATTGGAGTTTTAGAGTGCAGATATCAGACTATCATTGCGTTATAGACACTAAAGATATACCGTACATGTTTTATTCGCATTACGAATTGTGACCTGCTGATAATGTGTAGTTTTTTACAATTTAGAATGGGAACAGAATGAGGCGCAGATAGTGTTCAGTGCGCATTTGTTCCCATTTTTTGTTGGTGCGCTTCATGCGCATTTTCCCACCCAATTGTGTTCCTTTCCCACCGTTAAGTTCCATCAAATGTTGATGCTGGTGCCGCCACTGTTCAATCATTCCCAAAATGCCAACAACAAATTTCGGCCTATACGCCACTGGATCGGACTGACGTAGTAATATTATACTAGTATTAAGAATAAGAAGTATTCTCAGTTGGACCTCTATATGGTCAGTATTTGTTTAAACCTCGCAGATATCAATATTTACATCAAAATTATTTTCGGTTACATCAGTAACGAAGCTGCATCATACCACACCGTTCCCTCCCGGGTGCTCTCCCTGTACTCCCGGCGTGTACTGCTCTAATACGGTACTCTGATCTTTTCCCTTACATATTTATGAGCCAGTTGGGCTCTTCAATCCTCGTGATTATCGTTTAACAATCTGTACAGCCGGCGTACATATTTCTGGAGTGAGTATATTCTCCCGCTTATTCAACAAGGGAATTTACTTAAGTTCATTGAGTCCAAAAATAGTGATCTTACCTGGCGATCTATTATCAATGATCATCCAAAGGGAGTTATGAGCTTTGCCGTCAGGGCAATCTATTGACTTCTTACTTACATTCACAAATCTCAATACATGGGGTAACCGCACTAATACCAAGTGCAATTTGTGTGTCAATAAGGAAACCCTCCACCATATTCTTAACATATTGCTCAACATTCCTTACACAAGGCAGATATACATGGAGGCACAATTCCATTCTTGCCATCATTGTCAAACATCGTAAGGATAATATTCCTGATAACACTTCTGTGAAGCTTTATGCTGACATCCCAGGCTGGTCAATTAATGGTGGAACCATTACGCCCAATATTTGTTCGCACCAGTCAACGTCCGGACCTTGTTATTGTTGACAATGCCCATTCATGTTGTTGAACTTACTATCCCATTTGAGATGAATATTGCCTCTGCCCATAATCGCAAGATCGAAAGGTATAGTTCACTAATTTCAGACATCAATTCAGGGGAGTATAATTGTGTTCTGAGCTGTATTGAAATTGGGTCACGTACGCTAATTACCAGGGAGAACAAAAATAGGATGAGTGCAATATTTAAATTTTCTGGTTCTAAAGGCAAGAAAAATGTTTTTAATGATATACAGGGTGTTTAAAAAAAAACCGTGCACGTGTTTACCCAACTTATTGACCATGCACTTCTAGAATTTGGTGTAACAATTGTATACATTTTGATAGACTAATTAACTAGCTTTCATATGCCCTTTATTTTATCTAATTTGGTTTTGTCAATCCTGAGATAAGATCAATTAACTAAAGCTACCTAAAATCGACTTTGTGCCACTTTTACAGAAGAATGCTTAAGACATAAGCATTAAAACCCTCGTCCTCCTAAGGGAGGGTGGTCGCCGATTGCACTAAAACGCAAAGAACAGTGACCTAGGGCGTACAGGTGATCGCTTTTACACCCCCTGCGCTAATTTTGACGAAAACAAATTGAGGGTCCCACTTTACCCAGGGGTAGGGTAAGCCGTCAAAGTCCGATAGTAGGGGAGGGGGTGGTTGCCACCTTACAATTGTTTTAAATCGCCATTCTGAAAAATATTTGAATTGTATGGTACTGAGTATTATAGAATAGGCCTATGTTAAAAATGTCCCTCACTTATAAGCAAATAACGGGTGAAATTACGATATTTGGAACTTTTTTAGAGAATATTTCTATTTTGGCCTATATTTCACTGTTCAGCGAATACGGCGGGATTTTGAGGTCGGCCATGTTTGGTGACGGTGGTCATTATGACGTCATGCGTGGGATGTTTGTACTTGTGTTGGTATGTATGGATAGAGGCAACCTCTGGCTATACCATGGTACCCAAATAAGCATACTCTGCATTTCGGATTGGATTTTTTAGGGGGTGATAACACCCCACCTCCACACCACCTCCTTTCCGGAGTAATCCTTTCTATTCATTGCAAACTGTAGGCACAAAATCGATTTTAGGTAGCTTTAGTTAATTGGTCATATCTCAAGATTGACAAAACCAAATCAGATGAAATAAACGGCATATGAAAGCTAAGCGTTTATTCCATCAATATGTATACAATTGTCACACTAGATTCTAGAGGTTCATGGTCAATAAGTTGGGTAAACACGTGCACGGTGGTTTTTTTAGACACCCTGTATCTAAAAATGCTCTCCTTTGTAGTTATGCGATTTGGAATGCAAGGCACGAACCTTCTTATACGGTAGAGTGCCTATATATTACGATCTAGGGCAGGCACCATTTCCTGCTGGTTTCAGGTTTTAATTATTATATTTAGGCTTGTGTTGTTTGTTTTAAATCTTTTAATATATATATAGTTGTTGTTCTTAGCTTTTGTCTTTCTTGTATGGGATGGATCCGTCCATCCCGTATCCTGGAATTTTGGTACGGTCTTTTAATTGTTGAATAAAGATTGATTGAGTATAAAGTATTGGTGGTTTGGATTTGCGATCAATATTATCATTTAAAGAATGCTTCAACTTAAATCATTATCACGGGTATTCATTTGGTAGAGTTATTAGTTTATGAATTTGCAAATAACAACGCACACCATTTCTTATTTTATCTAAAGACACTCGTCTACTTGTAGGACCCGAACGCCGTAATATTTGCGAATTCAAAGATACTCTCTGGCTACAAAAATGCAGTTTTACCTTTTTTTCTGAAACGTATTTGAGTTATTGATTATTATGACAAATGGTGGTATGTTTTAAAACATTTTGGCGTAACATGTATTACGTCACAGGCGTGTTTGAATAATGTTTCAGTGCTAAGTCATTTGTTGGGGCAAGTGGTCCGAAGGGGCTAGGGGCAACTGGTCCGCCTGCAAAAACTTAATCAAAATTGTAAAATTCATTTTGAAAATTAGTTGTTAGTGTCAATAAAACATGACTCGGTATTGAAATGTGAATAGAATATTAAAAAATCACATTTTTTCTAGTTCTTAGACATTTTGGGGCATTTTGGGTCTAACACCACTATTTCTGCTATTGAAGGATTACAATATGACATGAAATTGCTTTAGAACCTCGGTATTATGAATTACATCTTTATTATATTTTGAATGGTGTCTGTAAAGGTATTTGCAATGACGAAATATCATGATTTATGTATTGTATCCACTTTTTGTGTGTATATTAACCGTTGGGTCATCATTGTCATATTGACTAACTTCCCCTGTAACAGGAAAAGCTGGCTAAATATCAAGATGGTTTATTATAAGTACTAAATGATCATCATATGAAGTAAATAAAATCATTAAAGAAAGGAGTATATATAGACAAATGTATGGGGCATCTGAATATCACAACCATATAACCATTTAACTAGGTTCATACCATTTTATCTAATAAATCTGCAGTCGAAAATTTCGCTTGCTTTGTACACCATTAGTATACTGCTATTTACACGTTAACCATGAAAACTGTATAAAACATGGGTTTCATGAGACATGTATCCTTTTTTACATGTTAAATAATATGGAAATGTGTTTGTAAAGAAAATATTGCCTAGTTTCCGTGTTGTCATTCACTGATTTCTGTGTATTCTAACCGTTGGAACATATAGGACCAGTTGCCCCAATGATGGGGGTAACTGGTCCGTGCCAAGTAGAGTTTTCAGTTAGTGGTAATTGGCCTTTTCCTTAGATATTTTTTAACATTGATTATATGTTATATGTAAACAGTTATATAAAAGTTTCAGTTTCAAAAGTGGCAATCATCCCATAGAAAGAGGTTTGCATTACTGTTTAGAATGATCAGATTCGTGCTTTTCAATAGGGATGAGTGCCACTTTTGAAATTGGACCCACGATCATTGAAAGGACAATAACTCCGCTCCGCAACATCGTATCTCAACGATCGAGGTGTCAAAATACGCAGAACAAAATTGTGCACTTGTTTATTAGATTCGATTAATGCATACCCTTTCGAGCCGTTATGTATTGGATCATTTCTAAGTGTTTCGATACTTTTTGTGAGCAGTTAATGGAATTACCTGTAATTATCCTATACCTTTTATTAAAGAGAATCAGAGCACTGATCTTATCATTTCAATCAGAGCTAAGGCAGCCAATTATAACATATTTAGTCATCCATTAAGGTCATAGATTAGTCAACCAATCGGACAGAACCTTCTTATCACAGCATTTCTTATTTTTACTGCTGCCGAAAGCTTCACAAACAAAGTAACCACACGTCGCACTCATTCAAGACCGTTTACTAAAGGTAGCAGTGACCTGGTTTTCTGGCTACTTTTATATACTTGCATGTGAAATGTAGTGTATAATATCCAGTCAGTTGTTACTGCTTGATTTCCGCATCAACATTAATTACTGTCTGGTACGCTCGTCGTTAACTTGGGCAGCTTGTTTTCTCACACATGTGCTTAATACATACACCCACTTTTAGTTTCAGTCACTTCATTTCGAGCAGATGACCTATACATGTTTGTTGGGCCAATAAATGGACATTTCATGCCACTTTCGTTCACCTTTAAAAAAGTGATACATTGATTGGACTTGACATGCAAAGTATGCGAATGTCCAATACAAATTTTGTCGAAAGCATTAGGAAAAACTGGGACACCGAAAGCATTTCTTTGTTTGTTTGTAGCATAAAAGGACAAATACGTCCCCTAATATCTAGGCTATATGATTTTAAAATGTATACACTACTTACTCTATAAGATGATAATCCGTGTCGATATACGGCTGACAGACTTGACAGCAAAAGCATTTGAACAAGACTTATACTATAAATGATAAAGCACTTGCAACTCAGCACGGTAAGATATTGTCATCAAGAAACTACTGAGCGTCAAGTTAAGTGTGAATCCTATAAACTGAATTAATCAATTAAAGTATTATTTGTGGTTTGTAGATGCTTCAATGTCTTCCAGTGCATTTGAATCAAACTTTCATGAAATTATTTGTGTTGATTCTTCTTATTCGAATGTTTGCAAAGCGTCATTGCTATTTTGTAACCCATATATCCGACGAATGTCTCTAATCAAAATGTCAACACTTTTTTCAAAATGTTAATTTCTTTTTTTAAATTGTAAAAAACATACCACAACTTCCATACAAAATTGGGTCGGTCGGGTATTTTTTCGCCTCCTATCCTGTAAATGTCTGTCAGACGTATAAAATGTATATTTCATAACATTCGTTCATTTGTTTCAAATATAAACTGCTCCTGTCGATGATAGTTTCTTGACTGTTTGTCCGAAGATCGGGCTTGACATATCCATGCGTGTAACCTATAAAGTGTTTGCCGATGGTTAAACGGTGAAACTGGGACGAAAAAGCCTGCTCTTTCTTGGATAATGGCATGATATGGTCTGCACGTCCACTATAATAAAATATGACTTCAACATATACTGCTCTCACTCTCAGGTGATGAGTTCCTTAGTGTTATTCTGTCAAAAGATAACAATAAACTATGACTTAAACATTTATACTGCTCATATTCTCAGGTGATGAGTTCCTTAGTGTTATTCTGTCCAAAAAATCAAATGAGTTACAGGGTTTTGAAAAAAAATGTCGATACCCTTTTAAAGCTTGAAATCTCCGTTAAAATATGACTTAGGGGCTCGTGACATGGGGTTCCCAAAATGGCACGAAAATCGAGCTCGTAAATAACCAACAGTACTATCTAAATCAACCCGACTTAAATTGGTAACTCGCCAGTGGCGTAGCCAGAGGGGGGGGGGGGGGGGGGGGGCAATATTGACTGTCGTGTCGGTTGAGATTGGCACTGTTCATTTGGAATCATGGAATTATGATGGTCAAAAGTACACAGATGGAATTTTTTCCGAGCTACAAATTTATTGGTACAAGCTTGTTTAGAGCTAAAATGTACCTCAATTATAGTAAAAAATAGTGTGTAAAGTCGAAAACATTCTGCGCGCATTGATTTAGTCAAACAATCTTGTCGGTTCACTTTCATTTCTTGCCCACCCAACATGAAAAACCTAGTTACGCCACTGTAAGGTACGCACCATTTGATTGTAAGGGAGGGGGCATGGAAGTTGGGGTCGGGCGGATTTTTTTTCGCCGCCGAAGTCCGCAACCATTTTTTTTCGCCGCCAAGGCACGTTTTGTTTTTGTTAAGGCGGCAAAGCTTTTTTAGGGTTTTACTGTTTTTCTTTACATTGAGTTGGATGAGTCGGATTTTTTTGGAATGGGTCAATTTTTTCTTCTTCCTGGTTGGTAGGCAAAGGTGTTTTTTCCCCTGGATAGTGGGCAAAGTTGTTTTTTTAGAAAACTTCCATGCCCCCCCCCCCCCCCCCCTCTAAGTATCTAATGGTGCGTCTCTAACTCGCCCCCACCTCACACACAGTATTCAAGGAAACTTTAAAAAATACTTCAATCTTTAAATCCGGTATTTTGAGCTGGACTTCCCGGTCAAAGCCGTTAAAAATAATTGAATGGAATAAGACGTCATCAAACGTTATTATAACCTTTTTTCATTTGATTGTTTACAAAAAACTCTATTGGCTAGTTTGCCACACGTAGGCCTATACCTAACTTCAGTATGACTCCAAGCAATCAACGATTGTTTTTGTTAAACCAAAGATTTCATTGACTTTCATTTTCAGATTAAAATGTATAGGTTCATGTTATTATCTCTCATGTTACCGATAGCATACTAACCTTGCTCATAGATAATTCAAAGGGAACACTATTGATTGTTTTATTAATTTTGCAGAGCTGTATTCCGCGCAATTTGGTGCAATTATACCTACACTATTATGTATGTTAAAGGGGCCTATATTATACAACAAACACATCTTAGAATAGAGGGTCTTATTTGGTCAACATCAAATCATTATGTTGATCCTCTTAGTATAAAGCATGAAGACGAGAACGTTGAAAATCGTTTATTAGACGATTCGTAGCCTAAACACAATTTCCCTCATTAAGGACGCTGTTCAGACTGGACCATTACGACATCGTAGTGAATTATTGTTGCAGGGGGGCTGGGGGTGGTTAATATTTTTACAACACCGATTAAATGGTTCGCATTTTGTTTACCATAGAGTCATAATAATAATAGGGCCAGCTCCTATGAGCTCGCTTTACATTTGCAAATGCGGATGGAAGCGATCTCGATTACACGCACCGTGATAATATTGCAGCTATGCATTATTTATTGGTTTAAATAATACCAATAAATAAATTCAAATGACATGTATAGTGGAATCAGCTCGTTTTTTATTTATTTTTAATTATAAGTGTAGTTCAAATTATAATCTTCTACTTGGTCATGATCGATCTATGTTTGAGGTTGGTTCTGATGCATTTTTCGTTTATGTATGCATTTATATCGTAATATTGGATGGTGGTATGAGCAAGAATAGTGGAAAGTGATTCTAGGCCAGGGTATCAGGAGACATGGTTGCAAACTTTGTATCCAAATGTGTTTAGCGATTATGGCGAAGGTAGTTTGTGATCTTCAAAAACCCGAGCTAATATAGATGTGTTTAATTCTGTGTTTTGTTTATGCTTTCCATAGGTATAGGTTTAGGTATAAGTGCAACAATGAAAACTGCATCATTTGTTATTCAAATGGCCACTGCTTCATCAATATTGGTGCTGATGTGACAAATGAAGTGTCAAAATGCGGGAGAAAATACCTGTTCTTTGAATTTATTTAGGGTCTTGAGAATTAAACACAGAGCGCCTCGAAAAAAGTAGATACTTTCTTTTTGTGCAGTGTTTACGTAGGCTTTACCCTTCATACATCATCAAGCGGTTTGCATCGATGCATTCAACAAGGATTCTTCGTTTTATTCTCCCAAACAGGGTAGTTCGACAGATACCTGGTATCTTATGGATCAGTGATTGATAAATGCTTATAATCACTTTAAGAACGTAAAACAATCCCTAATCCGTACGGTAGTGAATAAGGATTCTGCGCATTCTTTTAAAATAACCACCCAGTAGTTTGATATAGACACTGGTATGTATCAGATGATTTATAAATATTTATAATCACTTGAGGTTCAACGATCCCTATTCGATCAATTGAGATTTACAGTGCGCTTTCCGCTTCAGGACAACATTACAGCATCACTCCACTACCGTAAATCTGATATTCCGTATTGATTTGTCTTTTGAATTATTCATTGACCAGTTGAGCGTTTTCACATTTATCTGTTATTTACAGATGTAATACAGATGTTGAAGAGCGTCGTGACCCCTCTATGGGTTCTCGACTTTCGAAATGATGGGTTGATTGGACACTGACTCAAAATCTTGGTAATTCCCTCGTCCCGAACACGCAAACAATTTTGAAATAAGCTCATAATAATAAATAATCATAATACTGAACATTTATAACGCGCGCAAATCTGCCAAAGCACTCATGGCGCATTGAGCAATTAAACAAAAGAAACAATGAAACCAAATGAAGAGGTTAACTATCCTCTATAAACGGAAATGACACATTATCACTGGTAAAGTTCCAAAATGTGCTTCAACCTATACAAACTAAAAAATATATAATAAATGAAGCAATGTGATTATTCAAAATGTGTAATAATACATTAAATATACACCAAACCTTCAACATACATTAACTCCAATAAGCCTTTCTACAAAAGAAGCGTTTATCCTGAGCTTAATGCTCATTACATACTAGCCAGTCGCTGGTCACATCACCTAGTACTCATTAGCTTAGTAGGAGCCCCAGAGCTCAAAATTCGGCTTTAAAATGGTTTGACCCCTGACCTCCGAACATACTCCAAAAGGAATACTTTCATGATAGATGTATATCTTGTCTACAAGAATAAATTGTCCTGCTCTTATGATTCTCTTGCGAATTCATGTTATTTGTTATTGGCAATACCTGTATTCCCCTATTAGTATTATATTCACATAGACAAAATGACATAAAACAACTCGTGTAAGGGGTAGGGGTACTATCATCGCCATAAAAAGTTGAAATAAACGTTAAAGTATGTATAACTATACATTATATCTATAAGGAGGAACTGCTTCACAAGTTGAGATAGTTATTTATAGTTTATAATGTCAATGTTACAGGTAACATAGTTAAATAGAACATTGAAAAAAATCAGAGAGGGTCAAAAATTGTTATTTTTCTAACTGTTTCAATTGTTCCATAACATTTTGGACCGATATCAATGACATCAAAATGGAAAAAGCTAATATAATGTGTCAATTAGTTCTTTCTTTAAATTCATAAACATGATTGTATGTAGTTTTGAGATTTCCTTTCAGTGTTATGGTAAATATACTACTCAAACCCTAACGAGAGATTCTATTTATACTTCATGCATTTCTGCTATGTGAATACATGGGGAATATGATTATCGCCATAGCATAATTTTGCAAGAGAATCTTTAGAGCAAAACTCTTTATTATTGTAGATACGATATGTATCTGTCAAATGTAAAAATGTAAGAGTATGTTCGGAGGTCAGGGGTCAACTCGATCAATTCGACCTATGGCGACTGTCAATCGCCATAGGTTAGGTCGCATTGAATTATACAAATCGCTTGTAGTCGCACGTATTTCATGGTTTGTTGGTCGCGCAGACGACAATATGTTTACACACAGCCCGTATGCTGGATGATGGCTGAGTATAGTGTAATGATTATGCTAATTTCCACCCAAAATAACATTTCCCTATTGATTAAAAAACTATGGTGTTCAATACGTCATTAGAGACCGATCCTTCGAGTTGAACACAAGTCACGACCAGTCATTTTCTAGTCAATCGATCTCTTCAATGTATCGAGAAGTCGTTGCAGTTCGCTGAGGTGGTCGCTATCGGAGGAAGATTTATTTTATTATGACGTAAACTCGTCATAAGAGCGACCCGGATCCCGAAGCGACCTTAGTATAATCAAGCAAAGTACTATTTTCAGCAGAGCGATTATAAATTGAGACCCTTATTAAATGATTATTCTCCTTTTTCAAATGCACCCTCGACGATACATGGCCGATTATTCAAAAGTCCAATGCCATGAACACGTAAAGCAGACTGTCCGGCAATAGAGATGATTGAATTACACTTGTCAGCGAAGTGTTATTAATCAGGCTTGCCCGCGGATATTAAACATAACTAAAATGTATTTAACACTATAATAGATGCGTTGCAATGTTTGACAAATAATAAAAGAAGATGCGTTAAAAATCTATATTGTGATGAATAACTACTACGCCCTAATCACACGTGATGGTAAAAAGCAAGTGCTTATTCAGTTCCTTCTATTCACCAACATCACGAATTTACAATTTTAACAATACCAGGCTACAATACGATGCTACATGACTTGATTAAAGGATAATTTATAAAAAAAAGACCATTCCATTCATGCACTATATTCTACAGTCAATGTATAACCATGTATATCTGCAAAAACATTGGAATGAGCAGATGCCATGAAAGTTCTAAAATTGTTGTTGCACCAGGACGAGGTACGAGGTTATGAGCCTTGCCACTGCTATTGGATGGTGCTTGACGTAAGTGAGTGCATGATGGGGGAGGGGTAATTTTTTATTTTTTTGTTGTTGCTTGTACAGACTAACAGACTATCTCACATTGAATCCTAGATCACTGTCAATCTCTAGAATTTATATGAAAGAAACTTATCAAGACCAGTGTGACAACGCGATGTTGGTTTATTACCATATTACGGTAAAGAAACCCATGCATTCTTATAGCCAAGAAGAGTCCTTATTGATCCTTCATATTGTCCACGACAACGCATATAAGTGCAAGTTGTTATGTAATGCATCATTGAGCACAAATGTGATTTGAGACTGTTCACTTTCAGAAAGATTCTATATATATACTTCTTTGGATTAATGAGGCAGATCAAGTCTTCAACGGGAAACCGGAAGAGGGGAAATCAACACTCACACTAAATTATATCGAAACACAAAACAGGGTAGGGTACCTCCCAGGGTATCTTTGAGGATACCTATCCGGGATCTGATACTGGATTACATACTTATGTTGTTAAACAATCTTGATGACGTATTTACGTATTTTGTTGTTCAAACGAATGCAATTAAGAATCGCGACTTGCCAAAAATCGTGACAGGACGCATCGGGTCGCTAGGCCCAAATCGCTGCAGTTGACATCAATCAATCTTGCACAAGACATGTCGCTCTATCTGACAAGTAGCTGTGATAGATTTGTGCTTCATAGTCCACTCGAGTGACTCCAATTCGGCACTACCTGCGACTGGCTAGTACCATGGTCAGACACGTGTTAGTAGGTAATCTCCAAAGAACAAGAGACAGTTTCATTGTGGACTCGATTAAGTCCAGAAATATTGCCACTACTATAAGTGATGACTATTAAATGTCAAACGGGAAAAAATTAAGAAGAAAAAAATAACCATCTCTTAAATCTTGTGAGATGAATCTCTCCCATATACCGTTATATGTGCGTTGATGTGTTTGGTGATTTTGCAATTGAATGCGTTTCAATAACCTCATTGTGCTACTATTTGCAAAGTATGTATAAACAACATTTTGTGTTCCTGCGTTATAATTAGAAATAAATGAGATTTTTCAAACTCATTATTCCTAACAATGTTAACCAGATCTCGGTATAGTAGCCGCTTTGGGCTACTTTTTTCAAAGAATAAATGGTGCTATTCAGTTAATTAAAAGTCCCTTCAACAATAGATTTGGGCTACTTTGCAATTAAAAGTAGTTGTCGAAAAGCGGTCGCGGACGATGCAGAACTTGAAATCAATTTTAAATAGTTTGAAACAATATTTCATGTTAACTGCACGTGGCTTTGAACCGGTGGTGTCTTTTTAATTAACGGCGGGGTGGGGTGGGGAAGCGGGCGGTGCGGAACGCAGAACTTGAATTCAACCTTATTTGTGTCACCTCCACGTGACTTAGAACCTGCCATGTATTTGCAATTTAAGTCTATGGGTATATAAGCGGTGGCGGTCGGGTGGGTAGGTGGGCTGGGGCGGAAGGCTGTAGAACTTAAACCTTAAATCGTTTAAAATAATATTTGGTGTTATTTTTAAATAACATATTACTCCGAATTTTGTTTTTTTACACGTTCAACTTTAAATCGTTTAAAGCAATCATTTATGTATATGGCATGTGTCCTAGAAGCGCCAATGTCACAGGATATTGCAGTAAAAGACAGCGGAGTGGAGAAGTTGCGCTTTTATACAGAGCTCAATGGAGGAAAATTAACATTCTAATCATCGATATCTTTAAATGAAAATCATTCATCAAACATTTTTTCTCTCTTCAAATTAACCTTTTTGGGCACGGAATATGGAATCTTTTCTTTAACAAAATAAGATTTTTTTAAAGATTTTTAAATCCTCCCATTAATCCTGATTTGCTCAATGTCAAATTGACTGTAATTGAATTAAATTTCATGTTACATCACACCCGACTCTATCCCAAAACAACCACCATCCCCACCGATACACCAACCACACACCACCCTACACCACTCCACTCCACTACACCCCATACACATCACTTCGAACCTTTACCCATCCCAACACAAACACTAACAACCCGCCCACCCCGTCAATGTCTTTCGCAGTAGGTCTATGCCGGTGTCAACTTTTTTTAATATATTTTTTTCTCCGTTTTTACCGTCATTAGTTCTCAAAATGGGATAGGCGAAAAAAGAGGACATTATTTTGTCCACTATGAAAATATTGCCTGTTATAGCTTCAACCTATACCAGCAACTAGCCTTTTACTGATTTGTAGAGCCCAGGAGGGTTAAGGAGTACTTAATTGTTGAAAACATGCAACAGTATTTAATTAGTTCGAGGGCTTGTCAATGAAAACGTTTGGTAACGACTGAGAGAATAGGAAAGTATGTGTACAGTTACAACCTCAGTGCTGCCCAGACGGAAGTTTAGATCATTGTCAATATAGTTCACTTAATTCAATGCATGCGATATTCGTCAGATTGGAGTTCCCTACAAAGGATGATCAAGTGCACTTTCTTAGCGTTTTAGAATTGATATAAAAATGACAACGTAATATAATGTGTGTGTAAAACTCACATTCCCATCAGTAAGCAATCAATGTCGTTTATAAAGCAACGATTCCATAATGATTTCATATCGTGGATATTACAAGATATATACACACAGCGTCTTAACATTAGTGTCAGGGCGCCCTCATGACAATTTAGAAACCATAAAAGTCACTCAGAACCACAACCAGCTTTTGGGTACAACTCAGACGTGAAAATCCATGCCAGAAGATAGTCTGAACAAGTTTGCCGTGTTTGAATTATGTTTATTTATAGAAATCCAGGTGGCTTAGCTTAGTCGTCGTCTGTACACATAATGGAGTAGCAGTCTGTGGCATTCCATTAAATGTCATAACATGATTTAATCTCGGTGACGTTTCCATCTGGAATTCTCATCTGAATTGATTGCAACGCTTTCATTGTATCAGTTGCTGAAGGAAGGGATACATATGTTCGTTACCAAAATACTGCTTGCGTTTCTGATAAAATGAGGTTAACGTGAGACAGTTATTTTACAAATCATTGCCCAGAGAATAGTCATTACCATGCTTCAAGTAGCTCACCAAATCATTGGAGCACATAACTTACTTAGAGGAAAGTTCGGTTACCTTCTACTCATTGTTTGTTAAGCCATGCCAATTTGAATGCAATGGAATGTCACTGTTTAATGAACAATCAGGCTCCAAATCTGTAATTCATTATGTCAGTCATGCAGCTAATCGAATACAACAAATTGATCATTACTTGTGATAAGCAAGGTGAAAATATCGCATGAATATTCACCGAGATGTAACGAAACTTCTGGAACGAACCATATCAGGTCGTTGCACCGAGAGAGTGAAGTTTCGGTTGTAATTCTGACACTGGTCCATTTAAAATCCAAATTCTCCATGCGGATTTCGATACGTGATGTTCATACCCGTATCATACTTATAAAAGCCATGTAAGAATTGTATCTCCTAACAACAATCGACAGTTCGGTTATACCTTCGTTCAGTCACACGTCGTATTATGAAGACGGACAAAAATTGCCGCTGATCATCATTCTACGCACGTTTATGGGTTTTTTTTGCATTAATGTCTGGAATGGATTGTCAGAGTATTTTCGTCAAAAGTAGCGACGAAGCAGCGATGTACGGCTATAAATCGGAGCATGTTTTTCTCGTTCCTAAAGTTTTACTAATGATATTGGCAATTGGAATCGTAAGCAACTCGACATTTGTACGCGTGGTTTATAGGGTCACATTCATGTGACGGGTGTTATCTGGCGAAACTTGCTATCGCGGATATACTCTTTCTTATATCTGCGGTGGTTCCGAAATTTATCAACTACTTTTAAGTAGTTCACCAATTTTCACCAATTTAAGTAGTTCACCAATTCACCAAAGTTCACCAATTTCTCCTGACGATACTCCTATAGGAATAACAGGGTGCATTGTAGGTTATGTGTTGTCGAACACTACATACTTTTCATCACTGGTGTTCATAACGTACGTTTCATGGGAACGCTATTTAGCTGTTTGTCGTCCTCATCAAAAAGTCAATAAAATGGCAAATTTTATAATGATTGTGATATTAACATGGCTCATCACCTTTTGCTTCTCACCTTTTATCATACCCCCTTTCGCCATATTTATACAACATTGTATGCATTGGCCTCTTAAACAGCTTTTGCGTGTAGCTGACAGCTACACTGACGGGGCTCAAACAACACCATTATTTGTATGTTTTATCGTCAATCTAATATTGTCATGTTGCATTACGAAAGGTCTAAGACAGTCAATTTTAAGATTACATAGACACTCTCAGGGATCAAAGAATCAAGTGAAAGATCAAGACTTCAGATATCCCGGATATGGATGTTACTCATCAACAGCGCACTATTGTTTCTTTTACTCTCTCCATTTGATTTTTTTCTTAAATCTTAAATCTTAAATTAAATTTAAATTTTTTATTCAATGATACATATAATTATACAATAACATCAATATTTACAAAAAGTAGGTAATAATAATATTAATAATAACAAGTACAATGTTATAATATTTAAGATTAATTATAGGTCAAATGTCATACATATACATATATACACGACATAACTGATATACATGACATAGTTATTACAGTGAAATCAATCTACGAAGACGGAGTTCTTTTTCAAATTGGAATAAAAGATTTGGGTGGATGCCATATCTAAACTTGCTTATGCACAGTTTGCCAACGACGATGATGTAGTTAATAACTTTTAAATCATTATGGTCGGTCATAAATTTTGTTGTGACAGTTGAATATAACAATTTCAGTGGTTAATACAAAACATGTAGACAGTTTACGCGAAATAACTTGACTAGCGTAAGACCATTCAGTGCTGTTTAACTCTATTACATTTGAAAAAGAAATTGTAGATATAATCAATTACATTGCATGTGTGACAAATATTATTATCTACTTTACCATCTTACAATAAAAGTTCTTTGGTGGGATAAATGTTGTGAAGGATTTTCCAATTAAATGAGATCAGCCTTCATCGGTGCACTGAGGAGTGGCGAGCCAAATGTTGTTCCAATTGAAAAAGTAATTGTTGAACCTGAGTGACCAGAAGTTTGTACACAGAGGAGGAACATACAAATTATTAATCATGGCTTTTCTAAAACTGTTGTGTGTACGAGGGGTATCAACAGTTTTCGAAATCATCCAAAAGTGTCATGTAGGGGTCATTAGAGGTCAATCTGTGTACACCCCATGTTACCCATAATATCATTGTCACCAAGCTTGTTTGTAATGACCTTTGACCCCTTTTTGTCAAAACTTTAAACTATTTATTGCTGTTTTGGGAATAACGCAATCTAATGCAATCTGAGGATCAATCAATGGCGGTTAATCTGAAGATCTCTACAATGGCAGTCTGTGGACAGGTAATAAATAGTGGGAGAAATGTGTGACTTTGCACAGGGACTTTTTAAAGACTTTTTAAAGATGCAAGTTGTGCAAAATAAGTTGATTAGCTTTATTTTGAAGCTGGAGCCCAGGTCCCACATTGGTGATGAAGAATTTAAGAAGCTGGGAATGCTGAAAGTTGAAGATAGAGTTAAACAACTTAAACTCAATCATGTTTTTAAAATATATAATGAAATAGCACCTGAGTACTTGAATTCTCAATTTACCAAATTGTCCAACACTCACAGATACAATACCAGGGGCAGTGCAACAAATTTTCTGGTTCCCAAAGCTAAAGGTCAGCAGTGCAATACATTTTTCTTTACTGGTATTCGGGAATGGAACTTGCTACCAACTCAGGTTAAAACATCCAAAACCCACGGGCAGTTCAAAAAGGCAGTAAAGAGTCACTTTCTATCTTGATTTTTCATCTATTTTTATATGCAGTTGTTTCATAAAAAGTGCAATATTATTTTGTGTGCAAATATATATGATGTTTTTATAATGTGCTGTTTTAATAAGGACCCCAATGGAAATAAGCCCTTTTTAGAGCTTTCTTGGGCTATCCTTGGCATTATATGTTTTCTTGTATTAATATGTTGTGTTAATTTTGTAAGTTTTTAAGATTTGTATATTTGATCTGATGTATTGTATCTCTGTGTCTTGATATGCCAAATAAAACTAAACACATATCAACAACAAAAATCTGGCTCCTTCACTTCTGGGTGATTTCAAAAACTTTTTGATACCCCCTCGTACAAGTATCAATAGAGATTGAATTAAAACAAATATCTTCTCCGTTACGTGTGGTCTAGTGGAACAGCGCAGGTTTTCACGATACAAAGGTTGTGAGTTCTAGCCCCGCTACGGCCAACGTGTTTGTATCCTTGGGCAAGGTACTTAGTCTCAATTGCCTCGTCGACCCAGGCGAGATCGGGAATCTGTTAGGGGATATTACAATCTAAGTGCTGATACATTTGTGTGCGCCTCGGCTGCACGTGTAAGTGAAGCAAAGTGATTGTGACGATTTCCTAATGGCAGCAAAAAATACCGTGGTTCGGAAGTCACGTAGAAATGGTGGTCCCGTGCACCGGAAGAGCAATACACGAGCACGTTAAAAAAAAAGGTTACAGACTCTTTCGTAAAGAGTAGGGGATCATCCCGGTCTGTTCACACATCTTCGGATGAGCGCTACGATCTCGAAGTAGCCGCTCTATATAAATGCTTTCATGTATGTATGTATGTATGTACTGTCTGGAGTCTTGATATTGTCATCAGGAGTCTGTTAATTTCCAATCAATAGAGAGCGTAATACTGTAAAATTACCTCACCCTTACGGAAATGGTTAATGGAGTAGAATGAACCATCATTATCGAATAGGTCACCAAAAAAATATTTCAGAGTTGCAATAAAGGGCGAACCTTTTACCTTTTCACCTAAAACTGCGAGTACATTTGGCTATGTTTTCCGGACTTTGTCATACACAAACTCGATTATCAATCCGATCATTTATTCTGTTTTCAGCCATCGATTTCGGAAAGCGTTTTCTGTGGCATTCTGCCGGAACTCGACAGAGACATGTGATAAATCGTCGCTTCGTATTCAACCAAAATAACGATTTCGTACACATAAATCCTTGTGATCAGCTACACATTGCAGTAAACGCTGTTTTGATCGTTAATAGGGCCTCTCACGTCCCAGTCAGTTCTTACTGCGTCACCGAAGGGTTCTTGGAGAACTTGATGCGCTTGGCTTGGCGTTTGGATAATTTTTCAACGTAATGCAAACGCCAGCACGATCGCAGCAGAATGTGTAAGGGTTTTAGTGACCTTGATTTAAAAATGGACAATTTCGGATATTTTGTCGCAATCGCTGGCCTGATCGCCGTAGGCGTGACAACCGTAAGTTAGCCGAGTTTGCTAGATAAATCAATACGTCACCGGGCACAGGTAACATTATATATATTTCCCGTCACTTTACGTCGTGCGTCCGTCCGTCCGTGGCTAAAATGTTTTTGTAGTGCATACAAGACGTTTTCAAAGAAGATGAGATGAGGTACATATGACTTTTGACGTTTGCATCAGAATTACATAGCTGAAGCTTAGTTGACTTTATGTTGTTCGTCCTCATGGAAGTGGCATAGCCAGCTGTAAACATGAACAAAATGGGGTCATCTCTTTCTTGTGTTCTGTAGGCAAATATTGGTATGTTGGTAAAACACGGTCAGCAAATATAAGTGGTCTTTAGGGAAGAACGGTGTCGAGGAAGGGAGAAGAACCAAAACTATATTACGAAGACCGATTACTTTTTGCAGTATGTTTTACATTGTCAATTTCACGACATTTTGTTGACCCCTCAGAAACTAATACCAATTAGAACTGTATCTTCAAGTGGGCGGAACTAAAAATCAGTTTCAATAATTCCTTTTTCTTTATAACAAAAGATCCATCAATATTAAATAATCTATCCTATTTAGGTCGTACAGGATAAGTATGGTTTTCTCTTTATGGACCTGTGGCAGTTTGACATACGACAAGGAGAAATAATAATAATAATAATAATAATAATAATAATAATAATAATAATAATAATAATAATAATAATAATAATAACGCTAATGATAACCATAAGGGGAAAAATTACATGAGATTAACTAACAATAACATTCATTTACATAAATTAATTAATTATGCTAATTTATTCAAATATTCAAGAAATTTGCATAATTTGTACGACGGGCTGTCTTTAGTCACTGTTAGAAACAGCCCGTCGTACACATTATGCAAATTTCTTGAATATTTGAATAAATTTGCATAAATAATTAGCTCATGAATAGTAATTTACTTTGTTATTTATAACGGAATAAAGCGCATTATTGTTTATGAAAGAAATTACGTTAGGGGGAAACAGTATTTTCGACCTAACGTAATAATGAATGAATAACAAAAACCTCTTTCCCCCTAACGTACCTTTAAAGGTAATAACACTAATAATACTAATAATACTAATAATAACACTAATAATGAGATTTATAAAGCGCCTTTTACAAAGTAGACAAGGCGCTGTAATTTTGCTGCTGGTGAATCATCAGAATCAGGTCGCATCAACTAAGGTGCTGCGAACTTCCCGCGCAACCCTATCCGCACTTAGATTGTAACATCCACCATTTTTTAATGCAGCTCCCCAAATACCATTGGGTCAAGGAAGTTTTTGATAACCGAAACAACTAAACACCGATTTTGAAAGCAGGAGGAAACCGGAGAACCCGGATAAAACCTGCGAGAACGTGCATGGATCGTGATAAACCAAATCGTCGGTCTCATCACATACTGATCTATACGAGTTACAGACCTAAATTCTGTTTAATTAATGAGATATAAGTCCTTGAATTTGGTGTATTTGCTGTTTTTTACATTTTCAGAGTTTCACATATAGATCTAGATATAACGTGGACGACACATCACGCTATTTGAACATCGCAAATTCTACGCGTTTCACATACAGATCTATTCTATGAGCTATTTGAACATCGCAAATTATACGCGTTTCACATACAGATCTATTCCATGAGCTATTGGAACATCGCAAATTCAACGCGTTTTACATTGAGACCCCCATAATGCATGCGACATATCACGTCTAGAAGCAGTACAGCGCAGAGCAGCCCGATTTGTAACCAATAACCACAAAAGAACAGAGGGCACGGTAACAAATATTTTACAAGACCTGCAGTGGTCCTCCTTAGAGCAAAGACGAAAAAATAACCGATTAGCAATCCTATATAAAATTCAAAATGACCAAATTGCCATTCCTATCCCGCACTACCTGTGCAGACAGGCTGTTCAAACCAGACAATTCCATCCACAGAGATTTAGTATCGTTCCAACTCACACCGACTCATATAAGTTCAGCTTCTATCCCCGTACAATTAAGGACTGGAATTCACTGACACCCTCAATGTACAATGCCAAATCTCTGGAAATTTTCAAGAACTGCATTCAAAAATTATAATATATTGCTCATATCATGTGTAGTTGTAGTTGTATATTAAGATTATGTATTCTAATGTCTATTTTCAATTGTCGCCATTATGAATTCCTCTGTTAGATATTGCATTTTGCAACTTTGCAGAGTATACGTTATAGATAGATAGATATATCTATATGCGCTCTATACGAGAAATCATCGTAAACTATTTGAACATCGCAAATTCTACGCGTTTCACATAGAGATCTATATAATATACATGTATGCGCTCTATGCGAGAAATCATCGTAAATAATGGATTTCTTTTTTTCACATACAGAGCTATAAGTTTGGTACCATTTTAATCAATGTCATTCAAAAGATTAGCACACAAAAATGACCTAAATAGAAAGTACCAAGGGTCCTCTTCATGTATATATCCTATCTAGGAATATTGGTTAAGAAAGCAAGTTTGAAGCCAAATCTGACGACAGGATTTTCAATCTCGATTTTCTCGAAAAGCGTGTTGCGTCGAATAGATCTGTATGTGATGAGACCGACGAAATGCACATAAAGCGCGCGGTCGTGCACATAATTGATCCGGGTTTCATTGGTGTAAGGCAAGGGAACTATCCGCTGCGCCAACACGCTCCCCCAAATAGCTGCTATGCAAGATTCAGGGTTTAAACGTTTAACAAAAACTTAAAATGTGTGGGTAAATTAAGAATAACAATTTGTCTTTGTTCGATTTGAGCTACAGGGCTGTCAACTCTCCCGCATTAGGCGGGAGTCTCCCGCCTAGACACTCTTTCTCCCGCACTCCCGCCTAGCATATATAAACTCCCGCCTCAAAAATAAATCAAATAAAGAAAAGGGAGAGAAAAGAAAAGGGAAAGAAAGGAAAAGGGAAAGAAAAGAAAAGGGAAAGAAAAGAAAAGGGAAAGAAAGAAAAGGGAAAGAAAGAAAAGGGAAAGAAAAGAAAAGGGAAAGAAAAGAAAAGGGAAAGAAAAGAAAAGGGAAAGAAAAGAAAAGGGAAAGAAGAGCGGAAAGGAAAACAGAAGTCAATCGGTATATTGAAAAGGCATAGTTGCACCCCCACTTGGGATATCAGTGGCGTGTCCAAATGGGGGTGGGAGGGGGGGGGGGGGGGAGGGGGCTGATCTAATCCAGCTTGAGGGGCACCCCTTAGAAATTGACAGATAGACATTGCATGAGCAGTGGCGTGTCCATAGAAGGGGCCATGCACCGCGCGTTCGAGGGAATTAAAGGGTTTATATATAATTTAATTCTATCAAATTTCAAGGCTTCAGTCGAAGGAATCGAAACCAAATTCTTTACAAATAGTATGAATGAGTACGTATGCAATGCGCAAGTACTTATGAACATTTATATTCGTGTGCTCTGCGTGCATATGTCCAGAAATGGCCATGCGTTTTGAACTGGGCCTGCAAAAAGGTGGAGTTGTGACATCGGCACATCAAAAATGACATCGTCTATTCAATTTCTTGTATAAAGATACCACCTACATAGCTAAATTTGGTATCAAAATAAAGCTCTTATGCAGGGCAAGAAGATAAAAGTATTAGCATGTGTTAAAATGTTGTCATGTTTTGTTAATTAATGGCTAATTAACCAACATCAGGGGTGGAGGAGAGTCCGGCGCAGGAGAGTCCGGCGCAGCAAATTTGGCATCTACAGTACAGTTCAGTGCAATTGAGTTAAATCATGTTTATGGAATGAAATTGTTGCATCTAAGTACATAAACTCTGGTAAATAAACTGATTTGAATAATTTAGATGTTTAATAATGGGTAATCACCTTAATTAATAAAGAATTAATCAATAATTACAGACCCGCAATGCATTGAAGAACTACATGTGTATGACTGGATGGATATGTACCGACGCAGCGTCTTTTACCAGCACATACGGTTAGGCAAAGTGATCATGGTATGGGATGCATGAGTGATTCTATTGAGGGGATAATGTGATCAATACAAAGTATGAACCTTTGTCTTTCAAACAATACACTTTTGGATTGTTAGATACCTTTGGTTATGTAACGTCATTAACATAAACACAATAGGTTTCAGACACTGACTGAAATCTGCCAATTATTTGGCTGGATATGTAATATGTTGAATATGGGTTGATTGATACATTTGCGTATATCTCGGCAGTGCAAGCATAAAAACAGATAACACTTGGCACATAGTTAGAATACACACTTATCTCTGTTTGACACTCTTTTTTTAGATCTGAATGCCTTAATACGAACAAGAAGGGACCATCTCAAATACGCTTTTATTTAGCAAAATCCACAATAATATACCTTAGAAAACAACAAAGGATAAAGAACAATAGAGGGATTATAATTTAATAAATTGTTGTGGGATGTAAAGCAATAATAGTGGGGATTTCAAAAGGAGCTGTTCATAAAATTTCCTCAAACCATTGAAATTATATGACGATTACTTACACAATACATATCTAGTAGCTCTAAAGATAACAGTAATAAGAGAGGTTGTGGCAGCCATCTTTGATTGATACATTCCTGTATATCTTCATTTTGACTATCACAATATGTTTACACATTGATTTAAACATTTTTCATTATTTCTGATTAGAATTTGAAGGCACAGTAAGCTTTTATCTGGTAAATTTCATGATTTTAGCCATTTTGGGCCCGTTTCAAAATTATCTGCCGTCTGCGCATGCGCATTTTTTCTGCAGGTTTCATGCGAATAAGTTCAGATAATTAGTTAACTATCATATGGAATCTTCCAAACTGGTTAATTGCTTGAATTTTTCCTAAATTGTTTGATTTTCCGCCATATTAGTGATTCACTGACTGGGCATTTTTAAATAAAAATTAGCTATTTGAAATACTGATATTTGTATACCTTTTATTCAATTGCTTCTCCTTACTTTTTCCTCTTATACTACACATTCCAAATTACACAGGGATTAAGGTTATTGTCTTTAGTATCATATTTATGCGGGAAAAAAAATCGGGATTTACCTGCTTCTGATGTCATGTTATGCAATCTTCTTACCACGTGTTTCATAAAAACAATTCAAATTTCCCGCCAAATAACTGATTTAGCAGTGTCCCAAGTGTACTTACTTTGAGACAGTGCTATGACGTCATAGTTCACATTTAAAAATCCAAAAGTATATTGTTTGAAAGACAAAGGTTCATACTTTGTATTGATCACATTATCCCCTCAATAGAATCACTCATGCATCCCATACCATGATCACTTTCATTATTTATTGACTGCCCCTCGTATGTCAGATTTTTTTCTTCGCAAAATGACATTTTTTCCAGCCCGGTGCAAAATACTGTAAACATTACCTAGATATAGAAAGTTATATATGCTTGGAAAGCTTTAACTGTCAGGAATTCAAATCTGCAATAATTAACCTTGTAGGGTATGCAGAATTTGTTTCATATTTTTTTTTCTCAGCAGATTTTTTTCATAAATTGTTGACCTTTTCAAATTCATAACCTTCTAGGGGTTCATCCTATGTTAATTTTAAGTGCATTTTTGAACTCCTAAGACAATTTTAATCAAGAAAATGTATACTTTTGTGGGGGTATTGCCTAGTATAGAAAAGTTATCGCCATTCAAATGAAAATACACGCGATATTCACCAATTTTAAGTTCGTCACACGAGACCGGCCCAACTTAAAACGCATGGCCAAATATCATTCTAAAAGCCCATTTCAAACCAATAGCCAGAACTGAGAATAGAGGAAAAAAATTCGCGCGCTCCGCGCTCATGTTTTCAGGAAACAGGTAACCCGGAACTAAATTAATTCGGGTGGGGTTGGGATTATACTTATTCAGAGGAAATTAAGCGGTTTTTAGTATATTATTCTTTCAACGCGTCAATCGGGGAAATCGAAACCTAATTCGTCTAAAATAGTATGAAAAATCATGGTCGGAAAATAAATAAATAAATAAACGAACCTAAAGAGAGGGGTCATAAATAGAGCTTTTTGGGGAACCATTTTAATATTCCGTTCTATAAACGTTTATAAAAACCCAAAGGAACCGTTCAAATATGCAAAAATTTCTGCTTGCTACGCTCGCATCATATGTTTAAACAGTTTCAGTTTTAATAAATCGGGCTGATTTTTTAGCAATTCTTTTTTTGGGTCACGGTTCTGACCAAATATGTCTGATTGGGTCGTGGGCCAAAGAGGTTAGGAACCAATGATCTATACTACTTAAATCAAGAAAAGATCATCAGTAAATATGCACAACTTTTTTTCTCGCATATAATGAAATAGCTGTCTAACTTAGATAAAAAGCCAATATTGATTGGAAATGAAGTGATGGCATTTCAATAGAAAATCGGTCAAAAGTACACACCAAATCGCCCCAAATGGGTTCGAGAATTGATTTTGTTCTTCTTCTAATTATGAGGGCGGCACATCCCCCCCCCCCCCTCCCCTCCCCCATTCAGACTCCCCCCTGTCCGCGTTACCGCGGAGGTCGGTGCTTCGCACCTCTTTGGTTACTCACAATAGTTACTCAATGTTTAGTTTTTTAACCTTGATTTTGCCCCCCCCCCCCCCCCCCTATAGGCCTATACATGGTACATGAAAATAGACAGGAGTTAATCTCATGGTTAAATGGGTTGAATTCCACGATTCCGGGGTTGAATTTATCGAATTGAATTCAGGTTGATATTGAAAAACGCCCGGAAAAAACGTCGTCAACGATGTGCTCAAATCTGACCCATTTCTAAGGGCTAGTGTCAATAACAGGACCAATGTCTAAGGATTTTTCAGTTAAGCCTACCCATGGCTAAGGATGTCTCATGAAAAAACGACCCACTGGAGCGGCACGTCCCCGTATGCCTTACATACGTGAGTACCCCCTGGGACCCTGGCGCCGCCCCTGGCTGTAGGCCTACCTTTTGGACTGTGCGATTTTTTTTTTGACCGTGCGATTTTCTTTTTTGACTCTCCCTCCCAGCAAATCCCAAAAGTTGACAGCCCTGTTTGAGCAAGGTTAAACACGATAACGTGAAATACTGTACACACAAACTATGATGAAGTGCAGAGTCAATACATCATAAAATGTTAATTATGTTAGGCTTCATGTTTTAACAAATAATAGTTTATGGGCTTTCAATTTCAGATCATACCCAATCGAGATACAGATTATTTTGACTCACTCTTTTTACTTTACGATTCCATCAGCTCTAATACCGTACACGAATCCATAAATAGTTATGAACCAGTTGAACCGTAAAATCCTCGTGGTCATTGTTAGCCATTTACATTCATAAACGTCATGTAATAACTATTTTGACAATTTCGTGGCACATGAGGACGGAGTATGTACCATGCCTTAATTTAATCCTTAAGATAATAGAGGTTCAGCAGGGCGTAACTAGAGGCGGGTAGGTGGCATTTGCCCTCCCCTACCTGAAAACTTGCCCCAATGATGTCCCCCCCCCCCCCAATGAAATGACAAACTCTATTATACACAAAATAGTTGATTATGCCCCCCCCCCCCCCCCTCCTGATCATAGGCCTGTCCCCCCTCATCCCCCCCCCCCCCCCCAGCAAAAGAGTAACTACCCTGGTTACGCTGCTGAAGAGGTTTGAATGGAATTCAAGGAAGTAAAAGCCATCCGTTCTACTTAAGTCATTACTCTATCATGACGAATAATGCAAAGGATACTTTTACACATCAGTACTGATGGCATACATTGTACTATACAGGGTGAGTCAAAAAAAAGTGTACCCTAATTGAAAAAATCAAAAATAATATTTTTGACCACAAAATCAAGGCAAACAAAACTTTAAATGATTGCGCCATTTCTTTGCTACCATCTGGAAAAAAAATCACGCTATTTGATGATACCGTTAAGTAAATATGACTATTTCTGTACAGGAGCTGTTTTTCCACCTAAAACACGGTTTTTAATTTCAAGCTTAACGAGCTTAATAATAATGTTTACTAGGATTATGATGTAAAGCATTACACATCTTGTTTATTAAAAGAATTAAGTAGACAATACACTTGTTCAAAATTGTCTCCTAATAGATTAAAACAATAGACAGCTTTAAGGCCTATTTATGACACAATTACCACACTTTAATCATTTCATAACAAAGGAATTGATCCTTTCGCTGTCGGTATTGTAATTTTTTATTGGTGGTATCTTATGAAATATAATGGTCAAGATCTGGAAAGCGTGTTCGGACGTTAAATTGGTCACTTTTATTCAAAACAGTGTAAAATAAGTTTCCCTCAACCAATCTAAGCCAGATAAAATTCATATTAAAGCTAATTGATTTGTCTTTATACCGTAGTATATTGTTTTGAAATCAAACGAATACTTTTTCTAAAAAAAAATCGCTGAAGTTGAGTACACTTTTTTTTGACTCACCCTGTATATATCGTATTGTATCAAGGTGTCTCAAAAATAACAACCTAACTGAAAACAATGATCGCGACTTAATCAATTATATCAACATTTAATTAGATATTCGTTTTGGTGAAAAATGCATTTTCTGAGGTCCAATACACAATAAAATCCGCATCAAACTAAAATAAGTGCCTAGATACGCTTGTCATCAATTTTCTTATACACACGTTTTTACATCAGTACCATCATTTCGCACAGATGACATGTAAATGTTTGTCCTTGCATATTCATGCCGAAATAATTAGAGAGTGTGTATGTCCAATAATATCTACATGTGTATGAATTAAACATTTATACTATACTTACTGTAAGACGATAATCCGTGGCGATCTAGGCACATTACGTACCGTCGCGACACGTCGGCTGACAGACAACACATTTGAGCAAGACTTTCTGATTCGAATTAATAAATGATAAAGCACCTGCTACTAAACACGCCCCCCCCCCCCCCCTACAGGTAATCATCGCCAAACGAGGACCCTGACGTGGTACTATCCAAACGAGGACACACCAACCTGGACACACACCGGCAAACCGAGGACAAAATGGCGATTAAAAAAGAAATGTGTATCACACCGCCAACCAGACAGTGCACTATCCAACAAGGGGGATCACGCATCATTTTGCACATATCAGGAAACCGAGGTCCGTCCTCGGTTGCAGGTATGTCCACGGTTGGATGGTGTTTATTCAAACTAAGGTCCGCGATTGACGGTGATTACCTACGCGGTAAGACATTATAACAGCAAGAAACTAATGAGCGTCGAGTTAAGAGAGAATTCTACTGAATAAATAAATAACTGGATTATTTGCAGATTTGTATATTGTCTGCCCGTAGGTTCTAATCTTAAAAAGAAACTGAATCGGATAAGCATTCATCAAACATGCATGACATTGTTTGTGTTAACCCTAATCTACTCCCAGGCCAATTTTCGTGCAATATTGCACGAAATGAATATTAGCCCAACAGATGGCGCTATATTTATTATTTGATAAGCATGCAGGTGGGTTAGGGGGGGTTGGGGTACCGCGCCATTTTGCGATATTTTGCGAAAACGATCGTGGTTATCACGTGATACGTATCGTTGAAAAATAATTTACACTGTTTTAACGAAATGCACTGTGGGATTGTGTTACCAGCCTAAAATCAAAGATGTCGCAAACCCGGTCGCAAACTTGCTTTTAATTGAGCCTAGCTATAACAAGCTAAAGTGACATCTCTGAATGTATAAACAAAGTGTGCAAAGGAGAAATTGTTGGGCACACTGGTAAAATGGTTTTACAACAAGTTTTGCTATCATTAATCAAACTGAACTCAAGTTAAATCACTTATTTATCGAGCAATAATATAATTGTTTACGCATTTTAATTGTTTATAGATACAAAGTTAAATAAATCAAGGATACATTTATGATAGATAAATAAATAAAAAGAAAACTATAAACGCATGGGCGGCCTTTATAATTGATAAAAATTGACATAACAAAGATGTTACATTAATCCACCATCAAGTTTAAAAAATAGAAAAATAAAAGGATAACAAGGAATATTCGAAAATCGAACCCGTGATTTCCGATTGCCAACGACATGGCCAACCTATGCACGCCACAGAGATCCACGAGTATAATTGTGATAGTTTTATTATTTAACCATATCGATTTATTTATGACGAACGGATTTTTATTGTGCCATTTTTGCCAAATGTGTGTGTTTCTCTCGCACAAAATATGTTTGTAATGTGATTATACTCCTTATTTTTAAAAGAACGGTAATTTTTTTTGACATTTTCGAGAAAAAAAATGGCGTAATTTATAAGGTAAACGCCAGCAGTGGTGTCCGTGTGTCCGATGATGCCGGCAGGGTAAGCAAATCCAGCATATAAAACAAAAGTGCTCCTAATGGGGTTCGAACCCACAACCATTCACTCCCAAGACGATGTTCTATCCACTACACTAGCCGTGCTAAGTGAAAAAAATCTTTGCAAATAATTTATTTATATCATGGGTCATGGGTTAATGCACTGTGTTAAATTCTCATTCCCACGCTTCCCGGCCGCCACTCTGTTCAAAGGCACAAAAAAGTTGACGTGTTTTATGCTTTTTTTGCAATTCTGAGGTGTGCAGTTCGATTTTCTTTCTCGAATTGTGATGATCATGAGCGTCGTGACTGCTCGTGGATACTCATCTTTCGAAATTATGGTGATGATTGGACGGTGACTCAAACTCTTGGTCATTTGGTTTGTAGATGATTTTACAAACCGTGTCATTAATTAAGAAGGTAAATGGTGTCAATTAGTGACAATCTCACTTTTATTCAAAAATGGTTACCAGTGATAATCATGAGCATTGTACACTTTTGGTCTGGCTTTCTTCATAATCATGATAATGAGAACGTTCAATGATAAACTTTCGTTTACAAAAATGGATTCATTTAGTAACAAATTATTTAAATGAAATCAAATAAATAAACGAATACATAAAATAAATAAATACATATAAATGAATGAATGAATAATTAAATATTATAAATAAATTATGAATAGGCCTACATTAAAAGTAAATAACAAATATGTATACAAAATAATAACACATACACATTTCAATACGTCACGTCGTAGTAGATTTAATAGGATTAAATTAAATTACAATTTACATTAGAAGTTGTTAACAGGCCTTGTTGTCCGATTCAGAAACTGTGGGATTTAACAGGCCTAACCATGGTCTGTCACACCATGGAATTATTAATAATTCCATGGTCACACAGACTTAAAGGCATATTTTGTGATCTTTCCAGGGGACGCCCTTTATTCATGATTTTTTTTTTTTAGAAAGTAGATTTTCTTGCAGATTACATTTCTGATCATAAATCATACATATATTCTGAGTTACAGAGCAATGCGATTCCTAATTACTTCAAAATCATGGTTTAAAGAGGTGAAAATAAATTCTAAAACCATAATTTTGAAGTAATTGGGAATCGCATCGCTCTGTAACCCAGAATATGTATTCTTTATGATCAAATTGTAAAACTGCAAGAAAATCTGCTTTCGAAACAAAATCATGAATAGAGGCCGCACCCTGGAAAAGATCACATACTATGCCTTTAATTTTCTCAGTTATAGCCAACATGCTACAACACCGAGGGTGTTTACAAGAGTCCTTGTTAAGTTGCTACATAATTAGAGCCGATGTCTGCTGACACGTTGAAGCTAGTGGACCATGTGGACGGGATCCGCAGAATGTGCGGATCATTTTCGGACAAAAAGGCCTGTAGACAACTTCTAATGTTTAAAAAGAGGTTCAATTGTGGCCCGTCGACCATTTTCAGGGTAGGGAAATGTTCATGATATTACGTGACAGAATAAGACAGAGACCCATATCTATTACAATCAGTGACAATGGCACACACGTGCAAAGCTTATTCATCCACTTCCATTAGGTAAATAAAGGCATGAGTATCCCCCCTTTTTAGTGAAGTCCAAAACAAGAACACACTTGTACATACAATACAGGTTGATTACATTTCATTTATAGAATACTTAAATTATCTCTTCCCGATCTTGGAAAAACAAACTGTGTGACGTGTTGAAAACCAGGGTTGAATATCCATTTTATTGTAATTTGTAAGCACGCGTATATGAATTGACAATTTGAAGCAATCCTCTGGCTATCGATGTGGTAGTTGAACTCACTTTGATTAAGAATATACTGTTTTTGATCATTATTTGACAAATTGGCAGCATATATGACTTGGCACTTGAAGCCACCCCTCTGGCTATTGATGTGGTTGTTAATCTTAGTTTTATTCAAAATATCGTTTGACAACTTGGCAAAATATATTGAAGGTGTCAAGTGTACCTGGATATCCAGAAAGCCGTCAGCTTCATAATGAATAGGTTAACTATCCTCTATAAATCGAGATGACGGATTATCACTTTCAGTAGTTTATAAAGTTCCAAGCTTTCACAATGTACTACAACCTACACAAACTAAAAAATAAATAAATTATCAAGCAATTTGAATAATATAGTTGTGCAATAAAACCTCAAACATTCTTCAAACTTTCAACATCGACCTCTTCCAATAAGCTTTCTAAAAAGATTCTTTCACACTGAGCTTATGCTATTTATAGACCATGTTCTAGTGATAGATTCTTAGCCACGCTGTGGGCGTCACGAGCAAATAATACATGCAAAATCGAACTTTTTAGTGTCAAAAAGGCGCCAAACGATCACAAATGTTGACGGATTATATGATCACACGCAAATTACCTACAAACTCCTTAAGGCGCTGCAAACAGCTGGTGTCATTGTGTTCGTTTCGAGACATTTGTAACGCCTATGAAATGGTATGTTGTAGAGCATTACAACTAACTTATCTGCAGCTGCAAACTCCTACATAATATCATCTTTCTCCCAATATCGGGGTAAATTCTTGACAAATTTGTAGGCGATACGTAATATTCCGTACATTAGCTGGTGGGTTCGGAAGTTGGAAAATTCCTTTACAACATGTTCCGAGTGTTTAAAGGGGTACTTTCAAATTGGATAGCATCCAAGCTCGTTAGGCTTCCGAGAAGAACAAAAATCTCGCAAATCGCAAACTGAATAAAAGAAATGTTACCATCACATCTCGATCACATGAAACGGCCGGATGCTTAATACTTAATATTTAATGCAAAGAATGTGTTTGCGTGGTTGTCAGGGTCCAAGGCTATAATACGCAACACTATACGCAATGCGACAATACGCAACACTATACGCAATGCGACAATACGCGGGCGTCGTGGCGACGGAACCACGCGGGAGAAAGCAAAACAAAACAAACAGAAAAGGCAGAAGATAGGACGCTGGAAACGGGACGGAAGGGCGGATGCCCTGAAGGCCAAGAAGGCCAGGCCGGAAAACTCAAAAGAAAGAGACGGCTCTGCGTGAATCTTCTGGTATCTTTGGCTAGACTATTATAGCTCCGGGAATAGCTCATCCATGTTGGATGAGGTCGGAGAACGTAGAAAGATACGGCATTGCGAGGATCTGCGGTTGTCTATGGCAGGACGATAATAAGTCTAGCTCATTCCTGTTTAAAATGAGATTGGAGAACATAAAAGATACGACACTGCGAACTTCTGTAGTCTATGGCCAGTACGGAACTTTACTGCTGAAGAACTGACTTCGGTGTTTTGCCGCCGATAGTGAAGACCTTCAATATGACTCGAGCCCGCGACAACTGATCTTCTGGTGGAACATTTTATACGATAAGTGCACTTAGTCAACCAAATCAGTGATCACTGAGCGCGTGAAATGTGTTGCGTTGTTTATTCATGATTTATGTTTTATTTATATTAAATTGTTGTTTACAAAGTCTGGGTATTACAGTGAATTGTTTAGTTATGAAGTCCGAGCTAACTCGGGTCGTGACAGTGGTATCGTCTGCGTGACGATTACGTCATTTCGATTTATATAGAAATGTATGGAGATGCGGAACAAGTAACATTACATTCTGTAAATTCTGTAAATTATATTATGCTTAACTTGAATTATATTATGTTAACATCTTGGCAATTCTGTGTTTGGTACATTTTTACAACCAGAACTGAGTCTATTTTTATTTTCAATGATTGATACCGGTACAAAGTTTCAGTCTGCTCGGAACACGACGGCGGCATCAAGTGAGTCTTCCACTTGGTGAGGAATAAGTTCAATATTTCAATAGAGGCGGGCTTGGGAACGGGACTACGTTTCCAAGGGAACGTTCCCCGTCAAAGTAATATTCAAAGTTGAAAGAAAATCAAATTTTGCCGATTTTCAACCATAAGAGAAATCTTTTATCTCTGAAATACTGTTAAAAAATTATCACTATATAATACTGCAAGGCTTATTATTTAACGTAAAAATGATCGCACTTACCCTAAAAATTCATTAAAATGGTGTAAACTCGCCTAGAAAATGGTAGTCTCATCGCTGTATGTAGGCTTAAAAAGGTGTACTTTCACCCAATCTATGTAGTAGAACATGTAAAATAACATTTATTTTATTTATTTATTTATAACAATATATTGAAGAGCCAGGACAAACCCAATAGTGAACAAGCACTAAATTAAAGGGATGCCCGAAGAATAAGCTGTACAGACACAGACCGGGATGATCCCCTACTCTTTACGAAGGAGTATGTGACCTTTTAACGTGCTCGGGGATAGCTCTTCCGATACACGGGACCAACATTTCTACGTGACTTCCGAACCACGGTGCGCCTATGTACATGCCTATTTCAGTCTGCACGGTCTGAAGGGATATTAATACAGTATCACATGATTAGTATCATGTCAGAGTATACACTAGTACTCCTTTACAGTATCTCATGATTATATTTATTCCGTCTTAAAAGTGCAATAACACTGACAAAATAGTTTAAGAATGTAGGATATCCCTTATTTATTGTTTAAGCCATCCTAAAATTTCCTCCCCGACCACCAAACCCCTGAGTGTTTTGACATACACTTGTTCATGAATATCATTTCAGCGGTGTCAACATATAAACTACGTACAAACTACGTACAGTATCTCACGGAAAGTGTTGAACATATTGGGATCGAAAACGCATATTTCTTTACAAATTTAATATAGTGAAACACCAATGCAAACAGAAACTTAATCATGTAATTTGTCCATTTACCTCAATGACAATGGTATCCTCATATACTGGGAGCGCTGCAATACTCGAGGCTCCTTTATAAGTCATATCGATGGCGAATCTTTACTCCAATGTATAGGCAGGTCTTTACGTACTTTTTTCATCGGATATCATTGCGAATGAGATGAAACATCGAGGTTTTTCGAATATCTGAAAGTAACTTAGCTTTAAATGTGCATGATGCAACAGACGTCACGTATAATTCCTAATTGTTTCTTGTTTTCTTGTTTTAATCATTCCATAATTTCTTATCAACATTTTTCATTCGGCCAAATACATAATGAAGCACAAGCAACTATAAGCACGGTAATCATCCCAATCTTTTTTTCCTCTTCCAAAATGAACTCCCTATTCGTCATGTGACTTATCAAAGACAACTTCAATGGAGATGATTTTGTCACTTCTTGCAACACACTTTGTGCTACAATCATTGTTATTTTACAGTGATGTATGTCTTTAGTACCAATTTTTATACCTGCAATTTTGTAACTTGTCAGTAGAAATATTATTTAATTATTTTGTGTGTGTCTGATTTATGTGACTTCTTGTACAGGGTGTCCCAAAAAAACCATGCACGTGTTTACCTACCTTATTAACCATAAAGTTCTAAAAATTGGTGTAACATTTTTATACATATTGGGAGACTAAACGCTTGGCTTTCAAATGCCGTTTTGTCAATCCTAAGATATGACCAATTAACGAGAAGAAGGGACCAATTGGGGTCGGGGTGTGTGTGTGTGTATAGCCAGGATTTACGGGGCTAGCGATCGCACAGTGCAAATGCGTTGGGTCGAACGACATTGTGTGTGCTAACAATTGGTCCTTTTTCTAGTGCTGTGTATTGGAAATGAGACTTTTGAAAATAGGATTTTTTCTTCTTTAAATGGTGCTAATCATGGTTTGTCTTTGTTGTTAGGGGGAAAATTAGGTATCAAATTATGCCTAAAAGATTCATCTAAATGCCTATCTAGCCTGTTTGGTCAAAACAAATTTAAATGTTACTTAAAATGACAAAAACAAAGTGGTATACTTTCTTTTGTTAAACCCTTTATTATAGATGTTGGTCGTACGAATTCCGGAATGCAAATGAAGCGACGAGCCTGAGCGCTCAGCTGAAAAAGGGCGGTTTGATGACGTAATTAAGACGATTCGGCCGGCACCCAATCGTTCCGACCGGTGAGGACCCGGTATGGAGGTTGTATGCACACGGTGAGGACACGGTGCATGGGAACGGTAACCTAGAACTGTATGAGGCCGGTGAGCCCGGTACCAGGCCGGTGAGAACCCAGTACAGAGCCGGTGTAGAACGGCATGGACCGAGGACCCGGTGAGGAGGTGTTATGCACCCGGTGATGTATGCACCCGGAAATGTATGAGGATGGTGAGCCCGGTACCCGGCCGGTGAGGACCCGGTATATAACCGGTATATAACGGTATGGACCCGGTGGCCACAACAAAGAAATTAATGCGCCTGTTGACATTTTTACTGATTGTTTGGACTTTGCCGCCGCTTTTACTCACCCGGCAGGAGTTTTGAGAACGGTCAAACTTCCTGCCGGGCGCGGATGGCCGGCAATGTCCCCAGCAACGTGTTCAACGGACGGATAACGGCCCACCGTGTGATATCAACGTGTGCCGCCGTCTGCACCAATTTGTCACACGGTAATGGGCCGGCCAGCTCACACGGATACATAATGAGTAATACAGAGATTCCCGGAATGTGAGTGAAGCGGCGGGCTTGAGCGCTCAGCTTATACAGGGCAGTTTGATGACGTTATCAAGGCGGTTCGTTCGGTACCCAAGCGTTTCGGCCGGTGAGGACCTAGTGAGGAGGTGGTATGAGCCCGGTTCTAGGCCGATAAGGACCCGGTATAGAACCGTATGAACCCGGTGACAAAAAAAAATCAATGCGGCCGTTGACATTTTTTGCTGATTGTTCACCGTGTTGGACTCTTTTGTGTTTCTATAAGACGGTAAGGGGCCGCCTAGCTCACACGGATACATGTGAGGGGCCCATTAGTGAACGAATTGCAACTGACATTTATCAGTTAGGCCTATTATAATTTATTCCCGGTCGAGGAAACGTTAAATGGGTTCAAAACATCATTTGCTCTCGTATCTATTCCTTCATTAAAAGGAAAAGAATAAATCAACAATGTAAGCTTATACTTTAAATATTTAGGCATCTTTCTTTAACATGTTGAGCTCAAATACCTTTTAGTTTTGTAAGGTGACATTGATACAACACAATATGCAATATTATGTATATGATATTAGTTAGCAATGCTGATATATAGTGGTATACTATTCATTAAATAAATCAGATGTTACTAAACCCGTCCATTACAATTACAATCTTGGAAAACACGAGATCCCAATCAAGCGCATAGTTTGACTTATTTGACCCACTTTTTCCTTATTTTTCCTAGTGTTTTCTTATATTTCACAATCTGAAATATATACGGAAACGTATCTAAAGATATAACATTTTATAGATTTAGCAACCATTTTGAAAACGTGTGGAGCTTGAGATTTATTATTGGGAAAAGCCTATAATTCTTTCCGGGTTTCATCAACGCCATCGAATATTTTCGAGTGGCAGTATCTCTAACGCGTTGTCAGGCATGTATCAATGTTTGCAAACATAGACAAACATTTTCTTAACATGCTTAAGCTAGCTGTTGGTTGAGCTGGTTGACTCAGCATGCAATCTTAATTGCAAGATTTGAAGAAAAAAACACAGTACCCCTCAACCCCTAAAAATTGTTACACGTGTTTGAAAAGACTGACTCCAAACAAAAGATGATTTGAACTAGTGTTCTTCTCTGTTATCATGGTAACATAAGTTATATATCAACCTATGAATTGGAGGACGTGTAGTGATCCACATATTTCAACATACCTGTAGATGAGCACTATGCTGTACCGTGAATTTGTAGGGAATTATCTTACTCGTATGGCAGAGAGGTAGTGATAGAACACGCATGGAAAATACAATATTGACACAGCTTTAAAGTGCCATATATACAAATATCTTATTTTATTAATTCATAATCACGTCATGAATGAAGAATAGCCTTTAAACCTAAAACTGACACGCTTCAATCCAAGTTTCCGTAAGCTGTAAAAACATCAATCGTTATTGTTTAGAATGGACAACGCCAAATTTATAAATCTAAATTGGCCCAACGTTGGCAGACATGGAGAGAAGTAAACTATGCGACGAGGTAACCGGGACCCACAGCGTATATAGAAAAAGGAGATTTCAACTACCGTTTGAAAGTGTTGTCGGTTTAAACGAAATTATAACTATAGAAAATACCTAGAAAAATGTAATTTACTTTAAGGATATAAACAGGTCTAAGTAGTGTAAAACAGACCCTGTGAAGATTTGACCTCTGACCCTAAACCGGAAGTGACCCGTGAATTTTGACCTCAAACCGGAAGTGACCCGTGACCTTTGACCTTAAACGACGGTTGCAAATGAGTAATTTTATCCAACAGAAAAGTGTATGGTAATTCCATAATAGTAACAAACGTACGATGGAATATTCCAGTAGTTAAAAACTCCATGTAAAATATGCTCCATGATCAATAACAGTTTAATAGTGGCCTATAGCTACGATGTAATTTTATTCAGAAATCTCAAATGTACATAGATGTTACTATAGAACGTTCTTTACACCTGATTACACATACTAAATCAATAATAAACCATTCGTTGATAAAACATAAATGTTTGATTCTGCAAGATGCTACGCAATTAGTCAATACAAACAGTGCAACGAGTCTAAGCAAGTTGTGGTATGTCTTCGGAGTTATAGTGTCAATATATTTAAACAGGCAGGGAGGGGACAAGTTCATTCACTAAATCAATACACCTTTCTTCGATAAAGTTTAATGTTGATTGCATCCAGCATTACAATTGAGTTCGCAATAGTTAATACCAACACTAGCAAGTTTGAACACGTTTGATGACTCATAGGTTTTCCCCCAAAGAGTTATTTGATTGAAATGTCGAGGGTCGATGTACATGTATGTATACACACTTTATAGATGAAACAGCGACCTCAACTTTTACTTTTTAAAGTCTTTGATATTTAATCATTACTGTCTTCAACGGTTTGGATGTTCTCATCCGGTTCATTTTCCTGAAATAGCGCGTCAAAATTGGTCCGATGTTTAATCATGACTCTTTTAACGGCGGTGGATATGTCTTTTCCCTCGTCTACCTTTCCTTCGATGTCAGCTAGTATCTCCTAGTGAGTATCATCGTCTTTCACGTGTAGGTAACTCGACAAAAAGTCCTTATAATTGTTGAAAAAGTGTCTCTTGACTGCCCACAGAGTTTTCATATCGGCCATATTCTTCGCATCCTCTTCATTCATATCCTGATTAATGTATTTTTCATATTTCTCGGTCCGCATCTCTTCGGTTGATTCCACGGCCTCATCCAACTGATATTCCAAATTATCTTCAAGTTCGGAACTAGATTCATCATCAGATGACTCGTCCTCTTCCATATCACTTTCGGACTCGAAACCATCGGAATCTGCGCTCTGAGATGCTGACTCATCCTCTTCACTAGACCCGGAACGATATGAATCTTCGTTTTGAGATGAGTCTGTCAGTAGCTTCCACATCCGTATACTCAACTCTTGGCCTTTTACTAGTCGTTTCTTCCGAGGGAGATACATCTTCGGAATGTACATTTTCAACGTGTCTTCTCAAATCGTATCTCCTTGTCAAGCCTTTACCACAAAATGAACAGGCATGGGGCCGAGCTACCGAATACATGTTAACGCTTTGAAGTGTTGAGTCTAAATGACAAGAAATTGGGTACATCCATTCTTACATTGAAGAATGCATATGACGCATTGACGCGTGCAACGACGCATTGACGCATATGACGACGCATTGACGCATGCAACGACGCATTGACGCATTTGACGACGCATATGAACAGGTCTAATCTATTAAAGAGGCGTATGAAGTGGGATAAATTTTAAGTATCACGCCGCTGGGAACACAGAATCGACCGCATTTACCTTTTCCCTATGGTAACATTCACATGGATGCACTTGTGGTCAATTGCATTGCGTAGGCCTACTGTTACGGATCTAAGATCAAAGCCGAAATCACCTTTACCCAGATTCACACTAAAATAGGAAATCAATCGATACACTATTTAATATATAAATACTATAATCTAATTTCTTTTGTTTGTTCTGATTATTTTGATCGTTTGTTTGTTGATCATATAAATCACATATAATATACAATAATACACATCAACATTAATTCATGAATATAAAAAATATTTTATGTTATACTATAATTTTGAATTAAGTGCTAAATGCCGAAATGATAGAGCGTAATAACAATTCAGTATAGATCTTCCGGAGAAGGAGTCGTTATTCTGTGCAAAATCCCGCCGTATTCATATTCGCAGTACAGTGAAATATAGGCCAACATTGAAATGTTCACAAAAAAAGTTCTTAAGTGAGGGATATGGTGTTTCTAACATATACTATAATATATATGAGCATATCATTAAGATATTTTTTCAAAATGGCGATTTAAAAAATTGTAAGGTGTCAACCACACCCCCTCCCCCTACTATCGGACTTTGACGGCTTACTTTACCCCCGGGTAAGGTGGTACCCTCAATTTTTTTGTTCGTCAAAATAAGCGCAAGGGATGTAAAAGCAATCACCTAGACGCCCTAGGTCAATGTCCTTTAAGTTTTAGCGCAATCGGCGAAAATTCTTAGGAGAACGAGGGTTAAACGAATATTGGCGATCGCAAATGTTCCAATTGGTAACAACTGCTGTTGCTTGCAAATATTCGTATAGGCCTATCTATTCATTTAGTTCCTGCTGACAGAAGACTTTCTCCGATCGCAAAAAAAAAGCAATGTTCGCAGCTTATTTCCGTCAGCTCCTAGCTTGACCAAAAGTCAACGTAGTCACAGTGTGGAATATTATATACCACCACCATCACCATCCAAAATTGGATAACTGCTCTTTTGTACTAATCATAGAGCACCAATACTGCTACACATCGGCTGGATTCGCAGAACTATTTACTCGGCTTTTTCAAACTGCGTTTCACAGCTTTAATTTAACGACGGCCATCCAGTGCCAGACAACCTCAAAATTAACTATATCATGATTTCATTCATATTTGCATATCAGATAATACATACAATTGCTGTCATTAACTTGAATCAACATGTCCGAATTTCTTTAATATTTTACACATCCTGACTTTTTGTTCTATCTTGTCCATTTCAATCTTATCTTTCTGGAAAAGTTCTGAAAGGCCAGATTAGATCAAAACATCATTTTGAAACACATGTGTCAACGAATTAAATTTGAGCAATGATCTATTTACCGAGTTTCTAGAATATTCCAGCTCACATAACAGTACTGTATATATATATACAAGTTAATATTCCGCCATATTAACGTGTAATTGCGTTATATGCATACCCCCATTTCAAGTTATACCCATGCCTCAGACGCGATGATGCCTCAACTATTCTCTGTTTTCATTATCTGTGTCCACGTCAAAACGCCGATCGACCAAATTCGGTAGTTGCATATTTTCGCGTAATTGTCCCCAGAACAATTCTTGCCCAATAGGATCGTCTGTCCATTTCAAACAGCTTTTTCGTAAAAGTAATTTGCACATGAGCAGTGTGATTTGATTATCAGGTATTTCCTCCAGAAGTATTGGGATGACGACGTCAAGGCTTTCATCAAACAATCTCATGTGTGCCATCTGCATTTCAAAGTAACACCATTCATTCATCATGTAACTTGGCGATAAAATCAAAAGAGTCTTTCGACTTTGTTGTATATTTTCCAAAATAACATCAAATTTAGACATACCAGGTATTTCGTCTCTACCGGCGAAATAAAGACGCATCGGTTGTTCTCATTGTTCGAGGTTTTTTAACAGCTTGTTTTGTACCCATTCCAAGTCTTTATCGGAGTCTTGTGAGTAGGAAATGAATGCATCGTACTGAAGCTCCATCGGTGGCATGTTGATTTCTTCATCGGCAAAAATGCGGTATCGTCGACGCCACAGACGGTGTCGTAAAATAAAACAATTGCAGCGTATTCGCCACCGATACTTGTATGCAAGAGCCGTAGACGCGCACATAAAACAAAATAATGTCAAAGATATACCGAGAAATTCGGGCCAGCGAGGACGACAATCTAGAATGGCTTGAGTAAAGACGATTTCTTTGAATTGAAGAGGACTCACACAGTAATAGGAGAGCTTTTCAAAACGGACATCCACTACGGTATCTCTCCGAAACCATTCTTGAAAATATAATACACTTTCACAAGAACATTCAAATGGATTCCAACTGATATCAATGCTTTTAAGAGCCGAGCTTTCATCGCTACTTTCTGGAAGAAAGTCCGTAGGTATTCCATCGATACTGTTCATTGCGATATTCAGATTCACCAATTGGGATATCACAGGCTTTATGGAATCGACTGATGCGAAGAAGTTGTATTGAAGATAAAGATTGCTCAGATTACCGAGATATGTAAACGTGTTTGCCGGTATGTAACTTATTTGATTGTTACTTAGATCAAGAGTTTGAATTGCCGTTGAAATGGCGAAAGTGTCTTCTTTTTCATTCTGCAATCTCATTGTGAGCTAAACTAAGCGATGTCAACCTTGGATGATACCCTGCGAATATAGTATTCAGATCAATGCTGTCGAGGCAGTTACTAGACAAATCAAGCGTCTTCAAGAAAGAGACCGACTTAGATTCTATTGAACCTTTAAAGCCAACGGGGATACCCGTGATTGCGTTAGAGCTCAGGTCTAGTTTTTGCAATTTCCTGGACATTCCAAATGGCATAGGCACATCTGTCGTGAGCTGGAGTTTATTGTGGGATAAATCAATTTCTTTCAGGGAACTTAACTCATTAGACCTGTAAAGCGCCAGAGGGCAATGTCTGAAGACTGTTGCACGAAAGGTCGAGCTTCTCGAGTAGTTCAAACTTTTGGAATGCGTTTTGACTTATAAATTAAATATGGTTGTTACGAGGATTAAGGTGACGCCGTGAAGATGTCCAGATAAATGTATTGTCGTATATAGCGCTAACATTGTGATGAGCAATGGATAGAGACGACAGTAGTGGAAATCGGTCAAGGTACTTTAGAGTAGTTGAATTGAGGTCGATCAACGACTGATTTATTAGACATTCGATATCCAAATATGTCAAACTGCCTGCATCTATGTATTGGAAGTTGTCAAATGGAAAGCAACCTATCAATAAAAAACTGAGGTTTTGGAAAAGTACCGTTTTGTTTTCTCCACCAATGATTACTTGTTTATAATATCGCAAGTCTAATAGTTGCAAATTATCCATGTCAAGTGGTGATTGAAACGAAGTGTTCTCAGCACAAGAGCCCATCCTTCCTCTGCAGATCCCGCCAGGTTGATACGCGATAAACTGTATAGCTGAATGCTCTCAGACAAACAGGTCAGATTACGGTCATTGGTCAACATTGTAAAGTGAAGTGTTCTCTGCGCTATCATATTTAGAGATTGCAAAGAATGCAGGGTTTGTAATGCGCAATATGGAATGGCTACAAGTTCATTGTACCTTAAATCAAGCTCAACAAGATCGGGTGTGTCTCGGAAAATGTTAGCATCCAACGAAGACAAGAAGTTGAGCGCCAGTTCAAGCGATTGCAAATGTCTTAATCCTGCGAGGGCGGTACTCTCAATCGACGATATGGAGTTCACATTGAATTTCATAACTACTAGGTCTGTATTGTTGGTAAAACTCTTTCCAGGTATCACTGTCAGATTGTTGGCACTGAGATTCAGTATTGTGAAATATTGCTTTGGAAGGGTTGGAATGCTACGTAATTGTCGGTAATTACATATCCATTCATAGTCTTTGCCAGAATGACCATACGAAGCTAGCAAATTAGTCATTTTGCAAGGGAGATCAGACTTGACTTCGTTGTAACCCACGTGGAAATGATCGCTGATGTCTGTGTTGGTTGACGCCAACGTTGGCAATGTGCAGATGAATACCACTGCAATGATCCATGATTTGGTGGTTAAAGATAGTCGACTGCTGTGAACGGTCTCCATGATTAATGTATGCCTGTTCCTAAAAACTGTATCCTTTATACAGAGTTATCAGGAGGGCTTGGCAATACATTTAAGTAAACGGTGAAGGTATGTATTACACGTTTAGTTTGACGACACACATGCAACGACATCGGTTAGCGCTTTTCCATGTATGTATGGTAAAATCTTGTCGACGTCTGTTCTGTGTTAGAATATGCAGCTTACCTTGAAAGCCATCTTAAGTTTGAGCATGAATGTACGAGACTCTCTCAGCAATCACAGAACATGCAAAGGAAAGAGTAAAGCGAAATCGAATACAAGTGTAGGTCTATAAATCAAAAGACTGTTGCGTATGTTACAACTTTTATTCCTATATTCGAGACTAAGCTCCGCCTTCGTGGGCAGAACTCACTAAAAGTAGTACAAATGTTGTTGTAGCATGCATTGACAAAGTATCAATAAATATGTAAGGAAAAAGCGATCTTTATGAATCATACCATGCTTCTTACATGTATATTGTTAAAGCTTCACTAATCAGTGTGATTTGGTGAGTACACGGGTAATTCCCGGATTGGATGGTCCCTAACAACCATTGCATGCATTTTAGATCCATTTCCGTATCTGCATGGGGAATTCCATTTTAATTATTAATACACCTGTGTGGAAGATTAAGGTCATGTCTTCAATAAGCTTAGCAATTGTTCATCGATGTATTTGCATGCACATTCATTATAGGCCATTGTGTAGCATAAGGAAATAATAACTATAAGACTATAGTTTTTTGTTTATTGTTATGGTTACAAATAAATACAACTACACACTTAAAGGGACACAAAGTGGTGTTGACATTTAAAAAAAAATTAATTTACTTCAGAATTCAACATTATAAATTGCCATTATTGTTGTTTCTACTTACAGAAACACAGCAAAACTTGATTAAATTAATACCATCGCTATTTATTGAAAAACTCCCTCTATGCAAATATGGTTTGCGTTATTTATCACGCGTGCTGCAGGGGGACACTGTCTGACGTAAAATGCTGATCTTACGTAAGATCAGCATTTTTGAATCGACGTTTTGTTGTACAAAGAGGTGTAAGGTAAGTTTATCCAGGTAATATAATTGTAAAAATAATCTAATCCCAGTTTTTATCATAATTGAAGGCGCAGCCTCCAACACATCTCTTAGTGCCCCTTTAATGTGGCACGGGTGTTATACATATCCAGGGTTGTATGGGCGGCTGGGCCGAGGAGTCTAGTGCAACCTGGTTTATTGAACTCATGAATAGGATCAGTATGATTAACTTATATCATTACAAAAGGCTAAAAATAATACATATCCAGGGTTGTATGGGCGGCTGGGCCGGTGAGTCTAGTGCAACCTGATTTATTGAACTCATGAATAATGCAATATGTATGCATAAAATATAGGGCAACAACCATGGCAACAATCGATACAATAAGAAGAGTCTAGCTTTGTTCTAATTTCCGATTTCTTTGACCGATCACTCAATATTTTCCTGAGACACTAGACACTGATAGTAACATTGACAAATTCCGAATATATGAAAGAATATTTCATGCAGTACAGATTCATCAAAAGTACCATTAGATTCTGTGAATTAGCAAGTATATCATGCGTGATTTGAATTACAAATTGTAAACATTTGTTACCAATTTGATTTTAATTGACCAAATTAAATATCCATTTTCTTTGAAGTTACGATATTGCGTGTCTCTTATTAAAGTTCCAATGTCATAATAAAATTAATGGGAAAGGTGGGTTGTAACCAAAACAGGCAATATTTTCCTTGTAGACAAAATAAAGTCATTATTATATAGGCCTATATATTTTATTTTATTTTATTTTTTATAGGAAAAAAACCGTATATTCCCTGCACCAAAAAGTTCATTTGAAAAAAAATAATGTTTGATAAATGATTTTCTTTTCGAGATATCGACGATTATGTGCCATAGACATTAATGATTGATTTAAAGGATTTAAAGTTTAACATGTATATTTATCGAAATAGCAAAAATATGAGGGTTTAATTTTCGCTAGTTGGAACAAAATTCGGAGTAAAATGTTATTTTAAAAGTAACACAAAATATAATTTAAACGATTTAAGGTTTAATTTATAAAAAATTGAATTCAAGTTCTGCCTACTTCCGCCCCCCCCCCCCCCCCCTCCCACCCCAACCCCTCTCCCTACATCGCAGGGTCTAAAATGATCTAAAATGTAATTAAAAAACAAATGTCTGATTCTAAGACACGTACGTGGAATTGACACTAATGATATTTGCCAAATATCTAAGATTGAATTCTGTCTACTGCCCCCTCACATCGCGGGGTCTAAAATGATCTAAAATGTAATTAAAAACACATCTCCGATTCTAAGACACGTGGAATTGACACTAATAATCTTACAAAATATTTAAGATTGGAATTTAAGTTCTGCCTACTTCTGCCCCCCCCCCCCCACCCCCCCCCCCCCCCCCCCCCCCCCCCCCCTCTCCGTACCATGCCAGGACCGGTCCACGGAAACCTGGGTCGTCGTTTTGGGAGCATTTAGATTCCCAATCCATCAAAAAACTACTCCTCTCACTTCCATTGTAAATTGTTGACTATAAGGATTCATGTCAATAAAAACCAACGGGCGTCGAGATTGTTTATCACAGAAAAATCAATATTCATCTATGACTAAGGCCTCCGTGTAGCGATCCTGACATGGACGAGGGTTAAGGTGTGTCATAAAGGTACAAATTGGGTGTACTTTAGGTCCCAGATACTGGTATACCAGTATCGTTCAATACTGGAACATAAAAATGCCAGTATCGGTCTATACTGTACGATTTTACTGTTCCAGTATCGGTCGATGCTGGAACACCAAACTGTGTTCCAGTATCGAGCGATACTGGTACACGTGATACGAGTGAGATTTTTCCCAGTATTGAATTTACTGGTACATAATTTTATTCCAGTTATCGCCCGATACTGGTACATGTTATATGTACCAGTATCGGCCGATACTGGAACACTGACTTTGTACCAGTATCGTACAATACTGGGTGTTCCAGTATTGGACACAATACTGGGTGTTCCAGTATTGGACAATACTAGTACAGTCCAGAATCTGGGACATAAAGTACACTTTTTCGTTGCCAGTATCGGTCGATACTGGTACGATTTTAGGAAAAAGTGTACTTTAGGTCCCAGATTCTGGACTGTAATAGTATCGTCCGTAGTTCAATTGCGCTAAAATCTAACTGGTATTACGTGTACCAGTATCGCCCGATACTGTTGCATAACCATGTTCCAGTATCGCTCGATACTGGAACACAATTTGACCGATACTGGAACAGTAAAATCGTACCAGTATCGACCGATACTGGCAACTTTTATGACCCAAAGAATCTGGGACCTAAAGTACACTTGTTTCCATTTTTATGTTCCAGAATCGGGCAATACCGGTACACGTGATACCAGTGGGATTTGTCTTAGTATTAAACGATACTGGTACATAATTATATTCCAGTCACTGACTTTGTACCAGTATCGAACGGTATTTAAATTACAGAGTCTGAATATTATTGGTCCAATAACGCACAATAACGCTTTAATCATCAGATGGTCACCGTTAATTAAAATACAGGGTTTATTAAACGTTTATTACATGAAGTTATTGAAAGGTAAACCCACCAATATAATATGGGAAGAGAAAATGTGTACATCCTGACCTTTCACAATCATAACCGACTCTAGTCTTATGTTCAATAATTGATCCAGGCGCACGTTTTAATAACGTTCAAACTATATACATGTATATCTCTAGTATTACAGGCCCTCGAGAATTTGCTTACGAAACATGAAATATTATGATTTCGGAACTACTTATTTTATCAATATGTATTATTCATTATTTCAATAGAACTGATTTAAATTTGAAACACGTAACCTCAGAATACCTTGATTTGTAATATACCTTATTCATGTTATTTAGGCACAAAAAAAAACATGTACAAAGAATCGTGACACTAACAAATCTTATATTATGTGAGGATGCTAAACATGACGCACCCGCCAATCCAATATAGACAAACATTTGGTTGACTTACACATGTAAAGTACATTTCTTCCATTTTTATATAAACAGCACATCCCTTGCGATGTTTTCTATTGAAGCTATCGCATAGTCTGTAGACTTTTACAATTCTTGCTACATGACTTGATTACTATGAACAGATGAAGATACTATACATTATAACAAGTATGTGAGTATGAACGGACTTAAAGTGGTTATGAGATATATCTAAGATGCCAGCCCTATTGGATGGTTCCTGACGTAAGTGAGTTCATGTTTGGTTGGGGTGATTTTTTATTGGGGGTGGTTTTTTGTGTGTTTTGTTGTTGTTGTTCGGATAGAGTAGGTCTGTAATATCTCACATTGAATCCTAGAAAATATACTTTACTGTCTATCCCTGGTATTTTAAATGAAGAAAAAAACCGTATTTAAAGCAGTGTGACCAGATTACAGGTAGAGAAACAATGCATTCATATTAGCCAATAAGAGTCCTTTACCGACCTATATTGTTTTTTTCCACGACATAGTAGGTATTTTTTTACCACCAGGAATATTTTCAAAAGGTCAAAAGGTCAAGGTATACTGACCTATATGGAACCTGACCTTTTGAGCCCTTTATAAGGTATCATCATCATCGTCTACGCTTTCCGGCTATGTTGCCATGGCGCGCGCAACTATTGCTCTCCAGGTCATACGATCATTGGTCTGTGTCAAGAGTTCCGGTTTAATTTCTTTGTTTATGTTTGCAACCCAGGAAGGCTTTGGACGTCCGACTGGTCTTTTTGTGGCTCGGTTGTATTCTTTTAAAGCTTGGCGTGCTGGAGTTTCTTGTGGCAATCTATATAAATGTCCCAGCCAATTTAGGCGTCTTCGTTTGATAGTTTTGCTCCATGGTTCACTATTTGTTTTTGTATATAGATCAACATTTGTCACTTTGTCAAGTTTCGTAATATTCAGAGTCCGTCTTAGTAGAGTTCTTTGGAACACATCAATTTTGTGTTCTAGTTTCATTGTTATTGTCCATAGTTCACTATTGTATAGAAAAATTGAGCTTACATATGCGTTGAAAATTCTCATTATGGTGGTTATTGTTGCCCTCCTGCTTTGAAGAAATTGTTTGAGTTGATTGTATGTGCCGATGGCTAGCCCTTTTCTTCTTTTTATATCCTCCTCTGTGTCAAGTAGAGACCCTAAATATTTCCATTTTTTCCAGTCTGTTGGGCCTTCCCTTGTTACTTTGTAGAGTTCTGTTTTTTCTCCATTTACGGTGAGATTTCTTTTCTTCAACTTTGATGGTACTGTTTTCTTTATTTTGGTGATTAGACCAGAGTTTGTTGTGATCCAGCTAATATCATCAGCATATTGCTGATCTATTGTCACACTGATTGGTTTGGGTTTGGTGTGCAGTAAGAGTGATCTTGCAGATGTGTTGGTAGAAGATCCTTGGATACTTCCCTTGCAATGGCATAATTATGTTCTGTCTCATCTTTCTCTCTCGCTGCATGAAGTGATTTTGCTAAATAATAGGTAAATAAAATTGCACTGGCACAGTCACCTTGTGGAGCACCTATATTTGTCGTGAATTGTTGTCCTGTTTCCTTGTTTACACAAACTTGTATGTTTACATCTTTGAGTAGTAAGTAGAACATATGCAGTTCATCTTCAGCTAGTGGTAAAAACAATCAATCCATGGATTCCTTGCTGTCAGTATAAAGCGTTGTTAATCTAGTTTATCCTCCCAAAATTAAAAGTAATCGACTGAAAAATAAGCAAACTGTGGCAAGTTTTGTAAACTGACCGCGATTTTCGCCATTCCTATGGGATTTACTTTCAGAAAGATGTTATACTTCTGAAACCCATGGATTTATATCTGGAGTGATTTCTAGAATGTTCGTTTTTGTCGCTGAAAGTAGCTATCCAGATAGAGAAAACGAATAGGAATTATTTGGGTTAAGAACTATAAGTTGCCTTGACTCATTACATAGAAGAGCTTCAAGGGCAGTGCCGGCGCAAGCCTCATAATTTTAGGGGGAGGGGGCAAGAAATTAGTTTAGGGGGGCATGAACAAAATGATGCGAACGAAGCGCGCAGCTCTTTTGTGCCATTTTACGCTTACATTTTCAAATTTGGACTAATACTAACTAATTTGTTTCATGCCCCGGGCGCGATTTTTTTTTCTTCTCTTTCTAATCAACATTTGTAAAATGTATTATTATTATTATTATTTATGCCATTTTAATACGGAATAAAGCAAAATTCACTGAATAAAATGATTTTTTTTTTTTAATTAAAAAAGTCAAATGATTTTACAAATGTTGATTAGAATTAAAATAATCACGCCCCGGTCTATGGGAAATTAGAACATTTAACATGGCAACCGGGCATGAAACACGACTATATATAGTCGTGTTTCATGCCCAGTTATTGTATGACCAGGGAGGTACTTCATTACCAGAGCGGCGGATCCAAGGGGGTAATGTCTAAGTCGACAAAAAGTCAGGCGCGGGAAGAAAAAGAACAAAAAGGATTGACGAGGACACATTTTAAGGATAGCGGAGGTCAGGCCATTTTGTGAACCCACTATTCCTAACCCACCTGACCCCACTTTAAAACTTTTAATAATAAAGAACATCAAAATGATTTTTTTTTAAGCTGTTTCATTTCGACAGGAGAATTTATTTTTTTTAGAAATAAATTGTAAAAATAAAATTGATATCGAGCCCAAACATAGTCTCCAATTCAGTCGTATTAAAACATAAGAATAAACAAAAATGAAAAGACAAACATAATACAAAGTAAATAACTAGGATTTTTCATATTCCAATATGTATCACTTAATAGAGAACGGGGAACCTGATTGGACATGAGGTCATCACATCAGTGGCACGCATATATTAATTCGAGAGGATTTGGTTTACTCAGTCCGTTGAAGTTTTAACGGCCTGATTGTGAAAAGGTTTTGTATGCACAATCCTCGATTTTCTGGTACAATAAGGAGGAAAGTTAATTATGACTTCGGCAGGTTTGTGTTTCTCATTGTGCATATGAGAATTGTTAATGTTTATAAGATGACAATAAGATGATTAATGTAATACTTATAACAAAAATTAATTGTGCCAACTGAAAAAACATTTCTCCAGTTTCTATTCCGTAAATATTACCGTGGTCATCATTCTACAAAACCATTATAATTTCAGTCTTTTGATTAACTGATATCAAATGAGACAACGTACATGATACACTCATATATTACATAGGTTTTTTTATGGTCGCAAAATATGGTGCACTAACATGCACGCAAATATTGTGTTACATTCCAATAATATGCGTGATTACACCAATGATGCTCTGACACTAACCAGGTTTTATGCACAAACAGGACCCAGTCAGATTTTGTTTAAAATCAAAATGCCTAAGCCCCGAGAACCGCGAAACCCGAAAACCGCTCTAGTTATGAAATGAAATTGTTAGCGTCTTTTAATTTTGGTGAACAGAGTTCAGCAGTCTGCGCTGATTGCGGTAAATTACGTCATTTATGCAGGGCCATGGTTATTGTCAATAAATTCGTATGTGTTGTTTCGAGAGAAATTAGACAAATCAATGCACGCGCGCTGATGTTGATGTGTGAATAATGGCACGACCACGAAGGGGGAGTGCTATTGTGATTATATCAATAATTGCGCAAGTCCATTGATTTGTCTGATTTTACGAGAAACAAAACATACGCATGTATTGACCTAATTCATACACGACACTATACAAATAAAAATTCACAATTTGAGCATAATTTTGATCTATGTAAAAACGAATAAAAACATGTTAACAAGTTTAGCCCAAATCCCTGCAGTTGACTTAAATCCTACTTGTGCGCACCGATCGTTCTGTCTGCAAGTAGCTGTGAGTGATTTGTGTTTCATAATCCACCCGAGTAACTCTAAATGTATTATGAAGGAGGCTTCTAGTGAGAATATAAGTCACCATGGTAAGACACGTGTTAGAAAGTAATCTCTTTCATTAAATACATTATAGATTTAACATGTACCAGCAACTAGCAGTTTAGTGATGTGTAGTGCCCAAGACGGTTAAGGAGTACTTGTTGAAAATATGCGACAGTGTTTAATTAGCTCGAGGGCTTGTTAATGAAACGACTGAGAGAATAGGAAAGTATGTGTAACGTTACAATCTCAGTGTTGCCCAGACAGATGAGTGATTGTTAATAAAAAAAAACATATTGAAAATATTGATAACGTAACAACTCAGAGAATAGAAAAGTATCTGTGTAGAGTTACAGCCTCAGTGTTTCCCAGACGAAGGTCCCAGATTGGTGTCAATATAGTTTACTTAAATCAATGCAATCTTCGTGTGATTGGAGTTCCCTACAAAGGATGTTCAATTTGCGATTTAGAATTGATATAAAATGGCAACGTGATGTGTGTGTGTGCAAACCTCACGTTCCCATCAATAAGCAATCAATGGCGTTTCCAAAGCAACTCCATAATGATTTCATGTGGTGGACATCACACAGTGTTTCGTGTTTAAATAATGTGTAACGAGTATGTTTATTTATAGGAATCCAGGTGGCTTATCTTTACCGCGTCTTTATAGACATAATGGAGTATCAGTATGTGACATTTCACTACATCTTCAATTAATCCCGGTGACCCTTCCATCTTGAGTTTACCTTTTAAAGGAATCATTGCGCAGAGAATAATCATTGCTCTGCTTCAAGTGGCTCACCAAATAATTGGAGGACATTACTGGGAAGAGACTTTATGTATCATCATTCTGGTTTCCACCTGCATGCCAGTCGTCAGCGCGTCAAACTAATTGTTTGTTAAACCATGCCATGCCGATTTGGATGCAATGTAATGTTACTCTTTAATGAACAATCAGGACGCCGAATCTATAATTCATCATTTCAATCATTCAGCTAATTGGATACAACAAATTGATGATTTATTTAATATGTATCTTCATTCTGGTGACAAGCCAGCTGAACATATCCTATAAATATTCACAGAGATATAAGTATGAGTTCAAAGCTTTTAACTCACTAGAGGCACATTTTGTAACCATACTCGAATCTTCTGGAACGAACCTTATCAGGTCGTTGCACCGTGTGAGTTTAAGTTACGGTTATAATTCTGACACTACACTGACCCTTTTAAAACACAAATTATCCATGCGGATTTCGATACGTGAGGTTCAAACCCGTATCATACCTAGATAAGCCATGTAAGTATTTTATCTCATAATAACAATCGACACTTCGGTTATACTTTCGTTCATTCGTTCAGTCACACGTCGTATTATCGAGACTGATAAAAATTGCCTTCTAATCATCATTCTACGCACGTTTCAGGGTTTTTATACAAAATGTCTGCAATGGATTGTAAGAATGTTTTCGTCAATAGTAGCGACGAAGCAGCGATATACGGTTATAAATCGGAGCATGTTTTCTTCGTTTCTATAGTTCTACCAATAATATTGGCGATTGGAATCGTAAGCAACTCGACTATTTTTCGTCGAAGCTTCTAAAACGAACCTTATCAGGGCGTTGCACCTTGTGAGTTTAAGTTACGGTTGTAATTCTGACACTACACTGACCCTTTTAAAATCCAAATTCTCCGTGTGGACTAGTAGCTACGTGAGGTTCATACTAGTATCTTACCTAGATAACCCATGTAAGTCTTTTATCTCCGCTAAACAATCGACAGTTCGGGCGTACTTTCATTCAGTGACACGTCGTATCAAGACTGAAACGAATTGCCGTTATTCATCATTCTACGCTTTTATTACCGACATTTTTGTTTTTTGCAAAATGTCTGCAATGGATTGTCAGAATGTTTTCGTTAATACTAGCGACGAAGCAGCGATGTACGGCTATAAATCGGAGCATGTTTTCTTCGTTTCTATACGACATTTGTATTCGTGGTTTATCGGGTTGCATTTATGCATACCGTGACAGGGTGTTATCTGGCGAACCTTGGCGTCGCGGATGTACTCTTTCTTATATCTGCGGTGGTTTCGAAATTCACCAACTATTTAGGTTCGCCAATTTATCCTGACGATACTTCTATAGGAATAACAGGGTGCATATTAGGTTATGTGTTGTCGAACACTGCATACTTTTCGTCACTGGTGTTCATAACGTACGTTTCATGGGAACGCTATCGAGCTGTTTGTCAACCTCATCAAAATTCAATCAAACGGACAAATATTATGAGGATTGTGATATTAACATGGTTCATCAACTTTTGCTTCTCACTCACTTTCATACCCGCTTTCGCCATATTTGTACAAAATTGTATGCATTGGCCTGAGAGTAAGCCTTACTCAGAATGGCCTCTCAGACAGAGCTTTTGCGTGTCCATGTCTCCTATAATAGCTGACAGCTACGCTGACGGGGCTCAAACAACACCATTCTTACGTTAGTCGCACCAAGCCGGACTAACCTTACGTTAGTCAGAATGGACACCATCTGGACTAACTTAAAGCTAGTCGAGTGACTAGCCTTAACTAGTCCAGCTTAGGGCGGACTGACATCAAGCTGGTCGAGCTTAAAGCTAGTCCAGCAGTGCTTGTGGACTAGGCTAAAGCTAGTCAAAATGGACAACATCTGGACTAGCTTTAAGTTAATCAGGCGACCTGTTTAGGTTTTTAGTGAAGACCTATACTTTATGTCCCAATAACTTGTAATAAAGTATTACACTTACACCTTTGAAGTTGGGATAACTTAAATGGGTTGTATTGAGATGTGTGCCCTGTATATGAGTCCTGCCAATCGACCCTAGAAAGTGGCTGATGCTGTATGTGATGGCATTAGAGCATGTCATATAAACATGTTTCTCACCAGATGAGTCTCATTGAAAGACGCAAAGCGAGTCTTTTGACATATCATACTGTACGGACAGGGAAAATACAACAGTCCGCAGGGAAAATCGATCACGCCATTGGTGCTTTGATTTAGACGTACCTCATTACAGTTGTTGTAAATATGAAGTCAGGTAGCTCTTAAAGTAAGCTAGTAACTGTATAGAATCATCAGGATACAAGTTGAGTTAAAAGTGCCATAACTTTATCAAATATAAATGACGATCAATAACGTGCAAGGTATATATTAGTTAAGGTATTTCCTTCGCAAAATAATGGAATTACCTGTAATTAGCCTATACTTTTTATTAAAGAGAATCAGAACATTGATCTTATCATTTCAATCAGAGCTTAGGCAGCCAATTATATCATAATTATTTAGTCATCCATTAAGATCATAGATTAGTCAACCAATCGGACAGTACCTTCTTATCACAGCATTTCTTATTTTGACTGCTGACGAAAGCTTTACAAACAAAGTAACCACACGTCGCACCCATTCAAGACCGTTTACTTAGGGAGATAAAGGTATAGCAGTGACCTGTTTTTATACGACGTGTGAACACAGTGTCACGAGTATATTGGATTCGTTAGCTTAAATCTGGTAAAATTTGCTCCGAATAGAAAGCAGCAAGTGTTATGTAGTGATTTGTCTGTCTATTTTTGTCAGTCCAAAATGGATATGTGCTGTGTTAGATTGACATCCAGTGCTGCGGGTATCATGCGGTCAAAAATATGTTGAAGAACTTGTGTTTTGACGTGTTTTGTTGACTTGCAATGTATTGTGGGATCATACCTGAGCCTGCTCTGGGTCGAATTCTGTTTGAGCCAAATCAGCCAATCATAACCACTCTTCAGCAGATGTGAGAGTTATATTCTGGTGAGCATGGAAACACATTTATAGTTGAATGTATAGTTGGAGTTTAGTTAATATGAAGTTTATGATGTTAACCTTTTTATTTTTGGACGAAAAGTAACGAAACGATTGATCAAACTATATTCAATGAAATAAGAGGCACAAAACAGTATATATTTGAGAAAATAATCACTGCATCAGTGACCAGTCAGCAAATACAAGCTAGGTAACACTACTGTATATCATAGTTTCCAACTACTTTTTCGACAACACACACCTCTGCAACTCTAGAATATGTGGGCTAAAATCATCTGTCAACGTTATCCATTATAAACAGGTGTAATTGATCATGTTGACAAGGCTTGGTGTTCAAACGACTTGAATGTTTCGAATGATATTCAGGTAGTGTAAAACAACTAAATTTCGCTAGCAATTTAATTTCGCTTGGAGATCCAATTCGCTAAATTAGATTGCCACCCGTTATATTATTTATAATAGTTATATATAGGAAGATGGTACAAATCAAATTACCGCAAAAGGTTGGTCTAATGCTAATTCGCTAAATTAAGTTGCCGTGAAATAAGTTGAATTACAGTATAATAGTTTTAGATTTCAGGTACAGTCGCAACTGAGATGACCTATACCAAGGTTTGTTGGAATCCCTTGTGATGTGAATAGACATGCGGAAACTAAAGCTGCCTAGGGTATGGACTATAGTGTTGTCATAGACGGTGGCTGAAATGATAACTGTGGAGGGTGTTGTATTTGTTTACAGAGTATGAGAAGAAAATGGCAGGGTGATATTGTAATTGTTGCATTAGGTATCTCCCTGTCCCTCCCCCAATTCCAGGGAAGGGTAAAACTAGAATCGGTCATTCACGGTAGTCTTTTACACTGATTTCGAACGGCTCATGTGTATTAGATTACCGCGAGTGACCGAGTCCAGTTCTAGGGAAGGGGACTTCACCCCTGACGCAAATATAGCGTCACCCTGTTGTATATAATAGACAGCCATCACTTAAACCCTTTTCCTATAATGATAAGCATTTCAGGGTTCCTACATACCTTATCTTTTGAAACAACTGGAGGGGGAATTCTCCCCCGATATTATGTATAGGCCTGTAGGATATAACATTGACAAGATTTTAAAAAGTCAACCCAGAAGTGTTGATTGATTGATATTGATTGATTGCATTATTGATTGAAAGATTGATATTGATTGATATTGATTGGTATTGATTGATATTGATTGATATTGATTGATATTGATTGATATTGATTGAAATTGATTGATATTAATTGGTATTGATTGATATTGCTTGATATTGCTTGATATTGATTGGTATTGATTGATATTGATTAATATAGATTGATATTGATTGATATTGATTAATATAGATTGATATTGATTGATATTGATTGATATTGATTGATATTGATTGATATTGATTGATATTGATTGATATTGATTGATATTGATTGATTGATATATTGATTGATATGTTGATTGATTGATTGATTGATATGTTGATTGATTGCTATATTGATTGATTACTGTATTGATTGATCGATGTATTGATTGATTGATGTATTGATTAATTAATGGATTTATTTATTGATGTAATGATTGATTGATGTAATGATTGATTGGTATATTGACTTATTGGTATATTGACTTATTGATATATTGATTGATTGATAAATTAATAGATTGATATATTGATATATTGATTGATTGATTGATTGATTGATTGATTGATTGATTGATTGATTGATTGATTGATTGATTGGTTGATTGATTGATTGATTGATTGATTGATTGATTGATTGATTGATTGATTGATTGATTGATTGATTTTATCACTCCTTCTAAAATACATTACATTTTTGTCAAAATCCATTCCATACAATTGGTATGTACATGAACATGTATATCTACAAAATACACACTGACCTATTTCATCTCTGCTAATTTCATGATGCAATATACATCAACTTAACCCGCACGTCGTATACGGTTCTGATAGGATCCTATTGCGTCATTTAACTATCTTAAACCACAAATCGCGTAAGCCGAGAACCGTGCAATCTAGTTCTTGCTACTTTTATATACTTGCATGTGAAATGTAGTGTATAATCTCCAGTCAGTTGTTACTGCTTAATTTCCGCATCAACATTAATTACTGTCTGGTACGCTCGTCGTTAACTTGGACAACTTGTTTTCTCATACATGTGCATACACCGCTTTTAGTTTCAGTCACTTCATTTCGGGCAGATGACTTATACATGTTTGTTGGGCCAATAAATGGACATTTCACATGCTACTTTCGTTCATCTTAAAAAAGTGATACATTGATTGGACTTGACATGCAAAGTATGTGAATGTCCAATACAAATTTTATCGAAAGCATTAGGGAAACTGGGACGCCGAAAGCCTTTTTTGGGGTTTTTGTAGCATAAAAGGACAAATACGTCCCCTAATATCTAGGCTATATGATTTTAAAATGTATTCACTACTTACTCTATAAGATGATAATCCGTGTCGATATACGGCTGACAGACTTGACAGCAAAAGCATTTGAACAAGACTTATACTATAAATGATAAAGCACTTGCAACTAAGCACGGTAAGATATTGTCAGCAAGAAACTCCTGAGCGCCAAGTTAAGTGTGAATCCTATATACTGAATTAATGGATTATTTGCAGATGCTTCAATTGTCTTCCAGTACATTTCAATCAAACTTTCATGAACTTATTTGTGTTTATTCTTCTCATTCGAATGTCATTGCTATTTTGTAACCCATATACCCGACGAATGTCTCTAATCAAAGTTTCACATTTTAAACATTTCGAAACTTTTTTCTTTCTTTTTTTTTTCAAAATGTTATTTTCTTTTTTTAAATTGTAAAAAACATACTACAAATTCCATACAAAATTGGGTCGGTCGGGTATTTTTTCGTCTCCTATCCTGTAAATGTCTGTCGTACTTATACATTTCAAAATGGAAATATATATAAACTGCTCCAGTCGATGATAGTTTTTTATTGTTTGTCCGATCATCGGGCTTGACATATCCATGCGTGTAACCTACAAAGTGTTTGCCGAAGGTTAAACGGTGAAACGGGGACGAAAAAAGGCTGCTCTGTCTTTGATAATGGCATGATATGGTCTGCACGTCCACTATAATAAACTATGACTTAAATATTTATACGGCTCTCACTCTCAGGTGATGAGTTCCTTAGTGTTATTCTGTCCAAAAAACCAATGAATTACAGGGTTTTGAAAAAATGTCAATACCCTTTTAAAGCTTGAAATCTCCGGTAAAATATGACTTAGGGGCTTGTGACATGGGGTCCTCAAAATGGCACGAAAATCGAGCTCGTAAATAACCAACAGTACTATCTAAACCAACCCGACACAATTTGGTAACTCGCCAGCGGCATAGCCAGAGGGGGGGGGGGGGGGGGGGGGGGGGGCGAGGAGGGCTATCGCCCCCTCCACCCCCCCCCCCCCAATATTGACTGTCGTGTCGGTTGAGATTGGCACTGTCGGTTCATTTGACAAGAGGAATCATGGAATTATGATGGTCAAAAGTACACAGAGGGAACCTTCTTTTCATTTTATTGTTTACAAAACTCTATTGGCTAGTTTGCCACCCGTATATCTAACTTCAGTATGACTCCAAGCAATCAGCGATTTTTTGTTGTTGTTAAACCGAAGATTTCATTGACTTTCATTTTCAGATTAAAATGAGGTTCAGGTAATTGTCTTTAATGTTACCGATAGCATACTACCCTTGTTCATCGATAATTCAAAGGGAACACTATTAATTGATTGTTTTATTAATTTGTCAGAATGTATCGTTCATTCTTATTTCAAAAGAAGTAAATCAAAGCTACAGAGCTGTATTTCGCGCAATTTGGTGCAATTATACCTACACTATTATGTAATGCTAAAGGGGCCTATATTATACAACAAACACATCTTAGAATGAAGGGTCTTATTTGGTCAACGTCAACTCATTATGTTGATCCTCTTAGTATATAGCATGCAGACGAGAACGTTGAAAATCGTTTATTAGACGATTCGTAGCCTAAACACAATTTCCCTTATTAAGGACGCTGTTCAGACTGGACAATTACGATATCGTAGTGAATTATTGTTACAAGGGGTAGTTAATATTTTTACAACACCGATTAAATGGTTCCCATTTTTTTGTTTACCATTTAATAGAGTCAGCAATAATAGGGCCAGCTCCTATGCTTGCTTAACTCGATTACACGCACCGTGATAATATTGCAGCTACAGATGCATTATTTATTGGTTCTAAGGAAGGGAAATAATACGAATAAATAAATTCAAATGACATGTATAGTGGAATCCGCTCGTTTTTTATTTATTTTTAATTATAAGTATAGTTCAAAAAATCGGGAGACATTTTATGGTGTCACTCATTTTTTAGGCTAAATTGCCGGATTTGTTTTCTCCGTCAAATATGTTGCGGTTTGACCGGTTAGCTACACAGACTTTATACGTAGCTCAAAATGTGAAATCATGTCCAAAAAGTCAAATCAGGACACATTTTATGGTGTCTGTCATTTTTTAGGCTAAATTGTCGGATTTGTTTTCTCCGTCAAATGTGTTGCAGTATGACCGGCTAGCTACACAGACTTTATATGTAGCTCAAAATGTGAAATCATATCCAAAATATGAAATCGGGACACATTTCATGGTGTCCACCATTTTTTAGGCTAAATTGCCGGAATGTTTTTTCTCCGTCAAATGTGTTGCGGTTTGACCCGTTAGCTACATACGCAGCTCAAAAAATGAAATCATATCCAAACAATCAAATCGGGACACATTTTATGGGGTCTGTCATTTTTTAGGCTAAATTGCCGGAATTATTTTTTCTCCGTCAAATGTGTTGCAGTTTGACCCGTTAGCTACACAGACTTTATACGTAACTCAAAATGTGAAATCAAATCCAAAAAATCAAATCGGGACACATTATTATGGTGTCCGTCATTTTTTAGGCTAAATTGCCAGATTTCTTTTTCTCCCAGTCAAATGTGTTGCGGTTTGACCCGTTAGCTACACAGACTTTATATGTAGCTCAAAAAGTGAAATCATATCCAAAAAATCAAATCGGGACACTTTTTATGGTGTACGTCATTTTTTAGGCTAAATTGCCAGATTTTTTTTTCTCCGTCAAATGTGTTGCAGTATGACCGGCTAGCTACACAGACTTTATACGTAGCTCAAAATGTGAAATCATATCCAAAAAATCAAATCGGGACACATTTCATGGTGTCCGCCATTTTTTAGGCTAAATTGCCGGAATGTTTTTTTCTCCGTCAAATGTGTTGCGGTTTGACCCGTTAGCTACACAGACTTGATACGCAGCTCAAAATGTGAAATCATGTCCAAAAAATCAAATCAGGACACATTTTATGGTGTTTGTCATTTTTTAGGCTAAATTGTCGGATTTTTTTTCTCTCCGTCAAATGTGTTGCAGTATGACCGGCTAGCTACACAGACTTCATACGTAGCTCAAAATGTGAAATCATATCAAAAAAATCAAATTGGGACACATTTCAAGGTCCGCCATTTTTTAGGCTAAATTGCCGGAATGTTTTTTTCTCCGTCAAATGTGTTGCGGTTTGACCCGTTAGCTACACAGACTTTATACGCAGCTCAAAATGTGAAATCATGTCCAAAAAATCAAATCAGGACACATTTTATGGTGTCTGTCATTTTTTAGGCTAAATTGTCTGATTTTTTTTTCTCCGTCAAATGTGTTGCAGTATGACCGGCTAGCTACACAGACTTTATACGTAACTCAAAATGTGAAATCATATCCAAAAAATCAAATCGGGACACATTTCATGGTGTCCGCCATTTTTTAGGCTAAATTGCCGGAATGTTTTTTTCTCCGTCAAATGTGTTGCGGTTTGACCCGTTAGCTACCCAGACTTGATACGCAGCTCAAAATGTGAAATCATGTCCAAAAAATCAAATCAGGATACATTTTATGGTGTCTGTCATTTTTTAGGCTAAATTGTATGATTTTTTTTTCTCCGTCAAATGTGTTGCAGTATGACCGGCTAGCTACACAGACTTTATACATAGCTCAAAATGTGAAATCATATCCAAAAAATCAAATCAGGACACATTTTATGGTGTCTGTCATTTTTTAGGCTAAATTGTCAGATTTTTTTCTTCTCCGTCAAATATGTTGCGGTTTGACCGGTTAGCTACACAGACTTCATACGTAGCTCAAAATGTGAAAAAAAATCCCAAAAATTCAAATCGGTACACATTTTATGGTCTCCATTCATTTCTTTAGGCTAAATTGCTGGACATTTTTTTTCTGCGTCAAATGTGTTGCAGTTTGACCCGTCCCTTATGAAAATCGCAATCAATTCTGCAACCTTGCGCAAGGTTAAATTTGGAAAAATACAACCTTGCGCAACCAGTTTGGTTGTTCTGAGAAGGTTGCGCAACCTTGAAGCAATCATCCACAACCTTTGTGCAACCTTGCGACAAACTTGTGCAACCTTGCGACAAACTTGTGCAACCTTACGCAACCGTGCGACAACCTGTGACAAACTTGTGCAACCTTTATACGCAACCGTGCGACAACCTTGTGCAACCTGGTACCACCTTGCTGCAATCACATGGTGATTGCATTTTCGTAAAGGGAATACAGTACACAGACTTTATAAGTAGCTCAAAATGTGAAATCATATCCAAAATATGAAATCGAGACACATTTCATGGTGTCCACCATTTTTTAGGCTAAATTGCCGGAATGTTTTTTCTCCGTCAAATGTGTTGCGGTTTGACCCGTTAGCTACATACGCAGCTCAAAAAATGAAATCATATCCAAACAATCAAATCGGGACACATTTTATGGGGTCTGTCATTTTTTAGGCTAAATTGCCGGAATTATTTTTTCTCCGTCAAATGTGTTGCAGTTTGACCCGTTAGCTACACAGACTTTATACGTAACTCAAAATGTGAAATCAAATCCAAAAAATCAAATCGGGACACATTATTATGGTGTCCGTCATTTTTTAGGCTAAATTGCCAGATTTCTTTTTCTCCCAGTCAAATGTGTTGCGGTTTGACCCGTTAGCTACACAGACTTTATATGTTGCTCAAAAAGTGAAATCATATCCAAAAAATCAAATCGGGACACTTTTTATGGTGTACGTCATTTTTTAGGCTAAATTGCCAGATTTTTTTTTCTCCGTCAAATGTGTTGCAGTATGACCGGCTAGCTACACAGACTTTATACGTAGCTCAAAATGTGAAATCATATCCAAAAAATCAAATCGGGACACATTTCATGGTGTCCGCCATTTTTTAGGCTAAATTGCCGGAATGTTTTTTTCTCCGTCAAATGTGTTGCGGTTTGACCCGTTAGCTACACAGACTTGATACGCAGCTCAAAATGTGAAATCATGTCCAAAAAATCAAATCAGGACACATTTTATGGTGTTTGTCATTTTTTAGGCTAAATTGTCGGATTTTTTTTCTCTCCGTCAAATGTGTTGCAGTATGACCGGCTAGCTACACAGACTTCATACGTAGCTCAAAATGTGAAATCATATCAAAAAAATCAAATTGGGACACATTTCAAGGTCCGCCATTTTTTAGGCTAAATTGCCGGAATGTTTTTTTCTCCGTCAAATGTGTTGCGGTTTGACCCGTTAGCTACACAGACTTTATACGCAGCTCAAAATGTGTAATCATGTCCAAAAAATCAAATCAGGACACATTTTATGGTGTCTGTCATTTTTTAGGCTAAATTGTCTGATTTTTTTTTCTCCGTCAAATGTGTTGCAGTATGACCGGCTAGCTACACAGACTTTATACGTAACTCAAAATGTGAAATCATATCCAAAAAATCAAATCGGGACACATTTCATGGTGTCCGCCATTTTTTAGGCTAAATTGCCGGAATGTTTTTTTCTCCGTCAAATGTGTTGCGGTTTGACCCGTTAGCTACCCAGACTTGATACGCAGCTCAAAATGTGAAATCATGTCCAAAAAATCAAATCAGGATACATTTTATGGTGTCTGTCATTTTTTAGGCTAAATTGTATGATTTTTTTTTCTCCGTCAAATGTGTTGCAGTATGACCGGCTAGCTACACAGACTTTATACATAGCTCAAAATGTGAAATCATATCCAAAAAATCAAATCAGGACACATTTTATGGTGTCTGTCATTTTTTAGGCTAAATTGTCAGATTTTTTTCTTCTCCGTCAAATATGTTGCGGTTTGACCGGTTAGCTACACAGACTTCATACGTAGCTCAAAATGTGAAAAAAATCCCAAAAATTCAAATCGGTACACATTTTATGGTCTCCATTCATTTCTTTAGGCTAAATTGCTGGACATTTTTTTTCTGCGTCAAATGTGTTGCAGTTTGACCCGTCCCTTATGAAAATCGCAATCAATTCTGCAACCTTGCGCAAGGTTAAATTTGGAAAAATACAACCTTGCGCAACCAGTTTGGTTGTTCTGAGAAGGTTGCGCAACCTTGAAGCAATCATCCACAACCTTTGTGCAACCTTGCGACAAACTTGTGCAACCTTGCGACAAACTTGTGCAACCTTACGCAACCGTGCGACAACCTGTGACAAACTTGTGCAACCTTTATACGCAACCGTGCGACAACCTTGTGCAACCTGGTACCACCTTGCTGCAATCACATGGTGATTGCATTTTCGTAAAGGGAATACAGTACACAGACTTTATAAGTAGCTCAAAATGTGAAATCATCCAAAAAAATCACATCGGGACACATTTTATCATGGTATCCATCATTTTTTAGACTAAGTCGATATCCCGGGGCCCATTTTGGGACCCGAGATTCCCAAAATGTCTCTAAACATTTGATTCTGGAATTATCCATCATTTCATTCATCAAAATAAAAATAATAAAAAATAATAATAAGCTTATTTAAAAAAAAATTGTCGGCTAAATCACGATTATTTAATGCACATTTAATGTGGAGATTCATTTGAAATTGATTTATTTTGTATTTAATCTGTGCATTATTTTTACTCTTTCGCTAAAATGTGATTCTTCGCCGGGTATTTTCATTTTCGTAACTGATGTAAGCTCTAGTTTCGATAGATTGGTACCAAATCTATAATTTGGGTATCGGGTAAAAGTACAATGTTGGAAGGGAATCATTTTTATGGCCCACTTGGTCCCACCGTCCATGGACTCACTCACATTTTTGGAGAATCAAACTTGTCCTTTTATGTTCTCTTTGGAATTCATGACATTGCTATGAAACTAAGAGCTAGCAAAAGTGGTTCAGAAAAGTCGCATTGGATCTTTTTATTTATGACTAGCAAGTAAACAACTGTGGTATTAATACAAAATCCTGAGAGTGGTATATACGTACTAGTCTCAGACAAAATCTTCGTCGGCCATCTTAAAAAACAATAATCACATTGGTAATTTTGTTTTTCTGTGTAAGCATGTAAGGCTACCGGATTGAATTTCATCCGAATAATAGATGCATATGGGTCAAGAAACAGGTGAGCACTAATTTTTTAAGTTAAACCTGTCCGATATGTCCGTGAAAAACCGAATTTAGACATTAATTATTATGTTAAAATTAGTCACATGATAGCCTTGTCTTTTTGGTATGGTTCCCCCTTATTCATTTGCCTGAAGAAGTACTGAAAAGGACTACGTGAGCTCATGGTATCAATGAACTCACGCCAGCCGATTTGCTTGAATTATAATTGACTATAACTATCCGCATTCATTAACGTAGGCAAATAACCTTATAAATGACAACAAACACCAACATATTATGCCAGTGAGAAGAATGAGAGGAAAATGATTGATGAAATACAATAAATACAAACACAAACCATATTTTAATTCCATGTAATTCGGGGTCTACTTCTTTATGCGTAGAAACTATCGTAGGGGCGCATCACTGTACATCCTAACCCATATACCTAAATGTGAAACAGAGAACGTGCCTTGGTTACGGCCCAAAAACATCTTAGTAACGCCTAATTCTGGACCTCAAAAATATGCTCATGCAGTAGGTATCAATATAATACACAACTTATCAAAATTTCCTTCAACCAACGTCCTTACTTTTCAAGATTCTTGTGCCACAAAAAATACGATAAAAAGCCACGATAAAAGGCAGTAACTGGTCCGTGATAACACAACACATACGGACAAAACCCCCTAAAAAATGGCTACAAATGGAGATGATCAGAATCATGCTACCAAACACAGTATTCGAGACTTGTAGTCATCTCATAATTATAATCTTCTACTTGGTCATGATCGATCTATGTTTGAGGTTGATTCTGATGCGTTGTTCGTTTATGTATGCATTAATATCGTAATAATGGATGGTGGTATGAGCAAGAATAGTAATCAGGAGACATCAACTTTGTATCCACATGTGTTTAGCGATTATGGCGAAGGTAGTTTGTGATCTTCACAAACCCGAGCTAATTTAGAAGTGATAAGACGCGAACCGTAAGCACAGAAAAAATGTGAGCTGCGCATGTGACAATGTGCTGTGAAAAAGTGGCTTAAATTAGACCGATGGGTCTAGTCTGTTAGCAGACGATCAATGTGATCGGCAGGAGCCTCCAGTGAGTGAAACAGGATACTTTTGGTGTTAGCGACTGCCATTACCTGTCGGCACATCAATTCTAACCATAAACATTTTTTTAAGTTAGTGGGAAAGGTCGTTAACTTATCTATTTTATGAAGGTTTACCATTTTACTATGTTTCTGGAAAAGGTAATTAACAATGGACGCCATATTACATGTAGATACGCCACGAAAAGATCCGAAAATAGTTGTTTTTTAACACAGTGGAACATCTTCAATCAAATAAATTGAACAGTTTTCACTGATTTAATTTAATTAATTTTAAAAACCAGAGAATTCGCAAAATTCGGCCAATAAAAATTAAAATAAACACTGCACAAAAAGAAAGTATTCACTTTTTTCGAGGCGCCCTGTGTTTAATTCTGTGTTTTATTTACGCTCTTTACATGGGTATAGGGGTAAGTGCAACAATGGAAACTGCATCATTTGTTATCATCTGTTCTTTCCCACTTTGAATTTATTTAGGGTCCTAAGAATTAAACACAGGGCGCCTCGAAAAAAGTGGATACTTTCTTTTTGTGCAGTGTTTATGTAGGCTTAACCCTTCATACATCATCAAATGGTTTGTATCGATGAATTCAATAAGGATTCTTCGTTTTATTCTCCCAAACAGGGTAGTTCGACATATACCTAGTATCTTATGGATCAGGTGATTGATAAATGTTTATAATCACTTGAGGTAAAACAATCCCTAATCCGTACGGTAGTGAATAAGGATTCTGCGCATTCTTTTAAAAAACACACCAGTAGTTTGATATAGACACTGGTATGTATCAGATGATTTATAAATATTTATAATCACTTGAGGTAAAACGATCCCTATTCCATCAATTGAGATTTACAGTGCGCTTTCCGCTTCAGGACAACATTACAGCATCACTCCACTACCGCAAATCTAATATTCCGTATGGATTTTTCTTTTGAATTATTCATTGACCAGTTGAGCGTTTTCAACTTTCTCTTTTATTTACAAATGTAATACAGATGTTGAGGAGCGTCGTGACCCCTCTATGGGTTCTCGACTTTCGAAATGATGGGTTGATTGGACAATGACTCAAAATCTTGGTAATTCCCTCGTCCCGAACAGGCAAACAATTTTGAAATAAGCTCATAATAATAAATAATAATAATACTGAACATTTATAACGCGCGCAAATCTGCCAAAGCACTCATGGCGCTTTGAGCAATTAAACCAAATGAAGAGGTTAACTATCCTCTATAAATCGAAATGACACATTATCACTGGTAAAGTTCCAAAATGTGCTACAACCTATACAAACTAAAAAAAATAGATAATAATTGAAGCAATGTGATTATTCAAAATGTGTAATAATATATCAAATATACCAAACCTTCAACATGCATTACTCCAATAAGCCTTTCGACAAAAGAAGCGTTTACACTGAGCTGAATGCTCATTACATACTAGCCAGTCACTAGTCGCTGCACCTACACTGCAAATTTGTTAGTGTACTAACACGTTTTTGTCCCAAAAATACAAGCGCATACAACGCATGTGTTGGTGTCCCGAAAACAAGCGATTGCAACGCGTAAAAACTAACACATATAGTTTATAGTTTATAGTTTTATAGTTGTAAAAAAAAACAAGCACATACAACGCATGCACATTCTAAGTGTTAGTACACTAACACTTCACATTAGTGTTAGTATACTCTCACATATACACCAACACATAGTTGTCCCCAAAAAACACAACATACAACGCTCGCACATTCTAAGTGTAGTACACTAACACTTACAAATTAAAAGTGTTAGTATACTCTCACATAAGCACTAACAAATAGTTGTCCCAAAAAACCAATCACATACAACTCATGCACATTATAAGTGTTAGAACACTAACACTTACACGTTCAAACTGTTAGTATACTCTCACATATTCAACAACACATAGTTGTCCCAAAAGAACAATCACATACAACGCATGCATATTCTATCTAAGTGGTAATATACTAACACTTACACATTAACAGTGTTAGTATACTCTCACATAAGCACTAACACATAGTTGTCCCACAAAAACAATCGCGTACGATGCATGCACATTTTAAGTGTTAGTACACTAACACTTACACATTAAAAGTGTTAATATACTCTCACATAAGCACTAACACGTAAATCTTCAAGTGTTAGTATACTCTCACATAAACACTAACACGTCAAGTAGTGACGTCCGGAATTTGTTTAGTTGTTTTCATAATATACTAAGAATCTACTTTCCGTGGTGTTATTTTAGATATTTTAGAAAACTAGGTATTTGTATTTAAACACATAAGGCGCGTATTAATTAAGGCTTATTTACAACAATCAGTTCAACCATTTGTCAACATACAGATAGAACTTTGTTAAACGGTTTATCCGTTGCACTGTTGCATGGAAAAATAGGCATTTGTAAATGAACATATATTAACAAACAATCAGTTGAACCGTTTAATGACAAATTGTTTTTTTAAACAGTCGGTTCAACTATTTCAACATACCTGTAGAACTTTGTTAAACGGATTATCCGTTGCACCATTGCATGGACAATTGGGAATTTGTATTCAAAGAAACACATAGTTGTCGCCAAAACACAATCCCATACAACGCATGCACATTTTAAGTGTTAGTACACTAACACTTACACATTAAAAGTGTTAGTATACTCTCACATACAACGCATCGGAGATTCCGGCGAAATCCAACAGAGGGGCTGGCCAAAATTGTCAAAATGGCTTAAAATTACTATATAAACAATGTGCAAAGTGTGTGTTTTGTCCCCCCCCCCCCCCCCCCCCCCCCAAAAAAAAAAGAAAAAAGAAAAGAAAAAGATGTTAGTATACTCTCACAAATACACTAACACATAATTGTCCCTACAATACAAACACATACAACGCATCGGAGATTCCGGCGAAATCCAACAGAGGGGCTGGCCAAAAGTGTCAAAATGGCTTAAAATTACTATATATATGAACAATGTGCGATGTTTTTGTTTTGCCTCCCCCCATCCTGCAGAGCTAGCTTGCGTTTGCGGTAAGTAGGCCTACAGGAGGAGGGGACATGCGCTCTCCCCTCGATCGCGGCCGGGAGGCTCGCCCCAGGCTCAAATGAAGTGGTGGCAAATCATGTATTTCAACCAAATTAGTCGGTTATACCCGCCCCCACCCCACCTCCTGATCAGAGACTAGGCCTCCCCCCCCCCCCCCCCCCCCAACGCATCCCCTTTTAGTGAAGACACCCTGGCCGTTACGCCACTGTAATACCGTAAGGATAAACAAAATGGCTATTTTAAACAGTCGGTAATTCAACTAAAAGTATCAACATACAGGTTGAACTTTGAAAAAACCGTTCAATCCGTTGCACCGTGCAGTGCGTGGAAAAGTAGTCATTTGTATTTTCAAACACATAAAGCGCGTGTTAATTAATTAACTCAAATTTAGCCTACACACACACAATCTGTCGAACCGTTTGATGACAAGACAAAATGGTTACAGTCGGTTCCACTATTTGTCAACATACATGTAGAACTTTGTTAAGACTGGGTTGCTGCAAAAATCAAAGATATTTTTAAAAAGTTGGCAGACAAAAAATGGATTTTGGCAATACTTCATGCATGAGTCGGTATGGGTACATTATAACATAAAAAAATAGAAAAAAATGGATATCAGATGTCGGTTGCCATGGTAACGGCCAAAATAAAATTTCCAACCAATTTTGCAAGTTTTTACACTATTTAAGTAATGAAACATAGGTAAATTTGAAGCACTGGTACATCTAAAGGGGATAGAGTAGAAGTTTTTCTTTTACACATATTGCACAACCATGTTTACTCTTTTAGAAAATGATTTTAAAATGTGAGTGTGTGTTCCACTTTGGATCAAATCATTATTTCAAATAGGGGTGTTTTCATCATATTTTCTCATAGCGAAATATGGGGTATTGAATGGTGCACCCCCCCCCCCCCCCCCTCCCCCCACCCCGCCCCCAGTACTAAACCAAACCAACTTTTGGGGGTTGTATTTTAGGGTCCTTAGACACATTTTAGAGAAAAAAACCTGATGCTCTCCAGATATCCACGATGGCGTCCGAAACACCCCCCCCCCCCCCCCAAACTGGTCAAATCTCATAAAATGACATGATCGCAATCAAATTGTATGGTGAAAGTATAGTTTTAATAGTGGGATGTATGTATTAGACCACTAGACACTCATATCCAGAACATTTGCTTTATTAACACACCTGAATCCAAGTCAAATATGGTAAAATTCCATATATTGGCATATGTATGATTAGAGTATAGTTCTAACAATGGGATGGCTATGTTAGACCACTAAAAACTCATATCTTGTATTTTTGCTTTGTTAATAATATACTTAAAAACCAAAATGGCCGCCAAATTAATGGCCAAAAATGGTCAACAGTAGTCAAAATTCCATAAAATAGCATAATATCAACCGAAATGTATGATGAAAATATAATTTTAACGATGGGATGTATGTGTTAGACCACTAGTAACTCATATCCAGTATTTTTGATTGAATTGTTTTGATTGATTTGTTGATTGATTTGATTTGATTTGACTAGCGGGTTGTTCTGTTTGAATTATCGGTGCCATTTGAACCCAACATCGAGAAAGCTCAACGTACCAAAAACGAACGGTACGCATCCCTTGTTACCGACATTGTCGACGCCGGGTTCTCTTGCACCTTAATCGCTGTCGAAGTAGGATCAAGAGGGCTTATTGATAGCGACAATAAAGGCAGAATAACTCGTTTGTCCAAAGAACTTCAAACTCCTACCACATTCACTGTTATGAAGAAACATGTCACAAAATCCGCGATAAGTTCTTCATACTCCATGTTTAATGCCAGATATGAACCTCAGTGGAACGTTCATGAATTTATCTAGTCTGCTTTACTTCCCGCCATGGGTTTTTTCTGCTTTCTTTCTAGTGTTTAATTATTAGTTGTTTGTCTTTGTATAATCCCTGCCTGAGATCGGAATGGATCTCAGTTGTTCCTGGGCATTGTATGTTATCTTCTTTTGTTGTTTAATAAAGATGATCTATATATACAGTTCAAAATCCAAAATGGCCCCCAAATTGGTTCCCGAAACATAGTATGGTCATTTACAATACATTGAATCAAAACAATTGTTTTAGGTCATTTAACATCAACTTTTAAGTTAAAACCACTCTTGAAGCCATTTTGGAAAGTGATACAGAATCAAAATTGTCACAGAGGTGGGCCTTATATATAAAAGCAATTAATAGCAGTTTAGAACATACTATTTAGATGAATGTGATATACACTCTTACAATATCTATTGTGGATTATCATTTACTCATATATAGACTATTTTTACATTTACAGTGGCCATCTTGGTGGCCATCTGGGATTTAAAGTATGTTATTACAATGCAAATATACTGGATATAAGTTACTAGTGTTCTACTACATACGAGGGACGTTCAATAAATACCCGCATTTTTTTTCTCCACTCATGCGCGACGTATGCCAACTAGAATTATAGTAATTTTAAATATGGGTCTTTATCTTTCCTCGCTATGCATGAATGAACAATATCGTTTGTGGGATTAGTAATGGCACATGCGTAAAATCAATACTCTCTGGACACTGCATGAAAAATAGCTGATCAGGGCGGAGAATATTCGCAAGCAATTTGATGCACAGTTACTTTTTTCAAAATATCTCAAGAACCGACGCATGGAATAAGTTGCCGTTTGAAACAGTGATAGACCAGTACTATGTGCTCAACATTACTTATTTTCAGATGCAAAATGGAGAAAAAAGACTTATTATGTAACATTAAAACGTCATATTCTTGTCATCCCAGCTGGCCATTTTACGGTTTTTAAACGTTAAAAACACGTTTCAAGTTGGTGAAAAAAACGTTTTAATATTACGTATTAAAAACGTATATGTGTGGAGTTTTTTATGGGTTTTAATAACGTTTCCATGTAACGTTTTGAAAACGTTAATATAACGTAAAAATAACCATAGGCCCCCTATTTATAAAAATTATTTAGTCTTGCAAATACGTTTTAAAAACATGTTTTAAACGAAGTTTAACACGTTTTAAAAACGTTTCACAAACACGAAACCTAATTAAACCCAATTTAAAACGTTTTGAAAACCTATATTAGGTAATTGATAATTAATTGATAATTAACTGGCAATTTAAAGAACAATTCAATCATCTGGCTTTTTAACATTCTCCAACAAAATTCTTCATGTGTTTGTGAAGTAATGTTCTTATTTGCCATTTAATTATGAAATGATGCATGTTGCAGATCGAATATCTTTATGAAAGAAAATAAATATACAATCCATAGTGTTACCAAACCAATATAACCCAGGTAAGTGCGCATGCGTGGAATTGCCTACGTTTTAAAAAAACGTTTTGTAAAAAACGTAACTTATGGTCCAGGACCATAATATTTGGTTTAATTTAGGTTGTAATATAACGTTCTATAAACGTTTTGATTTCGTTTCAATCATGTGTTCGTTTATAAGTATTGTGACAACATTAATTTAACGTTTTTATAACGTTTTGATAAAACGATTTGCAATTTTTAAAAAATGCTTTGAAACTGTAACGTTTTTAAGACGTTTTAAAAACGTTTCACAAAAACAAAACCTAATTAAACCCAATTCAAAACGTTTTGAAAACGTTTTGTGTTTACTGGGATAGCTTAAAAGAAATTCTTTAATGAATAAACAGTCAAGGTCAAGGTATCCAAACGCAATATTTGGCTTAAACCTCTTGTTCCTCATTGTTACATGTTATAGATTTAAACGGGAGATTATAAAGACAATATCTGAAACCGTTTTCTGCAGAGAAAATGTTAATACAATAAAGCTCTTTTTACCCAATTTGAGTAAATTCACTATACTGACCATAACATTAAATTGAATTGTATTTTTAAATAAATGTTACATTTTTTAACTTTGTATATGTATTAAAGTTCACCACAGTTCTTGTTTTCTTAAATTCAATTCCTTATCTGTAATTTTTACGTTGGTTGCAGTGATTGTTTAACATTTTTGCTCATTATGAGCGCTTTCTGACCACCGCGCGTTCTACGCATGCGCAGATTTTTATTCCAAGTTCAACAATTCTCGATGTATTTATTGATACCCTGTCATCTATACAATAACGAATCCTGCATTTGCTGTGGTATTTCAGGAAATCCCAATTGTTTGCTATAACTATCATTTTCATTTCTTTGGATTTTCGGCATTTTGGGGCTCACTGTCAAAGCCTAATGTTGACCAAGATAAGATGCAGTGTATTTCCAAATGTTTTCTTTGACAGAACCTCTCCATTTAGGACCTTGTTGAACATGGTCTCTGGTTTCCCGATGCAAAATGTTAGACTTGCACACTTATCCGGAACAAAGTTCTGCTCATTTCAATACACGTGCTATCAAGCTAATTCAAAATTCCTGCCAATGTGGCATGTTTTTCACTGTCCAAATATGGGTTATTTTATGCTAATGCTATTACGTAATTATGAATATTCAGTAAATCCAGATTGTGTTAAATGATAGATTAAGGTTCATACTTTATAATGCACCCACTTAGATTTCACAGAATCACTCAGGTGTGGAGAACAACAATGGTTGCGGGTATTTATTGAATGCCCCTCGTACATGTACATCCCAATGTTAAAACTATACTTTCATCATACATTTTGGTTGATATTATACCATTTTATGGAATTTCGACAATTTGTTCAGTCATTTTGGGAGCCATTTTGGGAGCCACTTTGGATTTTTAAGTATGTAAACAAAGCACAAATACTAGATATGAGTTACTAGTGGTCTCATACATACATCCCATCATTAAAACTATATTTTTATCATACATTTAGGTTGATATTATCCCATTTTGAAACACATAATATAGACCAACATCTTGTCTATAAACCTTGAAAAAGCTAATTTTAAAAAGAACTGCCACTATGGGGGTTATGTCATTTTTTACGACCATCACTTTTTGCATAATTAAAAATTATCAAAACACCCCTATTCTACAAAATAGTTTCACCCACATTAAAAGAAGAGAAAAGAGGAAAGAAGGGGACTGTAATGCATGTTCTTCATACAGAAATATGACTTAATATAAAGTTGTAAAATGGGTAAAAATTGTGAAAATTTGGCAAATTCCTATATTGGCCGTTGCCATGGCAACCAAAGGTATATTGGTATTTTTTACCAAATATATACATGTTGACCAAAGGTCTAAACATGTGCAAAGTTTAAAGAAAATTGATATTTTAAAGTCTGCCACCACTTCTTTGATATTTACAGCAATCCAGTCTTAAACCGTTTATCCGTTGAACCGTTGCATGGAAAGTTAGGCATATGTATTCAAACACCTAAAATCGCTTGTTAATTGACGCATATTTACAAACAATCAGTTGAACCGTCTGATGACAGAATGGTTATTTTAAACAGTCGGTTCAACTATTTGTCAACATACAAGTACAACCTTTGTTAAACGGTTTATCCGTTGCACTGTTGCATGGACAATTAGGCATTTGTATTTAAACACTTCAAGCGCGTGTTAATTAACGCATATTTAGAAACAATCAGTTGAACTGTTTGCTGTCAGAAGAATAATTCATGGTAGATTACCAGTGTAGTCATCTTCGGAGCCGTAATTTCACCCTTATTAAGATGAGCACTCCTGATGTAGTTCTCGTTGAAAATGACTATTGGGAAAATCACCGTGTTGCATAATATAGCTTTTCTTCATCACCTTCATCTGTGTAAATGGTTTTTATGCTCTGAGGTCTCTGGGCTGCGGACCAGACTTTGGCGTGTTAAACCGGTTTTGTGAGCGCTCAACCGTCCCCTTACCCTCATGGTATATTGTTGGAGGTGGAATCAACTCCGTTTGTCTGAACGCCTTGATGCTTCTGGTCACAGGTCACTAATAAGTATATCAAATAAGGTGGGATCGTTTCAAAAAATCCTTAAAATCGTGATACGTGTCTCTATTTTAAATAGAAGTTGTCAAAAAAACATAACATTTTTGGTATCATATTAAAGACAATTTATCCAGCTACCGAATAAAAAAAGAATTAAAGCCACATGTTTAGCAACAGTGAAGTTATCAATCTAAACGTCGAGTGAGTCAAGGGTGGGATCGGTGGATGAGGCGCCGGTGGATGAGGCGCCCATAGGTTTCTACACAAAATAGTGGAAAACTAGAACTTTTGAAATTGATGCCATTTTAAAATTATACATAGGAAAATTTTCAAACTTCTCATATGTGTTAATAACATGTGCCTGCTACTATGAATAATAATATTGAATTGTTATCTAGACATTCTCTACTAGAATATGATGTTCAATTCAGGGAGTGTTTTAATGTAAAAAATACACAGTTTTATTCATTTTATTGATTAAACAATGGCCAAATCGCAGTCTCTCTATTTCATTTGTGTGACTCTTCGGTCCTTTTCCACCCTGGGTAGTAAAACATTTAGCTAAAAAAGCCAGAAGTGTTTCTTCACAGAATTGTTCATAGATTTATGAAAAATTTGCTATTTAGACCTATTTTGGACCACCCTGTATTTAAAATAAAAGGAACTTTAACGATATTCGTGTAGTTCATTTTGATAACCATTTTCTTTTAAATTAAATAGTCCATGCTAACTTAATTTCATAGAATATTATATACAAACCTTCATTTTATGCAAGTGATTCTTAGCAAATTTGGTAGCACCTTCTGCGGTTGTTCTGATTTTGGTGACTATCTTCAGCTAAACCCTAATTGTACAAACTATCAAAATATTTTGTGAGGAGCAAAAACGATCAACTTTTTTATGTTCCACCCTATACAAATTTTACACACCCTGTATAATTTGATTCTTTTTTGCAAAAATGAAAAACCTTGAATCATAAGCTTTCCAACAATATATAGTTTGTGGGTCATTAAGTATGTAAAACTTAAGTTTTGTCCCGTTTAATCAGATTTGGTGCATTTCTCAACATTATCAGAAGTGAAACATCTTTTTGGACCAGTTTGTGACTTCTGACCTTCTGCAAAGCCAGATAATGTAGCTTGCTCGCAAGGATGTTTTGACTGCTGTGTCTAAGATTGGTTTTCTTTTCCAGCTGGGGATTCCTAGCGAGGCCAGACATTTGCTGATTGTGGTATTATAAATCCCCCTGCTTCCGACTTTTACGGGAAAGTAGTTCACAGACCATCCGTTATTTTCACATTCTGCTACAAGGTCTTGATATTTACATTTCTTACTGGCGAAAGCATTTGCAAGGTTTTCCTCTGATGGGACTGTCAATTCAATGATGATGACATTTTTAGTCTGAGTTGATAAAATAGTAATGTCAGGTCGTTTGGCCGTCTCAACCATTTCTGGAGGAAAGACTATCTGCGAGTGCTCTTCATCCACCAGGAGTTTCCAGTCACTGGCATTTCTCAGGATATCTGTCTCTTTTGGTTTTCTGTACGGCAAGACTGGAGTAACTATTAGAAATTATACGGTTTATCCGTTTTGAATAGTTAAATATTTGTAAACAAACACATAAAACGGTGTTACTAATAGTTTACAAACACTATTTTAGAAACAATTGGTTGATACATTTGTATACAAATGCTTTAACAACTAAAGCATTTGTATTTGTATACAAATGCTTTAACAGTTAAAGCATTTGTATACAAGTGCTTTAACCCTTTGCAAAAGTTAGAAGCATTTGTGTATAAATGCTTGAACCCGTTGCAAAATGTAGAGTGTACTCATTATCTCGAGGTAGTTCGATCAATGGCGTAACCCAAAATGTTGAGAGCACCTAACCGGGGTAAGCTACTAGGCTAGTAACTGGCGGGTAATTTACGCTAACCTCACCGGACCCAAGAGTAAGTTGGAGCATAACAGTTTATGCTGTAACTAAACGACAATTTATATTTGCCCGATGAACGATTAGATAGATATGATGATCAGTGGGAGAATTTAATCATGCAATTTATTATCAACTTGTGTATAGAATTGTGATCGTTTTATTATTTAACCATTGATCCATTTATTTAATAAATTGTTGCTATTTTATACCATTTTGTATATTACTCTCGCACAAAATGTGTTATAATGTAATTATGGTCCTTATTTTTGAAAGAATGGTAATAAACTTTGAAATTTTCGAACACAAAAAATGGCGTCATATTCACAGATTTCATTGCTCTACTAGACGTGGTGTGACGTGCCATAGACGTGTTGCATTATTCATGTTAATTATAACAACGACACATTTTTTATGATTCTACGGAACACCATTCATGTCAATATGATTGCTGTTTGATACATGTACACACATTTGACGCATGCGACAATTAATTTTGCTGATTAATGTGGATATTTACCTCGCTAGTTACTATGCTGGTGTTACTCGCCAGTTATGCTCTAAGAATTACATCGTTAGTAAGTTACGCTACAGTTAGAGCATAACTACTTGGGAGGTAGCTTTAATACCTCCCTATTAAGTTATGCTAGTTTGGTGCACTCGGCCGATTAATATGTTTACACACAGCCCGTATATGCTTGATAATGGCTGTGTATAATGTAATGATTATGCTAATTTCCACGCAAAAAAACATTTCCCTATTGGTTGAAAAAATATGGTGTTCAATACGTCATTAGCGACCGATCCTTCGAGTTGAATACAAGTCACGACACGACCGGTCATTTCCGGTCAATCGATCTCTTCAAGTCGTTGCAGTTCGCTGTGATGGTCGCCACCGGAGGAAGGTTTTTTTGATTATGACATAAAACTCGTCATAAGAGCGACCCGGATCGCGAAGCGAACTTAGTATAATCAAGCAAAGTGCTATTTTCAGAGCGATTATAAATTGCGTCCGGCAATAGAGAGTGTTGAATTACACTTGTCAGCACAGTTTTATTAATCAGCCTTGCCCGCGGACATTAAACTCAATTGAAGAAGAAAAAAACCAGGTTACTAAATTAAACCTCCCACCGTTTAGCGCCAACAATGATGCATCGGGAACTTCTCTCGAACTTGATCCAGCTTTAATATAAGGCCACTAGCGAAGATAATATGTTTGCATTTTGTAAATTCTGAATGTTTACACCCAGAACGAAGTCTATTTTTATTTTTAATATATGATCCAGGAACATATTAATAAACGTTGTAATTCCAGTTCCAGCATTACAGACCCTGAATGCGAATTTGCTCATGAAAAACTTCATTGATTCTTTGATCATTTTTCCTATTATTCACTATTTCGATAACGTTGTAGAATGTTTGAACTCATTGAAAACACGAAACAATTAATGCAACACTTACTATTTTGATCTGTTATCAGGTTTAGGCTGAAAATAAAATAAACTATAACAAGAATCGTTACATCTCTATGAGAGAATTCACATAAAGATTTCGTTGACTTACACGTAGAGTAAATTTCTTTAATCCTTTATCAACGAATGTTAATGTAGTGTTGAGGTTGTCTCAAGGTCGTTTAACGTTTGGGATCGAAATATTTTTAAAGATATTTTGGCCAAATCAAATAATTATATTGAAACACTAATGCAATCTGAAGCTTCATAATGCGTTTGTCCACTTACCTCGATGGTTACTTATCACTAGCTTGTGGCGTGTGATCAATTTGACTCTTATTCGACTAACAGTCTTTTCATTCAATTAACGAAATATTCCGTTTCACTATCGTTATAAGTTATCCATGAAATAATATGATTTATTTATGACACATTTCCTCTATATCTCTGTCTCTCTGTATTCCTTATAACAATGTTACAATTACAATGATCAAATATTATACTACAAAAATAGCCGGCAATATTAAATATTTTCATCTGCAAATATCTTGACTGTATTTTGATATAATTCGAGAATTATGACTTCATTCTGCCAATTATAGATTTCTTGGGATTTGTTGTAGATTAAATAGTGTGTAGTTAATGTGCTGAGAAGCTATCAAAAAATCTGGTATGTATTTCGTATACAATTTAGATATTTTATTGTTTACCAGAGAATCTGCATCAACCACGTGTGCTTACTCTATCCATAATAATTAATATACTGTTCTTTATATTCCATGGATGCAGTTTTGTTTCTAAGAGTTCTAGTCTGGAGAATTTGGTTGATCTCCAGATACAGTTTTCTCTCCACCCGATTGTAGTTTAGAGCCCGTTGATGTCAAATTCAATACCGGATTCAATCTGTAACAGAAAAGGATTCCCATTGGTGACGGAACAAGACTCTCGGAAAAGATTGGTAACGGAACCAAATGTGGCACTATAATAACATGAAATATTACCAAAGACGTTTTGTGATAGTCTTTACCCATTTGCAATACTTTAACTGTCATAAATTTCGGTTGAATCATATCTAAACAAGTGCCTCATGGATATTTGAATTTCGATTGGATATTTGACAATACACTATTCCATAATTATAAAATTCACTATGCTTTTCATCTAAATGTAAGTGTATAAACTATTTGTAATCTACTAATTGAAAATTCAATATAACATAACATTTGTGAAATTATAAATGCCTACATTTTGAAGCTGTGCTTATTTGTTATTAAATTGTACGGAACAATTTTGAATAATAAATGATATTACCTCGCTTTTCAAGCCATACAAATTATGCATTATAATTACAAAACATTACCAAATTAATAATACAAAAGTACTTACAATGATTATTCAAAACAATGTCCGTTAAGATATAAGGTCTGCACATTACAATTATTTGTAGGCGTCGGCCCGTTTTCCCCAACTCAAACAAAAAAGATGCTGACGTAAAGTACACCCATGTACAATGTCAAACCGCTGAATACATTAGGTCCTTGCTAAAACACAAAATCCCTTTTTTGTGCTCATAGCATCCCGGCGTATACAAGACACAAGAGATTGTTGCGCAATGTATATCAAATCAACTACATCAAATAAAATGAGACTCTCTGCAGACAAATCTCCCTTATTTTTGGAAGTTCATGTAATAGGACATGTTTAACGGAACATGTCGAAGACTGAGCGCCAGAAGGCCGTAACTCAAGAAATGCTATTTTGAGATAATCGACTTTCAAATATTCGGGACTCATTACAATACACTGTAGCACCCAACTTATCCCTTTAATTTTAGTCAAATTAAGAGTGTTAATGAGTTATCTCTCTTTATGGTAAATGTCGGATATATGGATTATTTTTGTACCAAAATATCGATTTGCCCAAAAATTGAGTTACGGCCTTCTGGCGCTCAACCCTCGATGTGTCCTCAGTGATGGTAGATTGATGAATGATTTTAATATCTCTACAATCCCGCTTGCAAGAGAAAACCATACAATCTAACAGGTGATAAAAAGCGTCATATATTATATCCCTATTATGACACCAAACAATGTCAGTCATATTCCATCCTGAATTTACATATTCTCTGGACCTACAAATCTATTGTATTCATATATATTTATCCCAGCAATCATTGAATATTAATCACAATGGATGATTATTTTGGTGAGTTACGCCTGGATGAATAGGGTGGTTAAATAAAATATGAAGGTCACTATTATATGAGAGTATCACTATTATATAAGAGTATAATAAGGGGATGGTAAGGACTGTAAAACGTGGGGTTCAAAACTCGCATGAATTAATATTATCAATATTTTATAAATTTTATATCAAAATACTTGGGTTCTCGATGGGACACTGAAAAAGACACCACAAGAAGAAAAGGACTTGGATTTGATGCTTTTTAACAAGATCAGGAAATTTCTAACAAACTAAAACTCAAGTCTTGAGAACAAAATCAAAAGATGTAATGCTTTCGTCAGTACAATAGTTCTTTATAAATCGGAACTATGGACTATGACTACCAAAATGGAAAATCAAGTTGATGTTACGAAACGTATATTTCTGAGATAACTCATGAATGTGACGAAAATAGACAAGATAAAGAACACGGATCTATATGAACGAACAAAGACACCGCCCTGGAGTCAAATCATAAAACAACGGAGATTAGGATTTCTGGGTCATCTACTCAGAATGGATGCTGAAACTACAGCTCGTAGAGCTTTAGCAGAATACTTAAATCCACCACTTAAAGACCCAGGACGACCTCCGACCTCCTGGTGGGCTGTTATAAAGAAAGACTTAAAAGGAATTATGAACACTGTTTTATACAATTTAATTATGTTAGCTAGTGATAGGAAGATTTTGAATTAGTTGGTTAATCATGCAATGTCCAATTAGGACGGAAAGCGTATTGATGATGATATCACAATAAATTGTAAAATGGGTTATAATGTGACATTACTGTGTCCTTACACACAGCAGTCCAATTCTCGAGGCTCCTTTTACTCCAAGTTATAACGATATAGTCAAATCTTCGGGCCAATATATAGACAAGCCTTCAATTACCATTTCATTCAAACTAGGAACAAAGTTTCTATAAAGCCGAAATACTCAAGACTAGGCTAATTCGTGATAGCTTACTTGGACTGCATTCCTTAACCTTTATCGTTCGAATACGTCACACTTGTGAGAGAGAGAAAATCTGTTCTTCTTCTGTGAAATATTATTTAGGTTAATGTATTTAACACTATAATATATGCATTGCAATGTTTGACAAATAATAAAAGAAAATGCGTTAAAAATCTATAGTGTGATGAATAACTACTTACGCCCTAATCACACGTGATGGTAAAATGCAAGAGCTTATTCTGTTCCTTCCTTTCACCAACATCACGAATTTACTTTTTTAACATTACCAGGCTACAATACGATGCTACATGACTTGATTAAAGGATAATTTATTTAAAAAACCGTTCCATTCATGCAATATATTCTACAGTCAATGCATAACCGTGTATATCGGCAAAAACATTGGAATTTACAGATGCAATGAAAGGTCTAAGATTATTGTTGCACCAGGACGAAGTACGGGGTTATGAGCCTTGCCACAGTTATTGGAAGGGGCTTGACGTAAGTTACATGATGGGGGAGGAATAATTTTTAGTTTGTTTGTTTGTTATTGTTTTAACAAACTAATAGACTATCTCACATTGAATCCTTGATCGCTGCCAATCTCTGGAATTTAGATGAAAGAAACTCATTAAGACCAGTGGGCATTATTGTAGCCATGAAGGGTCCTTATCGACCTACATATTGTCAACGACAACGCATACGTGCAAGTTGTTATTTCCTTTAATTTGTGCACGTTTTACGCTTCTATTCAGACCAAAGTCGTTAAAATCGGTATAAGTATAGACACCTCATGTACTGTTAGATGACAAAATAGTACTGCATCATTGAGCACAAATGTTATTTGAGACTGTTCACTTTCAGAAATATTCTATATATATACAGTATATCATTCTTTGGATTAATGAGGCAGATCAAGTCTTCAACGGGAAACCGGGAGAAGGGAAATCAACACTCACACTAAATTATATCTAAACACAAAACGAGGTAGGGTACCTTCCAGGGTATCTTTGAGGATATATATCCGGGATCTGATACTTGATTACATACATATGTTGCTAAACGATCTAGGTCGTTCTTGATGACGTATTAACGTATTGTGTTGTTCAAACGGATGCAATTCAGAATTGCGACTTGCCAAAAATCGTGACAGGACGCATCGGGTCGCTAGGCCCAAATCGCTGCAGTTGACTTCAATCAATCTTGTACAAGATTTATAATACTTAAACTGTGTACATTTTGATTGTATCTTTTTAATATTTTATAATGTTGTTATTTGTATTGTGTACGGCGCTTTGATCTTTTTTGGAAAAGCGCCTTATAAATGCTCTGTAATAATAATAATAATAATACAAGACAGGTAGGCATTATCCCAGTGCCGAGGAGCCGAAAATTACCTTTTTTCAGCACCCATGGGTGTTGGAGCATCCATGAGTGTTGGATTTTTCCCAAGTGGGTATTTTTTTCCCATTTGGGTGCTCCTACTCTACTCTTTCTCTTATTTCACCTTTCACCCTTTCTACTACCTTCTCTAGCTATGTACTTCCTTTCGCATCCCAGTTGGCTAGGATAGGTGAGCCAAGTTAACTGGCTCGTTAGTTTGCCTTTCTGGTTTGTCTAGGATAGAGGTTCTATTCCTATGTGTAGGTTATAGGCGCCTAATCCCTGGAAAGATCGAGACTTAACTGATATCTTTCTGAGGTACAGGATACAGATCCTCAGTTTGATGGTGACGGCGCAACACCACACGGTGTTAGTGTGGGTGCCAACTGGTGATGTTACTATCCCTTTCTCTTTTCTTCTTCCTCTCCCAATCATAGAGTAAGAATAGGTGTTGCATTTAAGGTGTGGGTACCCTTCACGAGGAAGGATCTGGGCGCCCACCTCGATGTATGTATTTCCATCAGTACACGCCCATGGAAACCTTATAGAGAACCTATGATGACGAAACTTAATAATGGGGCAGCCACCAGCCTAGCATACCAAGGTGGTACCTCCGGACCCAGAGGGGAAAGTAATGGGCAACAAAACCAATCCCGACCCTTGTCCTGTGATGACGCACCGAATGGAGCCGAAGGAAGGACTATGGGAAAGGATCTTAAGTTAAGAAAAGTCATACGATTTGGTACATGGAATGTGAGAACGCTATCACAGCCTGGCACTCTGGAGCTTCTGACCAGACAGATGGACAGATGCAAAGTGAACATCCTAAGTATTGCTGAAGTACGCTGGTCCGGAAAAGGCCACTTCTCCACAGATGACCACACCATATACTACTCAGGAAATGAGAAAGGAGGGAGCAAAGGTGTAGCTTTCATCACCAGTAAAATCATCTCAAAGTATGTTTTGGGCTACAACCCAGTCAGTGACAGGATCATCTCCATCAGATTCCAAGCTCGGCCTATTAACCTCTCAGTCATTCAAATATATGCACCAACCTCCGCAGCCTCTGATGAAGATCTGGAATGTTTTTACAGCCAACTGCAGGAAACCCTTGATGGCATTCCGAAAGGGATATCATCATGATAACAGGTGATTTCAACGCAAAAGTTGGAGAAGGCATTCAAAGCGAAGACGAAACCATGGCCTTGGGCCCGCATGGCTTGGTAAGCAGAAACGAAAGAGGTAGTACACTCGTGGATTTCTGTGTAGCAAACAGACTTACTATCACAAACACAATCTTCCAACAACACCCGAGGCGGAAGTACACTTGGACATCACCAAACGGCATCACAAGAAACCAGATTGACTACATCCTCATTAGCAGTAGATGGAAGTCTTCTATCAAGATAGCAAAAACCCTGCCAGGGGCAGATATAGGTAGTGACCATCAACTTCTGATTGCTGATTTTCGAATCAAGTTGAAGATGACCAAAGGTGCTCCCAAACCCTGCAGATTTGATTTGCAGCATCTTGATGACAAATACAGAGTGGAGACCAGAAATCTGTTTCAAGAACTGATGGTTAGAGATGAGGAAACAACTCCTGATGAACTCTGGCTGGACATCAAAAACTCTATTCTCAGCGCAGCCAAAAAACATGTTCCTAAGAAACATAAGAGAAAGACCACATCATGGCTGTCACATGAAACCATCAACTTAGCAGATGAAAGACGCCAATTGAAGGAAGTTGGTCTGCAAGGCAGTAACCTATACAGAAGACTTTCAAGTGAGGTTCAATTGAATTCTAGGAGAGATAAAAATAAGCATATCCGACAGCAATGCCAAGAACTTGAGGATCACAGTTTTCACAAAAACAGCAGAGAGTTCTTTAGATGTATAAAGAACATCACCTCAAAAACGACAATAAGATTGGCTATCATCAAGGATGAGCAAGGAAAGGTCTTGACTGAGAGTGACGAAATCAAGGATCGTTGGAAAAACTACTGTGAAAATCTGTATGCGTCCCAAGAAGAGACAAATGGCTCACAGGAGTCTCCCCCGCCTCCACTAGGTGAAGATGAGCCTGATATTCTTCTGTCTGAGGTCCAGGAAGCCATCAAGAAGTTAAAAAGTCAAAAGGCACCTGGTTTAGATGATATTCCAAGTGAGCTCCTGAAGCAAGCTGATGATTCTGTAGCAGTTATTATGCAAAAGCTGTGCAATACTGTGTGGAAGTCAAGAGTATGGCCAGAGGATTGGAAGAGATCAGTTTTCCTAACACTTCCAAAGAAAGGGGATGCTAGCGAATGTAAAAACCATCGTACTATCGCTCTGATACCACATGCAAGCAAAATCCTGCTGCACATCATCAACGAACGTCTCAGACCTCATCTTGAACGTGAACTTCCTGCTGAGCAAGCCGGTTTCCGGAAAGGCCGCGGCACAAGAGATCAGATAGCCAATGTACGTCACATAATGGAAAAAAAAATTTGAATTCCAAAGGGATCTCTTCATGTGCTTCATAGACTACGCTAAGGCCTTTGATTGTGTGAGATATTCCGCATTGTGGACAGCACTACAAGAAATGGGAATCCCTTACCACCTCGTCCACCTAATTCGCAATCTGTATGATGGTCAAGCTGCCTGTGTGCGCACTGAGAAAGGAAACAGTGACTGGTTTGCTCTAGGTCAGGGAGTCCGTCAAGGGTGCATCCTGTCACCAGCACTCTTCAACCTTTATGCAGAGTCTATAATGAGACGTGCATTGGATGATTGGCCAGGGGGGCTGTCAGTAGGTGGATACCAAATACACAATCTACGTTATGCCGATGACACCACCCTGTTTGCAACAAATATGGAAGAGATGGTGGAACTCCTGAAAAAAGTCAAGGTGGAGAGTGAGCAGCTTGGCCCTACGTCTAAATGTCAGCAAGACCAAGATCATGTCCATAGGCACAGATGGTGTTGGAGAGCCTCTCATAATTGATGGTAATGAGGTGGAATCGGTCTCGAAATTCAACTTCCTTGGATCCCTGATCACCAAAGAGGGTGGTTGCAGCCAAGAGATTAGACACCGTTTAGCAATGGCTAGATCAGCAATGATCAACCTAAGCAAGATCTGGGCTGACAGAGGAATAACCAGAGCAACAAAAACCAGGCTTGTCCAAGCCCTTGTATTTCCAATTGCCATGTATGCATGTGAGACGTGGACCCTAACCAAAGCTGACAAAAACAGAATAGCTGCTTTCGAGATGTGGTGTTGGAGGCGTATGCTTCGTATCGTATGGACAATGAGAAGGACCAATGCCAGTATTATTGAAGAAATAGGGGTGTCTAAACGACTTCTTCATGCTATTAACACCCAAATGCTGAGCTACTTCGGCCATATCTCACGTCGCAAGGGTAACAACCTAGAGAAGATGATCATGCAAGGCATGATTGAAGGGAAGTGCAAGAGAGGCAGACCTCGTTCCCGGTGGATTGACCAAATAAAATTGATTACTGGACACCCTCTCCGTGATTGTTACTCCTTTGCTGAAAATCGTTATTTGTGGCGTAGTATCTGTAAGGTCACGAGCTGTCAGTCATGACAGGACCGAACCAACCAACCAACCAATACAAGACATGTCGCTCTATCTGACAAGTAGCTGTGATAGATTTGTGCTTCATGTTCCACTCGAGTGACTCCAATTCGGCACTACCTGCGACTATAGTTAGTAGGTAATCTCCAAAGAACAAGAGACAGTTTCATTGTGGACTCGATTAAGTCCAGAAATATTTCCACTACTATAAGGGATGGCTATTGAATGACAAACGGGAAAAAAATATAGAAATCAATATCTTAGCCATCTCTTAAATCTTGTGAGATGAATCTCTCCCATATACCGTTATATGTGTGTTGTTGTGTTTGGCGATTTTGCAATTGAATGCGTTTCAATAACCTCATTGTGCTATATATACTATTTGCAAAGTATGTATACACAACATTATTCCTGCGTTATAATTTGAAATAAATGAGATTTATCAAATTCATTATTCCTATATAACAATGTTATACAGATCTCGGTATAGTAGCCGCTTTGGGTTACTTTTTCAAAGAATAAATGGTGATGGTGACAACAATAAGTTCCTTCAAAAATACATTTGGGCTACTTTGCAATTAAAAGTAGTTGTCGAAAAAGCGGTCGCGGACGATGCAGAACTTGAGAACTTGAAATCAATTTTAAATAGTTTGAAACAATATTTCGTGTTAACTGCACGTGGCTTTGAACCAGGGGTATAGTTTTAATTAACGGCGGTGTTTGGTGGGGAAGCGGCCAGTGCGGAACGCAGAACTTGAATTCAACCTTAAAAATCTTTTGATTAATGTCTTTTGGTATAAGCGGCGGCAGCGAACGGAGCGGGGCGGGATTAGGCTGCACTGGAATTCAAAATCTTTTGAACATATTATTTGTGTCAACTCCACTTGACTTAGAACCTGCCATGTGTTTGCAATTAAAGTATATGGGTATACAGGGTGTATCAAAAAAATAGGACACTTTTTCATGACGTTGTAATACTTGTTATAATCATTGGACCATGACCACTTTACTCTCAATGTAAAGCCCAATTGATTATTATGATATCCTGAAAATATGAGATCAATCCGATGAAAAATAAGAAAACTAGCCTATTTTGCGTAAACCATGTCATTTACTGGTTTGTACAATGGGATATACATGCATAGACCAGTAAATAGCATGGTTTACGTTTCAATACGTCACAATAATTATAAACATAGAAAATAATCTATCAGTCAATAGCAAAGATTAGATTGGTAATCCATTTAATTCTGGCACAAATCAATACTGGCTAAATAATCCACAAATCAGATGCATGCATATTCTGTGCAAATTAAAAAAAAATTCTCGAACCCACTGTAGATGGTTCATTAGCATGATAAGAAGTAGAATTGGCATAAATAGTGTGCGCGTTCATGTTACTGTACTGTTACTGCGTGAATGTCCATTGTACATACCACAAAATAGATTGCCTTGCCTAATAGGTCACAATTTCCTTAATTAATGATGGCTCTTTTCAGGATTTTATCTTTATCGGTTGTACTTTACATTGAAATAAAAATTAGTCATGCTTCAGAGATTTAACAAGGATTTAAACCATCATTAAAAAGTGTCCTAATTTTTTTGATACACCCTGTATAAGACCAGGAGGGTTAACATGATTAAGGAGTACTTGTTGAAAATATGCAACAGTATTTAATTAGTTCGAGGGCTTGTTAATAAAAACATATTGAAAACGTTTGGTAACGACTGAGAGAATAGGAAAGTTTATGTACAGTTACAACCTCAGTGCTGCCCAGACGGAAGTTCAGATCACATGTCAATATAGTTCACTTAATTCAATGCGATATTCGTCAGATTGGAGTTCCCTACAAAGGATGTTCAATTGCCCTTTCTTAGCGTTTTAGAATTTATATAAAATGGCAACGTAATTTAATGTGTGTGTAAAACTCACATTCCCATCAGTAAGCAATCAATGTCGTTTCCAAAGCAACGATTCCATAATGATTTCATATCGTGGATATTACAAGATATACACACAGCGTCTTAACATGACAATTTAGAAACTATAAAAGTCACTCACACTCACAACCACAACCAGCTTTTGGGTACAACTCAGACGTGAAAGTCCACACCAGAAGATAGTCTGAACAAGTTTGTCGTGTTTGAATTATGTTTATTTATGGAAATCCAGGTGGCTTAGCTTAGTCGTCGTCTGTACACATAATGGGGTAGCAGTTTGTGGCATTCCATTAAATGTCATAACATAATTTAATCTCGGTGACGTTTCCATCTGGAATTCTCCTCTGAATTGATTGCAACGCTTTCATTGTATCAGTTGCTGAAGGAAAGGATACATATGTTCGTTACCAAAATACTGCTTGCGTTTCTGATGAAATGAGGTTAACGTAAGACAGTTATATTACAAATCATTGCCCAGAGAATAGTCATTACCACGTTTCAAGTAGCTCACCAAATCATTGGAGGACATAACTTACTTAGAGGAGAGTTCGATTACCCTCTACTCATTGTGTGTTAAAAGCCATGCCAATTTGGATGCAATGGAATGTCACTGTTTAATGAACAATCAGGCTCCGAATCTGTAATTTTTCATGTCAGCCATGCAGCTAATCGGATACAACAAATTGGTCAGTACTTGTGATAAGCAAGGTGAAAATATCGCATGAATATTCACCGAGATGTATAGTAAGAGGTCAAAGATTTTAACTCACCATAGGCACATTTTTACTTACACTTTTTTGATGAAACCTCTGAAACAAACCATATCAGGTCGTTGCACCGAGAGAGTAAAGTTTCGGTTGTAATTCTGACACTGGCCCATTTAAAATCCAAATTCTCCATGCAGATTTCGATACGTGATGTTCATACCCGTATCATACTTATATAAGCCATGTAAGAATTTTATCTCCTAACAACAATCGACAGTTCGGTTATACCTTCGTTCAGTCACTCGTCGTATTATCGACACGGACAAAAATTGCCGCTGATCATCATTCTACGCACGTTTGTGGTTTTTTTGCATTAATGTCTGGAATGGATTGTCAGAGTATTTTCGTCAAAAGTAGCGACGAAGCAGCGATGTACGCGTGTTTTATAGGATCACTTTCATGTGACGGGTGTTATCTGGCGAACCTTGCTGTCGCGGATATACTCTTTCTTATATCTGCGGTGGTTCCGAAATTTATCAATTACTTAAGTTCACCAATTTCTCCTGACGATTTTTTTATAGGAATAACAGGGTGCATTGTAGATTATGTGTTGTCGAACACTAGGTACTTTTCATCACTGGTGTTCATAACGTACGTTTCATGGGAACGCTATTTAGCTGTTTGTCGTCTTCATCAAAAGTCAATAATATGGCAAATTTTATAGTGATTGTGATATTTACATGGCTCATCACCTTTTGCTTATCACCTTTTTTCATACCCGCTTTCGCCATATTTATATATACAACATTGTATGCATTGGCCTCTTATTTGACAGAGGTTTTGCGTGTACATCTCTCCTATAGCTGGCAGCGACGGGGCTCAAACAACACCATTATTTGTATGTTTTATCATCAATCTTAAATTGTCATGTAGCATTATACGAAAGGTCTAAGACAGTCAATTTTAAGATTACATGGACACTCTCAGGGATCAACGATTAACCAGTGAAAGATCAAGACTTCAGATATCCCGGATATGGATGTTACTCATCAACAGCGTCTTATTGTTTCTTTTACTCTCTCCATTTGATTTTTTTTTTTAAATCTTTATTAATTTTTTATTCAATGATACATATAATTATACAATAACATCAATAATTACAAAAAGTAGTTAAAAATAATATTAATAATAACAAGTATGTACAATGTGGCAATCGATTAAAAACACTGAGTTATGATATTTAAGATTAATTATAAGTCAAATGTTATACATACACGACATTACTGATATACATGACATAATTATTTCAGTGAAATCAATCTACGAATCCTTTTTAAATAGGAATAAAAGATTTGGGTGGTTGCCATATCTAAACTTGCTTATGCACAGTTTGCCAACGATGATGATTTAGTTAATAACTTTTAAATCATTTTGGTCATTAATGTTATTGTGATAGTTGAATATTACAATTTCAGTGGTTAATGCAAAACATGTAGAAAGTTTACGCCAAATGACTTGACTAGCGTAAGGGTCCATATCCAAACTCTCAGTGCTTTTAAATCGTTTTTCTAGCGATTTAAAAGCGCTTTTCCAACGGTATTTCGTTCTATTGTTAAAAGCATCGGAAAAAGATCGGTGATTAACTAGAAACCTCTCTACTTATCTGGCGTTAACAATAGAACTATTGTAGTACTCTGGATGACTCAATTAGTGAAGCAGACACATCAAAGCGCGAGGAAGGTTGTGTTATATTCTTTAAGAAATACTATTTATAAGCTTTTTAAATCCGATCATAAAATGTTTACGTTCACCGCCGATCAATGTATCTGGTCGTCTAGAAATATGAATTAAGCTACCGCTCCATCACTCTATTCATCTATTGTTTGGCGCAGTATTGCCAAGATATTGTGAAAGTAGCCCATTTCCCCCTTCATTCCATTGAAATCAATGCTGAAAACATTTTGGCGATAGGTCACGTAACATATTTGTACAATGGATGGGTGATGACGGAGGGGGCGTAATATATTGACATCGTGTTTGGAAGTATTATACAATATAATACCTATGTTTATACAATATATAATCCAAGTCATTAGTTTAGAGAGGATATTGTTTCCGACTTTTGTCCTTTCGATTTTAGCCTCCGATTTAAGAGATATTTGTATTTTGAACCCTATGTAATGTTTTTCTTCAAAACGTTTATGTATAGCCTTCATTAGCTCAAACGTCAAAGCGCCGGCTTCACAATCATGAGGTCAGTGGTTCGAATCCTGCGGATGGGGATGGTTTTCTTTTCTGTTTTGTTATTACACTGTTTGTTTTTATAAATTGACAGGATTGCTTATCGTTCGCTATATTTATTGAATGTTGAATGATTTTTTCTTCTTTTGCAATTTCACTGCGATAAAGAATGTCCTGTAAATATAATTGTGTTTACTACTCCTAGGCTTACATTGAATGGCCCCTAGCTAGTCTATGAACATGATCTGCAAAGGCCAATTGTTATGTAAATAAGAAGCCAGTCGGCTCATGTCCTTGAATCGATTTTCCTATTTCCTACACCACCGCAACATTATTTCAATAATAATAATACAGGCACATTGATTTGTATTACATAACGGCTGGCATTTACTTTACAAGTTTAGCTCAATCGATAATAACACACAACGAGTTTCTATTGTATTGGCCTGTTGCATAGGACTAGGACAGTTCGATGGTATACCGCTGTTCATTCACATTTCATGATGCCATGCACACTAAACAGTCAGTGGAAAATTAAAATGAAATCGTAAATAATTCCACATTCCAAAATAAACTATAATTGAACAATAATGAATAATTATACGAAATGATAAACAATATCGAAAACTAATTTAAAAAAAATGTATATAAACGATTAAAATAAAATTTCAAGACGTGATAGGATTCGAACCCACGACCTCCGGTTTACTAGTCCAATGCTCTACCGCTGAGCCAACTATGCGCTATGTGAACGCAATAACAAACACAAGTAATATGGTTCAACATACCACTCTTCTCTAAATTAAATGTTTAAAATGCTTTATATTTCTTAATCTTTGTAGTTTTAAGATAGTTTCTCGCTCAAAAGTTGATTATTTACTGTTAAAGAAAGTAATTCTGATTTAAATGTAACGAATAACACTACTTTTTGAAACAATTCTAGATATATTATATTTCGTTTGTACAGCATTTTGTCGATTTATGTGCACACTTTTACGACTTAGTATTGCATCATGGGCTTTTTGCCGGGCACGCGAGGACTTGGGAGCGAAGCGAGTCATGTGATTTTTGTCCAGGACAAACACTTGAGATGTACACGCCCCTTTAAGAATCGGTTCACAAAGTACGGGATTTGTTATTCGTTAAATCTAATAAATCATAGACTCATTTTATAGACAACAACACCGTGTTGAAAAACCCGTGTGTATTTAGGGAATAGTTGAATGAGAACTATATTTGGGTATAAAGCGCTGAGGATTTCAGGATAATCGAAGTAGCTCAGTTGGTAAAGATTAGGACTCTCAATCAGCAGGCCGTACGTTCGAATCTTTGTGGCGGTTTATATTCCTTGAGCTCTATGCTTAGAGCGGTCGAGTCTGGTTAGAGGTCGGTTAGGGTTTTAAGTATGCCGAAATATAATATTTATTATTGTTCTCTCATTATACGTCCGTTCGGGGTTTTCATTTATATTGACATAATTGTAACGTTATTTATTTATTTTGTATTTACTTTCTTAATTGTTGATGTTTATTTAATTATTTATCAATCAATTAATTATAAATAGGCCTTAATATACTATTTTATTGATATAATTATTAATCTATATATTATTTATTTACATTAATTACTTAATTTCTTCATATTAATTATTTATTTATTATTGATTAGGTCACGTTCAGAGTGTATGCAACATTCTTAAATAGTCTAAAAACGCAGAAAAATGACACTATTTAGGGGAGTAAGATTCATAATGCTACTTGATTACACACATTATGCCTATACCAGAAAACAATAACACGTTGTATGTTTAATGGCTCCCATATTGTTTAGTATTCAATGATAACATTATCCATGCTTGTACCAGGGAGGTGTCATTGACACCTCCCTGCTTACTCTAAAATCATCCACGGCTGAACAATAGTCTTTAAAGGCCACTTCAAGGAGGATTATTCTTATGACGTTAACGAGTGGATTACAATAAGCCTAGCAATGAATAGGCGGCTACAAACATATTGTTTGAGTCGGGGTTTGAGGAGTGTCGCGATTAGCCTCTATCACCTGCCATGATAAAACCTGGCACTTGTACCCCGGGGGGGGGGGCACTCAACTTTTTGGGGGGTAGGGGTGTGCCGCCCAGGGTCTCAAAAAGGGGGCTAAAGAACTGAACTGAGTGGATTTTATGACGAAAAATAGGGTCTTAGGAACTGATTTTTTCCCCCAAAAAATAGGTCTTGAGAACTGGCCTATAGTTCAATTTTCGATTTATTTTGGTTTAAGAACGCAACATTTTCGAAAAATTGGGGCTTTGGAACACAAAATTGGTGCTTTGGAACGCAAAATTTCGCGATTTTTGAATTTTCAATGAAAATGGGGTCTTAAGAACTGATGCAGGCTCAAAATGGGGGGGGGGGTCATAAGAACTAGCAGCAGAGGGTGAAAAAGGGGGTCTTCAGCGCGGCACCTAACTATACCCTTTTCAAATGTCAGTGCCCCCCCCCCGGGACTTGTACTAGAAACCCGATAGGTGTACAAACTGGCAAATGGGTCGCTCTCTACGTCACAACAGGGGTCGGGTGAACACTGGTCAGCTTAATAACACAATCTTCCTCGCGCTTTCATGTGTCTGCTTCACTAATTGGGCCATCAAGAGTACTACAATAGTTCTATTGTTAACGCCAGATAAGTAGAGAGGTTTCTAGTTAATCACCGATCTTTTTCCGATGCTTTTAACAATAGAACGAAATACCGTTGGAAAAGCGCTTTTAAATCGCTAGAAAAACGATTTAAAAGCACTGAGAGTTTGGATATGGACCCTAAGACCATTGCTGTATAACTCTATTACATTTGAAAAAGAAATGGTAAATATAATCAATTACATTTCATGTGTGACAAATATTATTATCTACTTTACCATCTTACATAAATGTTCTTTGGTGGGATAAATGTTGTGAAGGATTTTTCAATTGAATGAGATCAGCCTTCATCGGTGCACTGTGGAGTGGCGAGCCAAATGTTGGTCCAATTTCCAATAAATAGAGAGCGTAATACTGTAAAATTACGGCACCCTTACGGAAATGGTTAATGGAGTAGAATGAACCATCATCATCGAATAGGTCACAAACAAAATATCTCAGAGTTGCAATAAAGGGCGAACCTTTTACCTTTCCACCTAAAACTGTACATTTGGCTATGTTTTCCGGACTTTGTCATACACAAACTCTATTATCAATCCGATACTTTATTCGGTTTTCAGCCATCGATTTCGGAAAGCGTTTCCCGCGGCATTCTGCCGTAACTCGACAGAGACATGTGATAAATTGTCGCTTCGTATTCAACCAAAATAACGATTTCTTACGCATAAATGCTGTTTTGATCGTTAATAGGGCTGTCACATACGGCGATCAGGCCTTGCGCTTGCGTTGCGCTGTAAAAAATGATCAAAGTGCCAAGCAAACACAATAAGGTATTTTAGAACCGATTGGGGACGCAGTTGACACTGGCAAGCGCATGAGAGGGTTCCCATGTAAAACGCAAGGAAGAGCGCGGAAAGCTGCTCAAAATTGTCATTTTTCTAAAACAAGGTAGCTCCTATCCCGCTTATCACATTTCACGGCGCTCTTATTTCGACCCATTATGTGTGTCTACTAAAGTTTCACGGGCTTTCACTGCACTTCCATTACGCTGTAAACGTCATTAGTGCGTCTAAAATGCTGTCTGCGTTACTAGTACTTGCTCAATCAGTTTGCACAACACTCAGGGTGCGTGCGGAGAGTACAGAGCGACTGCACGAAGGTTATTAGATTCAAATCACCCCCACTCCCAGTACAATACCAAACACCTGTTAAAATTATGGATCCAAGTGATTGGACTCCATCCATGCATGTCTTCGTCTACTCTTATAAAGGATTATTTGATCTAATGACCCCCGTGTAATCGCTCTATCATGACGAATAATGCAAAAGGATACTTTTACACATCAGTACCGATGGCATACATTGTACTATATATCGTATTGTTGTATCAAGGTGTCTCAAAAATAACAACCTAACTTAAAATAAAATCGTCGCTGTTCTGACATACCGGCACATCACAACAGAAATAAGTAAAAAAATGTGCCGGTATGTCAGAACAGCGACAAAATATATCAACATTTAATCAAATTTTCGTTTTAGTAAAAAAAAAAGCATTTTCTGAGGTCCAATACATGCAGTCAGCTTTTACTGCTTAAAATCCGCATCAAAATTAATAATAAGTGCCTAGGTACGTTTGTCATGAATAGAGTGGACATCAATTTTCTTATACGCACGTTTTTACTTCAGTACCTTCATTTCGCACAGATGACGTGTAAATGTTTGTCCTCGCATATTCATGCCGAAATAATTAGTGAAATGGGACACGACACCAACAGCCGATCTGTGTGTGTCCACTAATATCTACATGTGTATAAATTTAACATTTTATACTATACGAGGGGCATCAAACAAGTTCTTGTAATCACCCAGAAGTAAAGGAGCCAGAAACTTTTTTTTTGATATGTGACCCTTATGACATCTCACACATTTCTCCCACTATACACCGCCATTGTAAAGATCCTCAGATTGACCGCCATTGATTGATTCTCAGATTGCCTCATATTGCGTTATTCCCAAAACAGCAATAAATAGTTTAAAGTGTTGACAGAAAGGGTCAAAGGTCATTACAAACAAGCTTGGTGACAATAATCGTATGGGTAACCTGGGGTATACACAGATTGACCTCTAAAGACCCTTACATGACCTTTGACCCCTTTCTGTCAACGCTTTAAACTATGTATTGCTGTTTTGGGAATAACGCAATCTAAGGCAATCTGAGGATCAATCACTGGCAATCAATCTGAAGAGCTCTTCAATGGCGTTCTGTGGACAGGTAATAAATAGTGGGAGAAATGTGTGACTTAACACAATTACTTTTTAAAGATGTCTGAAGGGTCACATATATTAAAAAAAGTTTCTGGCACCTTCACTTCTGGGTGATTTAAAGAACTTTTTGATACCCCCTCGTACTTACTGTAAGACGATAATCCGACACGTCTGCTGACAGACTTAACAGCAAACACATTTGAGCAAGACTTTCTGATTCAAATTAATAAATTATAAAGCACCTGCTACTAAACACGCACGCGGTAAGACATTATCAGCAAGAAACTAATGAGCGTCGAGTTATGAGTGAATTCTACTGAATAAATAAATTTGTATATTGTCTGCTCGTAGGTTCTAATCTTAGAAAGAAACTGAATCGGATAAGCATTCATCAAACATTGCTTGTGTTAATGTCTTTTCATTTCAGCGTCATTCTTATTTTGCAACCAGTATACCCGACTTAAGAATTAATCGAATCAACGTTTTAGTACAGCTTTTTTCAACCGATTACTTCATTCACATTTTTTGTTTTCAACTGTAAAAGTAAGTCCAGGTTATTCTCTTTTATTTTACTGGTAACATGCCACTCACGAGTAATACACTTGATAAGATCACAAAATCGCTTTGAATTTATGGCAAATTTACGGTTTATTTGCGTTATTTTAACACTTTCCACGCGGCTATTATTTTTACCATACACAAAACAGATTTTTCAGAAGCCTTTCATAACTTTCAAAGTCTATCTCAAGGAATACTGAACCGATACTAGGCATGTTTGTACTTATTTTAATGCATTTCTCATGGTGAATCCAAATATGATAATGAAATTCAATAATGTTGACATTTTTGAAACATTTTGTGACATTTTGGATGTCGTCTGCAGCCGCCTGCCGCATGGAAAGCGTTAAAATAATTTAGAAAGAGTTCATTCAGTATAGCAAATGTCTGTCGGACCAATAAATGTATATTGTGACATCGTAATGATGTCACAGGGGACATATCAGTACTATTTCGATATGAATGGAAAGTAGAGGCCAGTAGCAATACAGTAGAAAAATATTGCAGGGGTGGTAACTATACTATTTACAACACCGATTAAAGGATTCGTATTGTGTTAACCATGGAGTAATTTGCAATGGTAAAGCTTTAATGTAGAGCCTGCTCCTAGGGGCTGCTCGTGTTTATACATTTACAATTGCGGTATGGGAAGCGATATTCACTTACATGCTCCTATATATCGATGTATTGTATTGTATCGAAGGAACCTGATACCAATAAATGAAGTGGAATTACAGTGGAATCCGATCTAATTATTTAAAATATAGTTCATTTTATTAATCAGTTATTAATCTATACTTTTTTCGTTCCCATGATTATTGAAGCTGGTATGGGTTATGGGGTGATGACACCAATTATAGGAATGATTTCAGTCGATCTCTATTTGTTTTCCATCGATTTGGGCTTAAAAGGTTTGCGTCGATGCATCATGAATGGTGAAAAGAGATTCAGGTACCAGGGTATCAGGAAACATTGATTTAGGGGACGAAATATATGTATCCAAAAATGTGTTCATCGATTAGGCACACACAAAAAAAGTTGTTTTGTTGTCCTGGTCCCGACCTTTTTTTTAAACTTTGAACTTCTTTTTTTTTAAATAAAAAATTATTCGAAAATTCTTGATTTTTTGGGGGGAAATCTTCTGGAAACAGGACAATATTACCTCAACCCATTTGTACTTGTTAGTTTTAATAGTCTGAGAGGATTTCAATGTGAATATTGAACATTTGTTGTTGTTGTATATTGTTGTTATTGGTTTCAAAGTATTAATAACATATATGTGCGACTCTTTGTGTGATTTTAACTTCTTGTTGGCTGAACTTTGAGCTTCCACCGGTGTAAGAGAAGGAAAAAAAAATCAAAAACATAATCAGATCGGCCGCCCCTCCTCTCTGAGAGCACTGGAGGACAACCAAACAATTATTTTGTTTTGGCCTTATGATGACAATATTCTGGTCTTTACAAAACCGTGCTAATTCAGAGGTGTAACATGGGAACCGTAAGCACAAGCAAGCGTGTGAGCCTTGCATGGGAAAATATGCCATGAAAAAGTGCCATGAGGTTCTGAAACTTAGCCCGATTGGTCTAGTCTTTAATCCCTGATTGGCAGGGATCTTCAGGGTTCGAAATAGGATAATTTTTGCATTAGTCAATGCCATCATCTGTGGAAACATTAATGATAAGCATCTGCTTTCAATGGAGACGAAAACAATATTATCTACTCGATTAGTATGTCAAATTGAATGAATACAAATATATTGACGTATTAATCTTTCGTTATTTCCATTTAACAAAAGGTTAACAGTGTTTGTGGGAAAATTATTTTTCTATTTAATCGAGGTTTACAAATTGATTGTGTTTGTGGAAAAGGTAGTTAACGGCTAACGTCATAATAGATACGCCGTGAAAAGACATCAAAGAATTCGTAAATATTTAGCCAAATCAAATTGAAATATGTATGCTTTACCCTTAAAACATTATCAAGCAATAAGGAGTCTTCGGATTCTTGTCCAAAAAGAGTAGTTCAATAGATACACTGATATCTTATGTATCGTATCAGATGATTATCATTGATGTTTATAATCGCTTGCGGTAAAACGATCTCTATTCCATCATGAGATTCGCAATATTCCGGCATCACTCCACTACAGCTCAAATAGAATACTCCATACGGATTGTGTTTTTTTTATTATTCATTTCGACCAGTTGAGCTTGTTCAATTTATTTACTGATGTAATAAAGATGTTGATGATCATGAGCGTCGTGACCGCTCTGGGATACTCAACTTTCGAAATGATGGGGATGATTGGACAGTGACTCAAACTCTTGGTCATTTGGTTAGATGATTTTAAAAACCGTGTCATTAATTAAGAAGGTAAATGGTGTAAATTAGTGACAATCTCACTTTTATTCAAAAAGTGTTACCAGAGTTAATCATGAGCATTGTACACTTTGTTCTGGCTTTCTTCATATCATGATAATGGGAACGTTCAATGATGTAACAATTTTTTTATATGAAATTAAATTAATAAACGAATACATAAAATAAATAAATACATATAAATGAATGAATGAATAATCAAATATTATAAATAAATTATAAATACATTAAAAGTAAATAAAAAAGATGAATACAAAATAATAACACATACACATTTTAATAGAGGGCGCTCCCTGGAAAAAATCACATACTATGCCTTTAATTGGGGGTGTTTACAAGAGTCCTTGTAAAGTTACTACTTAATTAGAGCCGATGTCTGCTGACACGATGCATGAAGCTAGTAGACGGAATCCACAGAATGTGCGGATCATTTTCGGACAAAAAGGCCTGTAGACAACTTCTAATGTTTATAATGAGGCTCAATTGTTGCCCGTCGACCATTTTCAGAGTAGGGAAATGTTCATGATATTACGTGACAGAATAAGACGAAGGCCCATATCTATTACAATCAGAGACAATGGCACACAAATGCAAAGCCCATTCATCCACTTCCATTAGGTAAAAAAGGCATGAGTATCCACCTTTTAGTGAAGTCCAAAACATGAACACCCTGGTACATATAATACAGGTTGTTTACATTTCATTTATAGAATACTTTGTAAATTATCTCTTCCGATCTTGCAAACACATTTCAATATTCTGTGTGACGTGTTGAGAACCAGGGTTGAATATCCATTTTATTGTAATTTGTAAGCACGCGTATATGAATTGACAATTTGAAGCAATCCTCTGGCTATCGATGTGGTAGTTGAACTCACTTTTATTAAGAATATACTGTTTTTGATCATTATTTGACAACTTGGCAGTATATATGACTGGGCACTAATAAGGATTGCTTGAAGCCATCCCTCTGGCTATTGATGTTGTTATTAATCTTAGTTTTATTCAAAATATCGTTTGACAACTTGGCAAAATATATGGAAGGTGTCAAGTGTACCAGGTGGATATCCAGAAAGCTTCATAATGAATAGTTTAACTATCCTCTATAAATCGAGATGACGCATTATCACTTTCAGTAGTTTGTAAAGTTCCAAGCTTTCACAATCTACTACACTGCAAAAAGGTTGCTTACATATTTACTCAACATTTTACACAACGTTGTTGAAGTATGCAACCGCTTAACAGTTGCGTAAAATTTACCCAACACCGTTGGATAACATGTTTTCACCAACAGTTGAACAATTCCAGTTACTCAGCAGTTGCACAGTTTGAATTACACAACAGTTGGGTATTATTAATTAACCATTTGTTGGGCATTTTGTGACTGTTGCTTAATTTGTGAATTGTTTTCATTATATATTGGGCATTTTTATATAGCAACTGTTGCTTAATTTATCAAATATAGCCATATGTTGGGTATTTTATTTGTGTCAAGTTTTTATTATATATTGAGCATTTTTGTATAGCAACACGCGGTAGGCAAAATAATGTGAATTATGGGCGATGCAGCAGAGCTACATACATCACTTCCTACCGGTAGTGAACTGGTAACTTGTAATGGGAATTCTAGGCGATGCAGCAGAGCTACATACACTATTCCCGTTCGGTAGTGAATTTGTAATTTATTTGAACATGTTATTACACTATAGGCTTATACATGATATCTAACATCTCTTATCAATGGTGTTTTTACTGTGAACGTTTGCCAAACGTAGTCTTGCTATCTGGGTATGACGGTATAAATAGTCCATATTATAATTGAGGACCCTAGATCTAAAAGAGGGTTAAGTCACAATCTTGTGAAATTGTAGTTAGTATCAGTTTTCTGCTACAAGGAGGATCTCTGCACCCTCTGTTCAAATGTTAAAGTTAAGCCATGCCTTAAAGCTGTGTAAGAATCCATGGGAGGTAAAACCCGAGTGGGTCAAGTCCACACATGGACACAATGAAACCCAGTTTTTGCCATTTTTCTCAATGTGACTTAACCCTCTTTTAGCACTAGGGTCCTCAATTATATTACATAAAAATATTTATGTAATTCTTTTGGTGCAAAATAGATCACATGACATGAACTATTCAGTATATGTCCATGTCGTGTATTTTTGGCTATAACAATCGACTATTCAATATTCATCGCTAGTGACGTCGCTATAACACCGTTGAAATGATATTCATAAACAAATATATGTCAAACAAGGATGGCCATTTTAAACTATTTGTCAGTGTATTCCGTTTTGGATGCCAAGACAGAATAAATATAATTGTGGTCCTGCGCTGCAAAAAGGTTGCTTAAATATTTACTCAACATTTTACACAACGTTGTTCAAGTATGCAACTGCTCAACTGTTAAGTGAAATTTGCCCAACACCGTTGGATGACATGTTTTATGACATGTTTTCACCAACAGTTGAACAATTCTAGTTACTCAAAAGTTAGGTAATCATATTCACTCAACAGTTGTTCAAGTATGCAACAGCTCACGAAATTGGCTTTTTTGGACAACAGTTGCCTAAAATTCACATGTGCGTAACTTGCATCAACTGTTGCGTGATTGTCCTAAATGCCCATGCAACAGTTGCCAAAGTGGAATATTTGTACGCAACATATTTTAGCAACAGAAACAGTTTCCACCAACATTTTAAGGACATTGTTTTCGACGAATTGCTCAACGCTGGGGATTTTTTACTTTTATACAACGCCTAACTTTCTACATATATTGAATGAATTTTAATCAACACGTCAACGTCCAACGGATGATAAAAGTACTTTTAGCAACGTATTTTAAGCAACCTTTTTGCAGTGTACAACCTACACAAACTAAAAAATAAATAAATTATCAAGCAATTTGAATAATCTAATTGTGCAATAAATCTCAAACATTCCTCAAACTTTCAATATCGACCTCTTCCAATAAGCTTTCTACAAAAGCTTTCACACTGAGTTATGCTATTTATAGACCATGTTCTAGTGATAGATTCTTAGCAACGCTGTGGGCGTCACGAGCAAATAATACATGCAAAATCGAACTTTTAGTGTCAATAAAGCGCCAAACGATCACAAATGTTGCGGATTACATGATCACACGCAAAATACCTACAAACTCCTTAGGCGCTGCAAGCCGCTTTTGTCATTGTGTTCGTTTCGAGACATTTGTAACCCTTATGAAATGGTATGTTGTAGACTGTAGAGCATTACAACTAACTTATCTGCAGCTGCAAACTCTACATAATATCATCTTTTTACATTAGCTGGTGGGTTCGCTAGTTGGAAAACTCCGCTACAATATATTTCGAGTATTAGGGGTACTTTCAGATTGGATAGCATCCAAGCTCGTTAGGCTTCCGAGAAGAACAAAAAATCTCGCAAATCGCAAACTGAATAAAAGAAATGTTTCCATCACATCTCGATCACATGAAACAGCCGGATACTTAATATTTAATGCAAAGAATGTGTTTACGTGATATCGTCTGCGTGACGATTACGTCATTTCGATTTATATAGAAATGTATGGAGATGCGGAACAAGTAAAATTACATTCTGTAAATTCTGTAAATTATATAATGCTTAACTTGAATTAGATTATGTTAACATCTGGGCAATTCCGTAAATAGGTCAACCAAATGCCAAATCACATTATTGGCTCTCATTCACTAGAAGTTGTTTTGAGCTGATTTTGGTTTATGGCAACTATAGGGTCACTACTTTATACACCGTTAAAACGCTGTTTAAAATGTTTAAACAACACAAGTTAACCAGTGCATAAACAATGTTGCTCAAAATGTAATTAACTTGTTTACGATTTTGCAACATTGTTTAAAATGTGAAACAACGTTGAGCGATGCACTGGTTAACGTGTGTTGTTTAAAAAAGTAAACAGTGTTTTAACAGTGTTTCTGACACATACGTTTGACGAAATTGGGCATTATTTTGTCGCGGAGAGCCAAAAACCCTATTTTGGGGTAAAAATAACAGTGGGGTCGGACGTATATACATTACAGGATTACGCGCATTTTCAAGAGGATGTGCACTGTACTTAGTGAATGGATGAGCCATCAAACTATCATAAAGTGCTCAACAAAAGAAAGTCGTACACTTTGTTTAGGTCATTTAAAGTAACTTTCGATTATTTTTTTACCAAACAAGCTAAATAGACATTTAGATGAATCTTTTAGGCACATTTTGATACCAAACATAACACCTAACAACAAAGATAAACCATGATTAGCACCATTTATAGAAAATTAGTCATTTTTAAAAGTCACATTTTCAATACACTACGCGGAAGAAAACACCAATTGTTAACAAGCACATCGGCCGAGTGCACCAGAATAGCAACTAGCGAGGTAAATATCCACATTAATCAGCATCGTCCCCTTACAAAATTAATTGGCGCATATTCCAAGCGTTAACCTATAGTTTACTGTAAAATTCTGGCTTGAATGGTCCTCCGTAATATTAAAAACGTGTCGTCACTCGCTAGGTCATAGGTGAGTGTAAATCAAGAATCACGTGGAGTCGGCCTGCGATCCGGGAAAAAATGATGCCATTTTATGGCCAAAAAATTCGAAGTTTGTTTATCGCTTTTTCAAAAATAACAAACAAACAAACATTGCACCAAAAAGCACAATTTTAATGACAAACACAAGCACCCGATGGATACAATTATATACAATTATAACACATCTCTTACCACAAATACTTCCGTGGCGTGGATACCTTGTCCTTCGCTTGTTAACCGCGGAACCCCTGTTCGATTCCCAGACCACGCACGGCACGATATGCTTTTTTTTATTTCGTTCTTCTAGTTCTACCCTTCCACTCACAATAATGTTGAAACTTGTCTTTATCAGTTTTTAATTAATAAAAACAATAATACGTTTATGTATTTAGTCATTATTTAAGATCCTTGGACAATTAGTACATTTTGGTCAAAATATGACCTAAAGTCGGTGCGATTAGTGTTTGAATGGGCAAAAGGAGTTGATCTAAATTTTGACTAAAAAAAATAACCAAATTGCATGAATGGATTTTCAAAAATATAAAAATCTTTCAGCTTATGAGGGGTCATTCCACTTCAAATAGACACCCCCCTGGGCATGCAAGCGCAATTGGTCCTGCAGCATCAGCGAATCATTCCCTCCAATGTTCACAACAAATTTACGCTACTGCTAGAATCGACTGACTTGTGGCATAAAACGTTATGCCCCAACTTACTCTTGGGTCCGGTCAGGTATAACATTTAGAGTAAATTACCCGCCAGTTACTAGCCTAGTAGCTTACCCCGCATTGGCGCTCTCAAAATTTTGGGTTACGCCTCAGTTACTAGCGAGGTAGCGCTATTGTTCAGCCACCCGTCATTGGTGCACTCGGCCGATGCCTTTTATGTTCGGAATCAAATATCCCGCTCACTAAGTGTACACCCAGCGCAAGGTAGTGTACACGGCTGCACTGTGTAATTGATTGCCCGCCGGTCAGGCTGGTTAATAACAGTGTCACACACGGGGTGAACCTCGCACACACACATTTTCCTCCCGTGTAGTAATTGAAAATGTGACTTTTGAAAAGTGACTACTTTTCTTTAAATGGCGCTAATCATGGTTTATCTTTGTTGCCAGGTGTTATATTTGGTATCAAAATGTGCCTAAAAGATTCATCCAATTGTCTATCTAGCCTGTTTGGTAAAACAACAATCAAAAGTTACTTTAATTGACCTAAACAAAGTGTACGACTTTCTTTTGTTGAGCACTTTATCTAGGGAAGTACAGGATCAATACTATAGGCTGATATCATTACAAAATGATGTGACTTGTACTATGAAAGAGGAGCAGATCAAAGGGGGTCGGAGTCGGACGTACGCCGTGTGAATTATTTTCACAAGTACGTCCGACCCCTCCAAAATATACGTCCGACCCCTACCTTCTTTTGATGAGTATTTTTGTTGGATATGATTGTGGGTATTTTTTTCTTTGCATTATGTAGAGGCATGTCCCATACAAACCCTCATCAATAAAAATTGCACTAAATCCCTAATACTTTCTTGAAATGTGTAATCTTTCGAAGCCTGTCTGAAAAAAATCATTCCGTGTGAGTACGTCCGACCAAAGGTTTTTTTGCAACTTTTCCCACATTAATTTTAATTGATAATCCATTATTTGATGTAAGAACAATGGTACTACCCACCCCTTTGAAGTGTGCGAAATGTACGTTCGATCTTACGGAATTCCCCATCTGTTATCAATTCAATCTTTAATTCGACAAATTATGTATACATTTTCGTTCAAGTTCTTATTGATTGAAATATTACGGGCCTCTCACTAAAGGTCCAATGTCATACAGAACAGATTACCCGACAATAAATAGTGTTGAATCACACAGTATGATTATTCGGGTTTGCTCACGGATATCAAACATTGCATGGATACAAAACTTCATAGGAAAAACCAGCTTATACTATTAAATCATTATCCTCGAATTACCGTTTAGCTTTCAATTGTGAGGCATTGGGCACTGTTCACTGCTGTCAAATATGGTCCACATCGGAGAACTCTGCTTTAGCTACATACATAATTATTAGGAAAGTATTCGGAGCATAATCTTTTGAAAGACACAATGCTTTGGTGTATCGTTAAGGATAATAATTGGATTAAACGTCATACGATACTCTAAAAACTTTCAACATATATAGTTATATTTCAATATTTCAAGAGTGTGTTTCTGGATAGCATTCGTCCAATTCATAGTACATCACCCAATTGCGTTTTTATTGTAATATTATATTTAAATACAGAGATTGATTTTGTGTAGGTTTTTAGAGATAAAGATAGGGATGTAAGCATGAAAGGAGAAGGAAAATTGTCTGTATTTAGTACATTCTGACTTTTTACAACCAGAACTGAGTCTATTTTTATTTTCAATGATTGATACCGGCACATAGTTTCAGTCTGCTCGGAACACGACGGCAGCATCAAGTGACGGGAGTCAGTCTTCCACTTGGTGAGGAATAAGTTGTATATTTCAATAGAGGCAGGCTTGGGAACGGGACTTAGTTCTCCCGTCAAAGTAATTTTCAAGGTTGAAAGAAAATCAAATTTTGCCGATTTTCAACTATAAGAGAAGTCTTTTATCTCTGAAATACTGTTAAAAAATTATCACTTTATATACACTGAGCCAAAAAAGAAACTTAATTTTTTTTAACAGATCACCAAATAAAATTCTGTGCATGAAAATGTACCAAATTTGGATACAATATTACTGCAATGTATTGCTTCAAATGGCAGTCAATAACCAATTGTTTGCTTCAATGACACAAGAGAAATCTGCACTGACCCAGACCGCATCTTGCATCACAGGTCACAGCAAACAATTTCAGCAACATAAAGTTAAAAACATTTCATAGAGTCAAAACAAACTCATAATATCCAAACAAACAATGAAGTCATTAATAACGGGTTGTCCACCTCCAGCTTGCAGGCAAGCGGTGCATCGCCAGACCTCTCCCCAATCGAACATCTCTGGGATGAGCTTGAACGACGTGTATCAAGAAGAGAAAATCCACCTGTCAATAGACAAACACTTATTGCAGCACTACAGGAAGAATGGAACAATGTTCCCCAGGCTACCATCAGGAACTTGATTGGAAGCATGAGAAGGAGATGCACAGCATGCCTGCAAGCTGGAGGTGGACATACCCATTATTGATGACTTCATTTTTTGTTTGGATATGAGTTTGTTTTGACTAAATGAAATGTTTTTAACTTTTTGTTGCTGAAATTGTTTTCTGTGACCTGCGATGCAAGACGTTGTCTGGGTCAGTGCATATTTCTCTTGTGTCATTGAAGCAAACAATTGGTTATTGACTGCCATTTGAAGCAAGACATTGCAGTAATATTGTATCCAAATTTGGTACATTTTCATGCACAGAATTTTATTTGGTGTTCTGTTAAAATGTTATAAATTTCTTTTTTGGCTTAGTGTATAATACTGCAAGGCTTATTATTTAACGCCCTTACCCTAAAAATTCATTAAAATGGTGTAAACTCGCCTAGAAAATTTCCCGTCCGTTGAAATTTTTTAGGGGACTTTGCCGGCCATCGGAGTTTTGAGCATGCTCAAAACTCCTGGTTATAAGCATTATTTCTGTAAAAGTGGCACAACGTCAATTGTAAGTAGCTTTAGTTAATTGATCATATCTCAGGATCGGCAAAACTAAATCAGATTAAATAAACAGCATCTGAAAGCTAGGCGTGTAGTGTTTCAATATAAATAAGTTGGGTAAACACGTGCACGGGTTTTTTTGGTGGGACACCCTGTATGTAAATTGTATGTCAATTCCTTACATTTTATATAACATTGATGTGTTTTGATGTAAATAATTAATGGTGTTTGTTATGTTGTGTTGAATAAATATATAACAAAAAACTAAGCACGGTCAGAAATTGTTAGAAAGAAACTATTGATTTGTCTATTACAATACAATGATATCAGCAGTTGATACCACACTATTACACTGCTATCAGCATTATTACATTATTTCAATGCGAGCCGCGGTAGATAACGTTGGCAAGTTGTTAAAGGTACTTAAACTTTAATATGCGGTTGAAATATTAAGTGAGCTATTTGCAACTGACATTTATCTGTTAAGCCTATTATAATTTATTCCCGGTCGAGGAAACGTTAAATGGGTTCAAAACATCATTTGCTCTCGCATATATTCCTAAATTTAAAAAGAAAAGAGTAAATCAACAATGTAAGCTGATACTTAATATATCTAGGCATCTTTCCTTATCACGTTGAGCTCAAATACCTTTTTGTAATGTGACATTGATATAACAAATGTGCAAATTCTATATATCCCGTCAGGTTAGGGATTTTTGTAATGATATTAGTTAGCAATGCTGATATATCGTATAGTGGTATTACTATTCATTAAATAAATCAGATTTTACTAAACTCGTCCATTACAATTGCAATCTTGGAAAACACCAGATTTCAATCAAGCGTATAGTTTGACTTATTTGACCCACATTTTGCAAGTGTTTCCTTATATTTCACAATCTGAAATATACACGGAAACGTATCTATAGATACAACATTTTATAAATAAAGCAACCGTTTTGAAAACGTGTGGAGCTTGAGATTTAGTAATTGGGAAAAGCCTATAATTCTTTCCGGGTTTCATCAACTCCATCGAATATTTTCGAGTGGCAGTATCTCTAACGCGTTGTCAGGCATGTATCAATGTTTGCAAACATAGCCAAACATTTTCTTAACATGCTTAAGCTAGCTGTTGTTTCAGCTGGTTGACTCGGCATGCAATCTCAATTGCAAGATTTGAAGAAAAAAAACAGTACCCCTCAACCCCTAAAAATGGTTACACGTGTTTGAAAAGACTGGCTACAAACAAAAGATGATTTTAACTAGTCTAGTGTTCTTCGCTGTAATCATTGTAACATAAGTTATATATCAAGCTATGAATTGGAGGACGTGTAGCGATCCACACATTTCAACATGTAGATGAGCACTATGCTGTACCGTGAATTATGGGGAATTATCTTACTCGTATGGCAGAGAGGTAGTGACAGAACACTCATGGAAAATACAATATTGACACAGCTTTAAAGTGCCATATATACAAATATCTTATTTTATTAATTTATAATCACTTACGTTAAGTTTACATCCAACGTCATGAATGAAGAATAGCCTTAAAACTTATCAACTGACACGCTTCAATCCAAGTTTCCGTAAGCTGTAAAAACATCACTCGCTGTTGTTTAGAACGGACAACGCCATACTAGTATTTATAAATTTAAATTGGCCCAACGTTGGCAGACTAAAACATGGAGAGAAGAGAACTAAACTATGCGACGGGGTAACCGGGACTGACAGCGTGTATAGAAAAGGAGATTTCAAATACCGCGCTCGCGAAGTGTTGTCGGTTTAAACGAAATTATAACTATAGAAAATACCTAGAAAAATTGAATTTACTTTAAGGATATGAACAGGTCTAACCTATTAAAGAGGCGTATGTACATGTAAGTGGGATACATTTTAAGTATCACGCTTCTAGGAACACAGGATCGACCGCATTTGCCATTTCCCTATGGTAACATTCACATGAATGCACTTGGATCAATTACATTGCCTACTGTTACTGTCCCCCTACTATTGGACTTTGACGGCTTACTTTACTCCCGATGGTGGTACCCTCAAATTTGTTTCTCGTCAAAATGAGCGCAAGGAATGTAAATGCGATCATCTAGACGCCCTAGGTCACTGTCCTTTGCGTTTTAGCGCAATCGGCGAAAAATCTTAGGAGGACGAGAGTTAAACGAATATTGGCGATCGCAAATGTTCCAATTGGTAACAACTGCTGTTGCTTGCAAATATTCGTATATCCATTCATTTATAGTTACTGCTGACAGAAGACTTTCTCGATCGCAAAAAATTGCAATGTTCGCAGCTTATTTCCGTCAGCTCCTAGCTTGACCAAAAGCCAACGTAGTCACAGTGTGGAATATTATATACCACCACCATCACCATCCAAAATTGGATAAATATTCTTTTGTACTAATAGCCTAGGACATGTACGGTTTGACCTAGACAAAATTGCAACATAAATGGTTTTTGTTGTAATTGTTTCAAAATGCCGTTCCAAACATTATATTAAAAATCGATAAAATCTGAAGTTGGGGAAAAAATGCTAATTTGCATAACAATATATGGGTACATTTAGCCATATTAGTCGGGTATATACAGGGGTTACCGTGCACCCCACCACACAGGACTCCCCCAAACCATCTTTCAAGACTCTTTTCATGGTCCAACACATAGTGAGGATGTTACCGACACAAAATTCGTGTTATTCAAGATGGCGTACAAAATGGCCGCCAAAAGTGGTCAAATGTCATAAAATGACATATAGCAATCAAAATGTGTGGTGAAAGTATAGTTGTAATAGTGGGATGTATGTATTAGACAACTAGAGACTCATATCCAGTAGTTTTGCTTTGTTAACATACCAAAATCCAAGATGGCCGCCAAATATTGTAAAATTACATAAAATGGCATATATCAACCAACATGAATGATCAGAGTATAGTTTTAACAATGGAATGTATGTTAGACCACTAGAAACTAATATCCAATATGTTGGCTTTGTTAACATACTTGAAATCCAAAATGGCCGCCAACATGGCCCCAAAATGGCTCTAAATATTGTGAAAATCCATAAAATGGGATGATATCAACCAAAATGTATGTATTAGACCACTAGTAATTCATATCCAGATTTGTTGCTTTGTAATCACATACTTTAAGTCCAAAATGGCTGCCATAATGGCCGTTGTCAATGTAAAAATAGTCTATAAGCGTGTATACTATTGCATCGCATTCCCCAAATACAATTTAGTATTATGTTCTTAATTGCTAAGCTATTGCTTTTAGTTGTATAAGACCCCCCTCTGTGACAATTTTGATTCGGTATCACTTTCCAAAATGGCTTCCAGATGGTTGAAGTTGATGCTAAATGACCTATATAAATCAATTGTTTTGTATTGTAAATGACCATACTGTATAACACCAATACCCCAAATCTAACATCCACTATTATATATGATAAAGTCTTGGGCTGTTTATCTAGTTTGAGTATTTATAAAATAACCGGATTGCTGCAAAAGGTTAAAATAAGTTAAGAGCAGTATTAGTTCATTGTTTAAGTGTTACATTATTAATACATTATTATATCTATAGCTTTTAATCTACTCAGTAAACGTATTTGCATACTCTTTAAGTATATGACAAGGTATGATTGAATGGTATAGACTCCATTTTTACAATAAAATGTTATTAAGATGGCCATCATAATGACCATTAAAATTACCTCCAATTGGTCAATAAAATTCCCGCTTCAAATGGTCAAAATATTTACCAAGGTGGCCACCATTTGATCAAAATGTGATCAGAAATAGCCGATTAATTGCAGATATTATAACAGTAAGTAAAGGATATTGGATACTATATGTCTCTGATTATTATGTTCATTGATAAATTCATACAACTCGCGATATATGGTTGGCCATAAATACTGGTTTGGCCAAATTTAACTGCTTGTTGATCCTATTGGATGGATATTTCAATTACCAAGGTAGGTTTTTCAAGTCAATAATTAACACCATAACATCACTGACCGATCTGCTGGGAAAGTTAGATACAGGTATTTAGTTTATAGTACTGGATGATGTCGAATCAGCTATTTCTGACCATATTAAGATCAGTAGTTGCCACCTTGGTAATTGTTTTGACCATTTGGAGGTAGTTTTATTGTCCATTTGAGGTAATTTTAATTATATTGTCATTATGATGGCCATCTTAACCCTAACACTTCCCCCCACTTTTTCAGAATTTTTTCTTTAACGCGGAAAATCGACCAAAATATCCCCCGATCCCCCCGGGATTTGATCCAGGGACCTCTCGCACCAGAGGCGAGGGATTCCACACTTCACCACGGCCGTATCACAGTTCTGGGCAGTGTATTGCCCAGACTGTATGTATTGGGTTCATTTTTTCATCAAAAAACTTCCACGCCGGGTACCAACGTGCCCAGTCGTGGTATTTTGGGGTATATGGTAGTGTTAGGGTTAATAACATTACATTGTCAAAATTCATTCAATCACATCGTGTCATGTACAAATACGTTTACTTGACGGATTAAAAGATATATAATAATTTGGTCATTTCTAATGTAACACTAATAATAAACTAATACTGCTTTTCAGTTATTTTAACCTTTTGCAACCAATTGGATATTTTTAAATACTTAAACTAGATATACAGCCCCTAGGCTTTATCATAGAAATATAGCGAGTTCTATAGCGAATGCTGTCCCATAGATTAAGGAGTATTAGGCCTACATAGTCATATTAGTATAGGCATTTACAATATTTAAAAACAAAATTTAACATCAACTTAACCATCTGGCAGCCATTTTGAAAAGTCATACATAATCAAAATTGTCACAGAGGTGGGTCTCCTATCTAAAAGCAATAGCTTAGCAGTTTATAACATACTGTTTGGTGAATGTGCTGCAAAATTACAGCGCTTTCAGCCCTTTGCAAAATGCGCTATATAAATACTGATTATTATTATTATTATTATTATTATAATACTCTTATAGAGTATTTTTACAACGGCCAATTTGGCAGCCATCTTGATTTAAAGGCATGTCATTACAAAGTGAAAATACTGGATATGAGTTACTAGTGGTCTGAAACGTACATCCCACTGTTAATACTATACTTTCATCGTATGTTTTGGTTGATATTATTCCATTTTATGGAATTTGACATTTTTGCAGCCATTTTGGGACCCATTATGGGGCCCGTTCTGGCAGCCATTTTTTATGTTAAGTATGTAAATAAAGCAAACATACTTGACATGAGTTACTAGTGGTCTAATACTTACATCCCATTGTTACAACTATATTTTTATCATACATTTTGGTTGATATTGTGCAATTTTATGGAATTTTGACCATCATTTTGGCGGCCATTTTAGTGGCCATCTTGGATTTAGGTATGTTAACAAAGCAAAAATACAGGGTATTATTGTCTTAGGGGTTTAATACATACATCCCACTATTAAAACTTTTCTTTCACCACGCATTTTGATTGTTATATGTCATTTTATGAAATTTGACCAGTTATGGCGGCCATTTTGGACGCCATCTTGAATAACACGAAATTGTTTTTGCTAACATCCTGAATATGTTTAAGAACCATGAAAATAGTCAAGAAAGTTGGTTTGGGGGAGTCCTGGGTGGTGGGTTTGCACGGTAACCCCTGTATATACCCGACTAATATGGCTAAATATACAAATATATTGTTATGCAAATTAGCATTTTTTCCCCAACTTCAGATTTTATCGATTTTTAATATAATGTTCGGAAGAGCATTTTGAAACAATTACATCAAAAATGGTTTATGTTGCAATTTTGTCTAGGTACACCCCTTTTTTTGGTTACATGTCCTAGGCTATAATCATAGAGCACCATACTGCTACACACATATTTAACCGGCTTTTTCCAACTGCGTTTCACAGCTTTAATTTTACGACGACCATCGAGTGCCAGACAAGCACGTCTTTTCAAATTGAGATCCATCATAAAAAGCCTAGATCATCCTCATCCCACTTGAAATGACAAATGTATATGCAAATTAAATATATCATGATGTCATTCATATTTGTATAGCAGATAATACATACAATTGCTGAACATTCCAGAAATATCCATTAGGCCCTCCCATAGTGACATATGTTATTGACTTTGAATCAACTTGTCCGAATTTCTTTAATCTTATACACATCCTGACTTTTTGTTCTATCTTGTCCATTTCAATCTTATCTTTCTGGAAAATTTCTGAAAGGCCAGATTAGATCAAAACATTATTTTAAAACACTTGAGCAATGATCTATTTACCTACTTTCTAGATTATTCTAGCTCAACAGTATTGTATGTAGGCCTATACAAGTTGAATATGTCGCCATATCAACTTATAATTGCGTTATATGCATACCCCCATTTCAAGTTATACCCATGCCACATAAGCGACGATGCCTCCCCTATTCTCTGTTTTCATTATCTGTGTCCACGTCAAAACGCCGATCGATCAAATTCGGTAGTTGCATATTTTCGCGTAATTGTCCCCAGAACAATTCTTGCCCGATAGGATCGTCTGTCCATTTCAAACAGCTTTTTCGTAAAAGTAATTGGCGCATGAGCAGTGTGATTTGATTATCAGGTATTTCCTCCAGAAGTATTGGGATGACGACGTCAAGGCTTTCATCAAACAATCTCATGTGTGCCATCTGCATCTCAAAGTGACACCATTCATTCATCATGTAACTTGGCGATAAAATCAAAAGAGTCTTCCGACTTTGTTGCATATTTTCCAAAATAACATCAAATTTAGACATACCAGGTATTTCGTCTCTACCGGCGAAGTAAAGACGCATCGGTTGTTCGCACTCTTCGAGGATTTTCAACAGCTTGTTTTGCACCCATTCCAAGTCTTTATCGGAGTCTTGTGAGTAGGAAACGAATGCGTCGTACTGAAGCTCCATCGGTTGCATGTTGATTTCTTCATCGGCAAAAATGCGGTATCGTCGACGCCACAGACGGTGTCGTAAAATAAAACAATTGTAGCGTATTCGCCACCGATACTTGTATGCAAGAGCCGTAGACGCGCACATAAAACCAAATAATGTCAAAGATATACCGAGAAATTCGGGCCATCGAGAACGACAATCTAGAATGGCTTGAGTAAAGACGATGTCTTTGAATTGAAGAGGACTCGCACAGTAATAGGAGAGCTTTTCAAAACGGACATCCACTACGGTATCTCTTCGAAACCATTCTTGAAAGTATAATACACTTTCACACGAACATTCAAATGGATTCCCACTGATATCAATGCTTTTAAGAGCCGAGCTTTCATCGCTACTTTCTGGAAGAAAGTCAGTAGGTATTCCATTGATATGGTTCTTTGCGATATTTACAATCACCAATTGCGATATCACAGGCTTTATGGAATCGAGTGATGCGAGGAAGTTGTATTGAAGATAAAGATTGCTCAGATTGACGAGATATGTGAACGTGTTTGCCGGTATGTAACTTATTTGATTATCACTTAGATCAAGAGTTTTAATTGCCGGTGAAATGGCGAAAGTGTCTTCTTTTAATTCTGTAATCTCATTGTGAGCTAAACTAAGCGATATCAACCTTGGATGATACCCTGCGTATATAGTATCCAGGTCATTGCTGCTGAGGCAGTTACTAGACAAATCAAGCGTCTTCAAGAAAGAGACCGACTTGGATTCTATTGAACCTTTAAATACAACGTTGCCACATTCCGCGTTTCTATTGGATAAGTCCAAGTGCTCTAACATTGGAGATGCTCTTATCAAAGCTGATACATTGCAGTGTAAATAGCTGTATCCAATTGTCTTTACTGCAGATAATGTCAAGTTCTTTAGCATTAACATTCTGTTCGGCCAAACACGAGGAGGCAGGCTGTCGAATCTATTTCTTGCCAAATTCAGGATCTCCACGTTTGGAATTTGCCTCAACCAAGGTATCACGTCAGACATTTGGTTATCAGCTAGATTTATATAACTGAGTGACGTTATATTCAAATATCCCTGCGGGATACCCGTGATGGCGTTAGAGCTCAGGTCTAGTTTTTGCAATTTCCTGGACATTCCAAATGGCATAGGCACATCTGTGGTGAGCTGGAGTTTATTGTGGGATAAGTTAATTTCTTTCAGGGAACTTAACTCATTAAACACCTGTAAAGCAACAGAGGGCAATGTCTGAAGACTGTTGCACGAAAGGTCGAGCTTCTCGAGTAGTTCCAACTTTTGGAATGCGTTTTGACTTATAAATTCAATACGGTTGTTACGAAGATTAAGGTGACGCAGTGAAGATGTCCAGATAAATGTATTGTCGTATATAGCGTATATATTGTGACGTGCAATGGATAGAGACGACAGTAGTGGAAATCGGTCAAGGTACTTTAGAGTAGTTGAATTGAGGTCGATCAATGACTGATTTATAAGACATTCGATATCCAAATATGTCAAACTGCCTGCATCTATGTATTGGAAGTTGTCAAATGGAAAGCAACCTATCAACAGAGAACTGAGGTTTCGGAAAAGTACCGTTTTGTTTTTTCCACCAACGATTACTTGTTCATAATATCGCAAGTCTAATAGTTGCAAATTATCCATGTCAAGTGGTGATTGAAACGAAGTATTCGTCAGCACAAGCGCCAATCCTTCATCGGCAGATCCCGCCAGGTTGATACGCGATAAGCTAGATAGCTGAATGCTCTCAGACAAACACGTCAGATTACGGTCTCTGGTCAACATTGTAAAGGGAAGTGTTTTCTGCGCTATCATATTTAAAAATTGCAAAGAATGCAGGGTTTGTATTGCGCAATATGGAATGGATACAAATGCATTGTACCTTAAATCAAGCTCAACAAGATTGGGTGTGTCTCGGAAAATGTTAGCATCCAACGAAGACAAGAGGTTGAGCGCCAGTCGCAGATATTGCAAATGTCTTAATCCTGCGAAGGCGGTACTCTCAATCGACGATATGGAGTTCACATTGAATTTCATAACTACTAGGTCTGTATTGTTGGTAAAACTCTTTCCAGGTATCGCTGTCAGATTGTTGAATCTGAGATTTAGTATCGTGAAACGTTGCTTTGGAAGGGTGGGAATGCTACGTAATTGTCGGTAATTACATTTCCATTCATAGTCTTCGCCAGAATTACCAGACGAAGCTAGCAATTTAGTCATTTTGCAAGGGAGATCAGACTTGAATTCGTTGTAAGTCAAGTGGAAATGACCGTTGATGTCTGTGTTGGTTGACGCCAACGTTGGCAATGTGCAGATGAATACCACTGCAATAATCCATGATTTGGTGTAAGACAGTCGACTGCTATTAACGGTCTCCATGATTAATTTATGCCTGTTCCTAAAAACTGTATACTCTATACAGAGTTATCAGGAGGGTTTGGCAATACCATATAAGTAACGGTGAAGGTATGTATTACACGTTTAGTTTGACGACACACATGCAACGACATCGGTTAGCGCTTTTCCATGTATTTATGGTAAAATCTTGTCGACGTCTGTTCTGTGTTAGAATATGCAGCTTACCTTGAAGGCCATCTTAAGTTTGAGCATGGATGTACGAGACTCTCTCAGCAATCACAGAACATGAAAAGAAAAGAGTAAAGCGAAATCGAATACAAGTGTAGGTCTATAAATCAAAAGACTGTTGCGTATGTTACAACTTGTATTCCTATATTCGAGACTAAGCTCCGCCTTCGTGGGCGGAACTCACTAAAAGTAGTACAAATGTTGTTGTAGTATGCATTGACAAAGTATCAATAAATATATAAGGAGAAAGCGATATTTATGAGTCATATACCATGCTTCTTTACATGTATATTGTTAAAGCTTCACTAATCAGTGTGATTTGGTGAGTCCACGGGTAATTCCCGGATTGGATGGTCCCTTTCAACAGCCATTGCATGCATTTTAGATCCATTTCCGTATCTGCATGGGGAATTCCATTTTAATTATTAATACACCCCCTGTGTGGAAGATTAAGGTCATGTATACAAAAGAGCTTAGCAATTGTTCAGTGAAATTGCAGCAACATCGATGTATTTGCTCTTACGATTGACCTTATAGTCCAGTCAATCTAATGAATGACCCACCACAAATTGCAACACAAGGTTTTTCTTCAGATTCAATATTAGAAAGGTCTCTGGAACAACATATTAAAAGTCTAATAAATTCTAAGCAGGCGAAAGTCATTTTTTCCGTAAATCCAAAATGGCCACCAAAAAACCCTATTTTTGACAATATCTTGACTTCTCATTATTATTTTACAAATATTTTAACTGCAAAAGTATGGTTTTTAATATCAATGAATCCATTGAAACACATTTTAATATAATTAGCATGTAACTTGCTTTGTTAACACACCTAAATCCAAGATGGCCATATATAAACCAACATGAATGATCAGAGTATAGTTTTAACAATAGGATGTATGGATTAGACCATTAGAAACTCATATCTAGTAATTTTGCTTTGTTAACATACCTTAAAACCAAAATGGCCGCCAAATCAATGGAAAAAAATGGTAAAAAGTGGTCAAAATTCCATGAAATAGCATAATATCAAGCGATGTGTATGATTAACAAATAGTTTTAAGGATGGGATGTATGTGTTAGACCACTAGTAACTCATATCCAGTATTTTTGCTCCGTTAACATAGTTCAAAATCCAAAATGGCTGCCAAAATGGCGCCCAAAATGGTTCCCGAAGTGACTGCAAAAATTGTCAAATTCCATAAAAAGGGATAATATCGACTTAAATGTATGACGAAAATATAGTTTTAATGATGGGATGTATGTATTAGACCACTAGTAACTCATATCTAGTATTTGTGCTTTGTTAACATACTTAGAAATTCAAAATGGGTCCCAAAATGACTGAACAAATTGTTGGAATTCCATAAAATGGGATAATATCAACTAAAATGTATGATGAAAGTATAGTTTCAACATTGGGGTGTATGTATTAGACCACTAAGTAACTCATATCCAGTATATTTGCATTGTAATAACATACTTTAAAACCAAGATGGCCACCAAAATGGCCACTGTAAATGTAAAAATAGTCTACATGAGTGTATGATAATCCAAAATAGATATTGTAAGAGTGTATTATTACATCAAATTTACCAAATAGCATTTTTCTAAACTGCTAAGCAATTGCTTTTATATATAAGGCCCACCTCTGTGACAATTTTGATTCAGTATCACTTTCCAAAATGGCTGCCAGAATGGATAAAGTGATGACAAATGACCTAAAACAATTGTTTTGTATTGTAAATGACCATATGTAATACTAATACCCCCAAATCTAATGGTCAATATAGTTTTGAATGGACACCTGTGTTAATTAAAGTTTTGAATATTTTAAAATATCCAAGATGGCTGCAAAAGGTAAAAATAACTGAAAACAGTATTAGTTTATTGTTAGTGTTACATTAGATATGACCAGATTATCTACAGCTTTTAATCCATTCGGTAAACGTATTAGTATATGTGACAAGGTATAATTAAATGGATATATACTTCATTTTGACAATGTGATGTTATCAAGATGGGCATCATAATGACCATTTCATTAAAATTACCCCTTATGGTCAATAAAATTACCTCCATATGGTCAAAATAATTACCACAGGTGACCACCAATTGATCAAAATAGGGAGTCACCATTTAATTATACCTTGTCACATACAGATACGTTTACTGGGTGGATTAAAATCAATAGATATAATCTTTTGTTCATATCTAATGTAACACTAACAATAAAACTAATACTGTTTTTCAGTTATTTTAACCTTTTGCAGCCATCTTGGATACTTTAAAATACTCAAACTAGATCAACAGCTCCTAGGCTTCATCATAGACATATATTGAATGCTGACTTATTATATTTGGGGGATATTGGTATGGTCATTTACAATACAAAATAATTGTTTTAGGTCATTTAACATCAACTTAACCACTCTGGAAGCCATTTTGGAAACTGATACAGAATCAAATGTGTCACAGAGGTGGGCCATCTAAAGGCAATAGCTAACCAGTTTCAAACATACTATTTGGTGAATGTGTTGTAATATACACTCTTAAAATATCTATTGTGGATTATCATACACTCGTGTAGATAATTTTTACATTTACAGCAGCCATTTTGGTGGCCATCTTGGATTTAAAGTATATTATTACAATGCAAATATACTGGATATGAGTGACTAGTGGTCTAATACATACATTCCAATGCTAAAACTATACTTTCATGATACATTTTGGTTGATATTATACCTTTTTATGGAATTTCGACAATTTGTTCAGTCATTTTTGATCCATTTTGGGGGCCATTTTTGACCCATTTTTGATTCCTAAGTATGTTAACAAAGCACAAATACTAGATATAAGTTACTAGGGGTCTAATACATACATCCCATTATTCAGAGTATATCATCATCATACATTTTTTAGGTTGATAATATCTCATTTTATGGAATTTGCCATTTTTTTTGCGGCCACTTCGGGAACCACTTGGGGCCATTTTGGATTTTGAACTATGTTTACAGAGCACAAATACTGGATATGAGTTACTTGTGGTCTAACACATACATGCCATCGCTAAAATTATAGTTTTATTATACATTTCAGTTGATATTATGCTATTTTTATGGAATTTTGACCACTTTTGACAATTTTTGGCCATTCATTTGGCGGCCATTTTGGTTTTAAAGTATGTTAACGCAGCAAAAATACTAGATATGAGTTTCTAGTGGTCTAACCCATACATCCCATCGTTAAAACTGTACTCTGGTCATACATGTTGGTTTATATATGCCAATATATGGAGTCTTTACCATTTTTGGCGGCCATTTTGGCGGCCATCTTGGATTTAGGCATGTTAACAAAGCAAGTTACATGCTAATTATATTAAAATGTGTTTCAATGGATTCATTGATATTAAAAACCATACTTTTGCAGTTAAAATATTTGTAAAATAATAATGAGAAGTCAAGATATTGTCAAAAATAGGGTTTTTTGGCGGCCATTTTGGATTTACGGAAAAAATGACTTTTGCCTGCTTAGATTTTATTAGACTTTTGATATGTTGTTCCAGAGACCCTTCTAATGAAGAATCTGAAGAAAAACCTTGTGTTGCAATTTGTGGTGGGTCATGCTATCATTGGCGATAGATTGACTGGACTATTAACGCACCAACACATTCATTATAGGCCATTGTGTAGCATAAGGAAATATTAAATACAAGACTATAGTTTTTTGGTTATTGTTATGGTTACAAATAAATACAACTACACACTTAAAGGGACACAAAATGGTGTTGACATTTTTTTTTAAAATTGATTTACTTCATAATTCAAGATGAACATTGAAAATTGCCATTATTGTTGTTTCTACTTAACAAAAACACAGCAAAACTTGATTAAATTAATACCATCGCTATTGATTAAAAACGCCCTCTATGCAAATATGGTTCACGTTATTTATCACGCGTGCTGCAGTGGGACACTGTCTGACGTAAAATGCTGATCTTACGTAAGATCAGCATTTTTGAATCGACGTTTTGTTGTACAAAGAGGTGTAAGTTTATACATGTATTATAATTGTAAAAATAAACTAATCCCATTTGTTATCATAATTGAAGGCGCAGCCTCCAACACATGTCTTAGTGCCCCTTTAATATTGCACGGGTGTTATACATATCCAGGGTTGTATGGGCGGCTGGGCCGAGGAGTCTAGTGCAACCTGGTTTATTGAACTCATGAATAGGATCAGTATGATTAACTTATATCATTACAAAAAGGCTAAACATAATACATATCCAGGGTTGTATGGGCGGCTGGGCCGGTGAGTCTAGTGCAACCTGGTTTATTGAACTCATGAATAATGCAATATGTATGCATAAAATATAGGGCAACAACCATAACAACAAGCGATACAATAAGAAGAGTCTAGCTTTGTTCTAATTTCCGATTTCTTTCACCGATCACTCAATATTTTCCTGAAACACTAAGACACTGATAGTAACATTGATAAATTCCGAAAATTCAAGAATATTTCATGCAGTACAGATTCATCAAAAGTACCTTTAGATTCATGGTGATTTGAATTACATTTTGTAAACATTTGTTACCAATTTGATTTTAATTGACCAAATTATATATCCATTTTCTTTGAAGTTACGAAATTGCGTGCCTCTTATTAAAGTTCCAATGTCATAATAAATTAATGGGAAAGGTGGGTTGTAACCAAAACAGGCATTATTTTCATTGCAGACAAAATAAAGTCATTATTATACACTCGGCAAAAGAAGTTCTTGGACACTTAAATTAAATTAATATTTAATAGAATATATATAATTATATATATGATTATATATATATAATTGTATATCAAAATAAGCAGAGAGTAATCCTCTAACAGCTTAACATGGAATTTAGACATGATCACTCATGCATGGCAGATCCCATTCACTTGACAATGGCAAGAAGATTGCAAAAAATTGGATAATCCCTCCATTCAAATGACTGTAAATGCTGATTTCTTGCAATTTCCTTTTAAGCACCTTACCATTGCTTAATGAATGTGCTCAGCCATGCATGAATGCGTACATCTTAATTTCATACAGACATGATAGAGAATTATTGTCTGCCTATTTTGACATGCAATTGTTTAATTTATATTAAATATTTATGTGAAATATTTGAACTTCAATGAGTGTCAAGGAACTTCTTTTGACGAGATATATATTTTATTTTATTTTATTTTTTTATAGGAAAAGAACAGATTATGTGCATAGGCATTAATGATTGATTTAAAGGATTTAAAGTTTAACATGTATATTTATCGAAATAGCAAAAATGTGAGGGTTTAATTTTCGCTAGTAGGAACACAATTCGGGGAAATATATTTTTAAACGATTTAAGGTTTAATTTAAAAAAACTCCCCCCCCCCCCCCTCCCCCTCCCCCCTTTACGTACATCGCGGGGTCAAAAATGATCTCAAATGTAATTAAAAACAAAATTCTGAAGACACGTGGAAGTGACACTAATGATCTTTACCAAATATTTAAGATTGAATTTAAGTTCTGCCTACTTCTGCCCCCCCCCCCCCCTCCCCTCTCCGTACATTTGGATCCAAATGCTCTCAATCCATCAAAAAATACTCCTCTCACCTCCATTGTTAATTGTTGACTATAAGGATTCATGTCAATAATAACCAACGGGCGTCGAGATTGTTTATCACATAAAAATCAATACTCATCTATCACTCCGTGTAGCGATCTTGACAAAGACGAGGGTTAAGGTGTGTCATAAAGGTACAAATTGGGTGTACTTTAGGTCCCGGATACTGGTATACCAGTATCGTTCAATACTGGAACATAAAAATTCCAGTTTAGGTCTATACTGTACGATTTTACTGTTCCAGTAACGGTCGATGTTGGAACACCAACTTGTGATCCAGTATCGAGCGATCGAGCGATACTGGTTTATAACATGTACCAGTATCGCCCGATACTAGTACATGTTATATGTACACTGACTTTGTACCGGTATCGTACAATACTGGGTGTTCCAGTATTGGACGATACTAGTACAGTCCAGAATCTGGGACCTAAAGTACACTTTTCCGTTGCCAGTATCGGTCGATACTGGTACGATTTTAGGAAAAAGTGTACTTTAGGTCCCAGATTCTGGACTGTAATAGTATCGTCCATCGTTTGATTGCGCTAAAATCTCACTGGTATCACGTGTACCAGTATCGCCCGACACTGTTACATAAACATGTTCCATTATCGCTCGATACTGGAACACAATTTGACCGATACTGTAACAGTAAAATCGTACCAGTATCGACCGATACTGGCAACTTTTATGTTCCAGTATTGAACGATACTGGTATACCCGAAGAATCTGGGACCTAAAGTACACTTGTTTCCATTTTTATGTTCCAGAATCGGGCAATACCGGTACACGTGATACCAGTGGGATTTGTCCTAGTATTAAACGATACTGGTACATACTTATGTTCCAGTCATTGACTTTGTACAAATATCAAATGGTATTTAAATTTAAGAGTCTGGATATTATTGGTCCAATAACCACCAGTACATCGCTCAATTACGCTTTAATCATCAGATGGTCACCGTTAATTAAAATATAGGGTTTATTAAACGTTTATTACATGAAGTTATTGAAAGGTAAACCCACCAATAAAATATGGGAAGAGAAAATGTGTACATCCTGACCTTTCACAATCATAACCGACTCTAGTCTTATGTTCAATAATTGATCCAGGCGCACGTTTTAATAACGTTCAAACTATATACATGTATATCTCTAGTATTACAGGCCCTTGAGAAATTGCTTACGAAACATGAAATATTATGATTTTGGAACTACTTATTTTATCAATTATATGTATTATTCGTTATTTCAATAGAGCTTATTTAAATTTGAAACACGTAACCTCAGAATACCTTGTTCTGTAATATACCTTATTCATGTTATTTAGGCACACAAAAAACATGTACTAAGAATCGTGACACTAACAAATCTTATATTATGTGAGGATGCTAAACATGACGCACCCGCCAATCCAATATAGAAAAACATTTGGTTGACTTACACATGTAAACTACATTTCTTCCATTTTTATATAAACAGCACATCCCTTGCGATGTTTTCTATTGAAGCTATCGCATAGTCTGTAGACTTTTACAAGTCTTGCTACATGACTTGATTACTATGAAGATACTATACATTATAACAAGACCATTCGTGCACTATATTCTACAGTCAATGCATAACCGTGCATGTCGACAAAAACATTTATTTTTGCACCAGGACGAGTAAAGGTCCGTTCATACTCCTGACGTTGCGCTGTTGCGCATCGCCCGACGTCGACGGATATCGACGCACGAGTTGAAGCAATGTCATTTCTTTATCCGCCGACGTCGGCCGATGCTCAACAACGCCAGTATGAACGGACCTTTTAAGTTTTAGTGGATATGAGATAAATCTAAGATGCCAGCCCTATTAGATGGTTCTTGACGTAGGTGAGTTCATGTTTGGTTGGGGGTGATTTTTGATTGGGGTGGGTTTTTTGGGTTTTTGTTGTTGTTGTTGTTCGTACAGAGTAGGTCTGTGATATCTCACATTGAATCCTAGAAAAATGTACTTTACTGCCTATCCCTGGTATTTTAAATGAAAAAAAACCGTATTAAAAGCACAAAGCACTGTGACCAGATTACAGGTAGAGAAACCAATGGATTAATATTAGCCAATAAGAGTCCTTTACCGACCTATATTGTTTTTTTCCACGACATAGTAGGTATTTTTTTACCACCAGGAATATTTTTAAAAGGTCAAAAGGTCAAGGTATACTAACCTGTATGGAACCTGACCTTTTGAGCCCTGTATAAGGTATAACAGACGCTCAAGGTGGTAAAACAATCAATCCATGGATTCCTTGTTGTCAGTATAAAGCGTTGTTAATCTAGTTTATCCTCCCAAAATTAAAAGTAATCGACTGAAAAATAAGCAAACTTTGGCACGTTTTGTAAACAGACCGCGATTTTCGCCATTCCTATGGGATTTACACAGTTAAGACATGAATATTACTGCAGCATGATGGTATGGAGTGAAAGTGAGAAAGCCCCATCATCCTAAACAAAGGAGGATGTGGCATTCTAAGTGCTCTATAACAGGTGATGCTTGTATTCAGATTTGCCTTTTCATTTGCAACTCGGTATCAGACGATTAACTACTTATCCCAGAGTGAAAGAATGATTTTTTCAGGAACATTTTGTCAATTAATGTTAGTGATAATGACCATTTATCAGTTTACAAAACTTGCCATAGTTTGCCTATTCTTCTGTCGATTACTTACATTTGTTGGGAGGATAAACTAGATTAACAACGCTTTACACCGACAGCATAAAAAATCATAATTGAATGCATCAAGGTCAAATGGCCGTTTCAAATCGTGCACCATGTTTTTTGATTCACCCTGTATACGTGCAAGTTGTTATATCCTCCTATTGAAATCGAGATTAGTATCAGTTTATTTTCCACAAATGAGATACATAATAATGACAATACAATTAATATACTATGGTAGGTTGACCAAATCAGAGCAGAGCTCGGCGAGTACTGGCCACCTAAATAAAATCATTAGCTATAATGCAAAGAACTCGAGTGTATGTTGGCAACGGCATGAAAAATTACAATAACAGATCAGTAACGATTATAATGTACATCTGTGAATAATGATTATGTAAGACATCAAGGCGATAGAATACGGATTTATATAAGTACCGGTATAATTATACATATATTAGGAATGAAGTTCCTTAGTTATGACCTCATGAATAAAACGATAGTAAATATTTTTTATATCTATTGTTAAAACTTCTGACTGATTTACAGTGTCGAATATCATCATTAATGTCATTCCACTCCAATGGTCCCTGTCTTCTAATAGTATGTCTAGCAAGATCAGTTCTAAATTGTGGGGGTCTATAAAGATGTGAAAACATTGTTCCATAGGAGTGGAAGACATCTGATTTATTAAAGTAATGAGAAAATAAATCAGGTAACATGTTATTTGCAAATTTATACATAAAAATAGCCTTCTGTAGCCTATGAATGTCATAAATAGTGAGGGTTTTCAATTTTGCAAACAAAGGGGTAGAATGAGCTAAGTAATGTGAATTTGAACAAAGACGAATAATTTTCTTTTGTTTCACATGAATTGAATTAAGGTTGCAGTTGTTAGAATCAGCCCATATGATGTTGCAATAATGAAGGTGAGGAAGGACGAGGCTTGTATAGAGCGAAAATAAGATGTGAGGTGACAATGTGTGTTTTAAGCGGAAAAGGATTCCCGAGTATTTTGAGACCATATTTGTAATATGATTATTATGACGTTGCCAATTTAGTGATTCGTCAAGAATAACACCTAGAAATTTTGTGCTCGAAACTTTAACAATTGGAATATTATTTATTGTTATGCCATTATAATTATGAATTCGTGAATCATACCTGTTTTTAAAATGCATAAATGTAGTTTTATCAACATTTAGGGATAATTTATTAGCATCTAGCCAGGTAGATATTTTGGTGAACTCAACATTTGCAGTGTTGATAAGATCGGTCATGTTGCTGTGAGAGGCAAGTAAGTTTGTATCATCGGCAAAGATTACAAATTTAAAGAAATTACTTGAAAAAACAATATCATTTATGTAAATAATAAACAGGAGGGGACCTAAGATCGAGCCTTGTGGAACTCCGCAGGATAAATCTAAATTAGACGAAAAATGGCGGTCGAAGATAGTAAATTGAGATATGTTGGTTAGGTAACTTCTGAACCAGTCCAAGGCCTTCCCACGGACACCATAGTGGTTAAGTTTCGATAATAGAATATCATGATTTATTGTGTCAAATGCCTTGGAGAGGTCCAAGAAGATACCTAATGAGAATTTTTTGTTATCGAGATCAGTAATAATTTTATTGTATGCCTCAAGTATAGCCATATAATGTATGATGAATGATTGGATCGAAAACCAAACTGACAGTCCTGTAAAAGATGAAAGCGATTAACATAGCTAAATAGTCTTTTGTGCATAATACGTTCCAAGATTTTAGAGAAAGCAGGGAGGACAGAGATGGGCCTATAATTGTGCAAATCTTGACGATCACCTTTTTTAAAGATAGGAACAACTTTGGCAATTTTAAGCTTTGTTGGTACAACACCCGAGCTCAATGATAAATTAAATATATGGACAAGAGGATTAGCAATAAGATCACTGACAGCTTTTATAACATCGGGTTTAATATCATCACAACCACAGCTGGTTCCTGATTTAATAGTTTTACATAAAGATATTATTTCATCGCTATCTGTTGGGGTAACGAAAAAAGAGTCCTTTGGAGAGGTAGCTTTATTCAAGTAATGATGAAAACTAGTATTCGCGGGTGGAATTTTATTAGCGAGAGTAAGACCAATATTTGCAAAATATGAGTTAAAGTGGTTCGCAATCTCAACTGGATCCGTGATATCAATATTATTGATATTGAATGACGTTGAAGGTTTGGGCCTACCATGTCGATTGAGGATACTTTTTAATATATGCCATGTTTGTTTTGTATCACGTTTGCAGGCATCTAGTTTTTCAGCGTAATAGTTTTTCTTAGAGGTGCGAATCATAGTAGTTAGGATATTACGGTACGTTATATAATGTGCTTTATTTGTGACCGTTGGATGACCCACATACTTTCTATACAGCTTTTGCTTGCGATTAATGGATTTAAGAATAGCTGAAGTAATCCATGGCTTGCGAGGGATATTTTTAGGGGTTGATGAACCGTTGTTGTACCTCAATGGAAAATAGATATTGTAAATATCGATGAATTTCGTATTAAAAGCGTCATAGGCTGCTTCGGTGGAAGTTATGTCCGTAATAAAGCTCCAATCAATGAGACTTATGTGATTATGGAATCCAAGAATTCTATTTTGATTGAATGAACGAGATTTTATGGGCAGGTGATGATTATGACGATGAGGCATCGACTTGGTGAATTGAAAAACTGGATAATGATCTGTGAGATCATTCACAATAACACCTGATTTAATTTCATGAGTAAGAACATTTGTAAAGATGTTATCAAGTAAAGTGGCTGAAGTAGGGGTTATCCTAGTAGGTCTATTGATCAGAGGGTACATGCTAGAGTAATACATGGTGTTAATGAAATCATTAATAATATCGATGTTCTCATGTTGCAGTAAATCGAAATTAAAATCACCGGTTAAGTAGCATTGTTTGTTTTCGTTGGTAATTTTGTTAAGACATTGATCGAGATCAGAGATAAATAAATTGGCATCAGTACGATGAGCACGATAGATATTACCAACGATAACATTCTTGCTAGCGGGATTTAAAATTTCAATAAAAATCGATTCAGAATGGTCATTTACTGACGGCTGTGCGATGAGATTGAGATCCTTCCTTAAACAATATGATACAGAGTTGTGTACATAAATAGCAGACCCACCACTTCTTCTGCCAATGCGAGGTGTGCTGACTAGCTCATAGTTTTCAATATCGATAACATTAGACATATCCTCATAAAACCATGTTTCAGATAAACAGATAACGGTAAAAGTACGGTCGATACTAGATAAATATGTATGAATAGCATCAAAGTTTTTGTTAAAGCTACGTGTGTTTAAATGAATAATTGAAAAATCGTCGTTACCGCCTGAGCTATTAAGCATATCATGATCAAATATATAAGAGCACTTATGAACATCATTATTGATTATATTATTATCAGATGAGTTAAGGATGTCTTCCTCCAATTGAAATGGGTTCAGTTTTAGACTTAACATTCTATTGTAGTCAAGAGTGTTGTTTAAGCAAAACAAGGCAAATCTAAATTCATCGTCATCAACAAAATGATTAAATGGGAACAGTTCACCAGTACATTTGAAACAAAACCAATGTGGATTTATATCTGTATATGAAGAGGTATTTTGCAAAAGGGCTATGGTGCATTTTTTCAAAAAATGAGTTTGATATAGAAATGTATAGGGAAAAATCATATGTTTCAAGGGAACAAAGTCATTTTTTTTTCAAAAAGACCTACATCTCATTGTAAACAGCCATTGAAATTGTTGTTTTGTTGCAAAAGGGCCTCTATCCAGAATTATATCGGGATACTCCATCTGTTTGTACATAAAGAAAAAATACCACACACAAAAAATCATTTATTTTAATCATTGAAAATAAATAAGTTTGATATTGAAATGTATAGGTCACAATCATATGTTTCAAGGAAATAAAGTCATTTTTTTTCAAAAATACCTACATCTCATTGTAAACAGCCATTGAAGTTGTTGTTTTGTTGCAAAAGGCGAGTTTTGTTGCAAAAGGGCCTACATCCAAATTTTCAAAAAATGTAAACATGATTTAAAAAAAAATTAAAACTAGCACATTTAAAATTTATATCAATTTCAATTAGTATGTAGTGTACCTCTTTCATAATCCATTCAGTTTTTCAATTGCTCAACTTGAATATTTAGAAACAGTTTTTTGACTTTTTCTCAATAAGAGCCAAAGTGGATGTAGGCCCTTTTGCAAAATACCTCTTCATATATACATCGAGTATGGTAAAAATAATTACATGCGTTACATAATATCTTAGATTGATGAATAAGAATGTTTTTAAAACATGAGTTACAAGTATTATCCATTTACTGCCAATGCCAACACACAACACGAATTAGACAAACAAACAAAAAATTAGACAAAAAATTTTAACCAAAATAGGGAATTGAAGGCGGGATGGACGAAACGTGACGGCCAAGCACGTATCGGGCGTAATCATAATACACTAACAATGGTAACTTAGGATGGGTGAGGGGAGGTAAAACCACACGGGGATCGGAAGGAGAAAATAAATAATAAATATGACAGTGTATAATTATGATGACCACTTAGCCATGGTTGAATACGTATGCATGGCATGGTATATGCATGAAAGCAATGGGTTTTAGGGCCACATAGGCATGGCTAAGATAGTCATCAAGATGTTTAGTGAACATAAATAAGGCAAATAGGGCATAATCAATCAACATTTATGGTCAGACACTAATGTTGCGTGAAAATATGCTGAATGCATTATTGATTTGAGACTGTTCTGAACAGTTTACTTTCAGAAAGATTCTATACTTCTGAACCCCATGGATTTATATCTGGAATGTTCGTTTCTGTCGCTGAAAGTAGCTATCGCGATAGAGCGTGTTTCTGCTGGGAATAAACGCTAAGTTTCAATCGGTCAGTTTTTAATCCCCCCTGTTTCTACTCGCGAAAAGTTACCGCTAAGTTTATCAATCCTAGTCGTGGGCCACGACATTTGACCTTTTGTAATACCAAACAATGCCACCGCGACTGAAAAAGATTGCTTCACAATAATGTGTATAACACAGCGTGACACAGTTCACGGTGCGAACCGCCAAGAATCGCCTTTCTGTTTCTATTGGGTTTATTGCCGACTATTGCCGGTTCCAAACCTGGTTTGTGAAGGTTTTTGAGATTACCAAAAATACCGATTATTGCCGGGTTCTGCCTGTTTCTACTGGGCAAACTTAGCGTTTATAAGCGGTTTCTTCCCCAGCAGAAACACGCTCATAGAGAAACCGAATAGCAATTATTTGGGTTAAGAACTTTAAGTTACCTTGACTCATTACATAGAAGAGCTTCAAGGGCAATGGCGGCGCCAGCCTCATAATGTTGGGGGGGGGGGGGGCAGGGGGCAAGAAATTAGTTTAGGGGAGGCATGAAAAAAAAGATGCGAGCGAAGCGCGCACATCTTTTGTGCCATTTTACGCTAACATTTTCCAATTTGGACTAATACTAACTAATTTTTCTCATACCCCGGTCGCGATTTTTTTCTTCTAATCAACATTTGTAAAATTTATTTATTCCGTTTTAATACGGAATAAAGCAAAATTCACTGAATAAAATGATTTTTTTTTTTAAATTAAAAAAGTCAAATGATTTTACAAATGTTGATTAGAATAAAAATAATCGCGCCCGGTCTATGGAAAATTAGAACATTTAACATGGCAACTGGGAATGAAACACGATTATATATAGTCGTGTTTCATGCCCAGTTATTGTATGACCAGGGAGGTACTTCATTGCCAGAGCGGCGGATCCAAGGGGGTAATGTCTAAGTCGACAAAAAGTCAGGCGCGGGAAGAAAAAGAACGAAAAGGATTGACGAGGACACATTTTAAGGATAGCAGAGGTCAGGCCATTTCGTGAACCCACTATTCCTAATCCACCTGTCCCCACTTTAAAACTCTTAAATATGTTGTAATTAATAATAAAGAACATCATAATGAATTCTTTTTTAAGCTCTTTCATTTCGACAGGAGAAAAAAATTAGAAATAAATTGTAAAAATAAAATTGATATCGAGCCCAAACATAGTCTCCAATTCAGTCGTATAAAAACACAACAAAAAGCGACTTTTCTGGTACAATAAGGAGGAAAGTTAATTATGACTTCGGCAGGTTTGTTTTTCTCATTGTGCATATATGAGAATTGTTAATGTTTTATCAAATGACAATAAGTTGATTAATGTAAAACTTATGACAAAAATTAATTGTGTCAACTGAAAAAACATTTCTCCAGTTTCAATTCCGAATATTACCGTGTTCATCATTCTACAAAATATAAGCAATACCATTAAAATGTCAGTCTTTTGATTAACTGATATCAAATGAGACAACGTACATGATACACTCATATATTACATAGGTTTTTTATGGTTGCAAAATATAGTGCACTAACATGCACGCAAATATTGTGTTACATTCCAATAATTTGCGTGATTACACCATTGATGCTCTGATACTAACCAGGTTTTATGCACAAACAGGACCCAGTCCGGTTTTGTTCAAAATAAAAATTCCTAAGCCCCGAGAACCGCGAAAACCGAAAACCGCTCTAGTTATCTTTTACTTTTGGTGAACAGAGTTCAGCAGTCTGCGCTGATTGCGGTAAATTACGTCATTTATTATAGGTCAATAAATGCGTATGTGTTGTTTCGAGAGAAATTAGACGAATCAATGCACGCGCGCTGATGTTGATGTTTGAATAATGGCACGATCACGAAGGGGGAGTGCTATAGAGCATATCAACATTTTTTTCTTCTGATTTTTCGAGAAACAAAACATACGTATGTATTGACCTAGTTCATACACAACACTATACATATCAAAATTCACAATTTGAGCATAATTTTGATCTATGTAAAAACGAATAAAAACATGTTAACAAGTTTGGTCCAAATCCCTGCAGTTGACTGAAACCTATTTGTGCGCACCGATCGTTCAGTCTGCAAGTAGCTGTGAGTGATTTGTGTTTCATAATCCACCCGAGTAACTCTAAATGTATTATGAAGGAGGCTTCTAGTGAGAATATAAGTCACCATGGTCAGACACGTGTTAGTAAGTAATCTCTTTCATTAAATACATTATAGATTTAACATGTACCAGCAACTAGCAGTTTAGTGATGTGTAGTGCCCACGGCCACGACGGTTAAGTACTCGTTGCAAATATGCGACAGTGTTTAATTAGCTCGAGGGCTTGTTAATGAAACGACTGAGAGAATAGGAAAGTATGTGTAACGTTACAACCTCAGTGTTTCCTAGACGAAGGTCCCAGATTGGTGTCAATATACGACGTAGTTCATTTAATAATTCAATGCAATCTTCGTGTGATTGGAGTTCCCTACAAACATGACAAAGGATGTTCAATTTGCGTTTTAGAAGTGATATAAAATGGCAACGTGATGTGTGTGTAAACCTCACGTTCCCATCAGTAAGCAATCAATTAGTGTCAGGGCGCCATCGCGAAAATTTAGAAACCATAATAGTCACTCACAAACAAAACCAGCTATTGGATACAACTCGGCGTTAATGTCTGCTAGTAGCTAGTCTGAACAAGATATGTGTTTGCCGTGTTTAAATATTGTGTAACGAGTATGTTTATTTATAGGAATCCAGGTGGCTTACCCGGGTGGCTTAGCTTTACCGGCGTCTTTATAGACATAATGGAGTATCAGTCTGTGACATTTCAGTACATCTTTACTTAATCCCGGTGACCCTTCCATCTTGAGTTTACCTTTTAAAGGAATCATTGCGCAGAGAATAATCATTGCTCTGCTTCAAGTGGCTCAACAAATAATCGGAGGACATTACTGGGAAGAGACTTTATGTATCTTCATTTTGGTTTCCACCTGCATGCCAATCGTCAGCGCGTCAAACTAATTGTTTATTAAACCATGCCATGCCGATTTGGATGCAATGTAATACTCTTTAATGAACAATTAGGGCGCCAAATCTATAATTCATCATTTCAATCATACAGCTTATTGGATACAACAAATTAATGATTTATTTAATATGTATCTTCATTCTTGTGACCAGCCAGTTGAACATATCCTGTAAATATTCACAGAGATATAAGCAATAAGTATGAGTTCAAAAGCTTTTAACTCACTAGAGGTACATTTTGTAACGATACTCACATTTTGTGTCGAAGCTTCTGGAACGAACCTTATCAGGTCGTTGCACCTTGTGAGTTTAAGTTACGGTTGTAATTCTGACACTACACTGACCCTTTTAAAACACAAATTATCCATGCAGATTTCGATACGTGAAGTTCACACCCGTTTCATACCTAGATAAGCCATGTAAGTATTTTATCTCATAATAACAATCGACACTTCGGTTATACTTTCGTTTAGTCACACGTCGTATTATCGAGACTGATACAAATTGTCGCTAATCATCATTCTACGCACGTTGTTGGGTTTGTATACAAAATGTCTGCAATGGATTATAAGAATGTTTTCGTCAATAGTAGCGACGAAGCAGCAATGTACGGCTATAAATCGGAGCATGTTTTTTCGTTTCTATAGCTCTACCAATATTATTGGCGATTGGAATCGTATAAGCAACTCGAATATTTTTCGTCGAAGCTTCTAAAACGAACTTTATCAGGTCGTTGCACCTTGTGAGGTTAAGTTACGGTTGTAATTCTGACACTACACTGACCCTTTTAAATCCAAATTCTCCGTGTAGACTAGTAGATACGTGAGGTTCATATCAGTGTCTTACTTAGATAAGCCATGTAAGGTTTTTTTTTTTATCTCTGCACACGAATCGACAGTTCGGGCGTACTTTCATTCTGTGACACGTCGTATCAAGACTGAAACGAATTGCCGTTATTCATCATTCTACGCTATTATCGACATTTTTATTTTTACAAAATGTCTGCATCGGATTGTCAGAATGTTTTCGTCAATACTAGCGACGAAGCAGCGATGTACGGCTATAAATCGGAGCATGTTGTCTTCGTTTCTATAGTTCTACCAATAATATTGGCAATTGGAATCGTAAGCAACTCGACATTTGTGTGCGTGGTTTATCGGGTCACATTTATGCATACCGTGACAGGGTGTTATCTTGCGAACCTTGCTGTCGCGGATATACTCTTTCTTATATCTGCTGTGGTTCCGAAATTCATCAACTACTTGAGTTCACCACTTTCTCCTGACGATACTCCTATAGGAATAGCAGGGTGCATATTATGTTATGTGTTGTCGAACACTGCGTACTTTTCATCACTGGTGTTCATAACGTACGTTTCATGGGAACGCTATCGAGCTGTTTGTCGACCTCATCAAATGTCAATAAAATGGAAAAATGTTATAGTGATTGTGATATTTACATGGCTCATCACCTTTTGCTTCTCACTCACTTTCATACCCGCTTTCGCCATATTTATACAAAATTGTATGCATTGGCCCAAGAGTGAACCTTACTCAGAATGGCCTCTTAGACAGAGCTTTTGCGTGTCCATATCTCCTATAGCTGACAGCTACGCTGACGGGGCTCAAACAACACCATTCTTTGTATGTTTTATCATCAATCTCACTTTGTCGTGCTATATTACGAAAGGTCTAAGAGATTCAATTGCAAGATTACACGGACACTCACAGGGATCCCAGAAGCAACGATTGGCCAGTGAAAAGTCAAGACTTCAGATATCCCGGATGTTACTCATAAACAGTGCACTATTCTTTCTGTTACTGTCTCCATTTGAATTCTTATCTCTTAGCCGATCTATTCGAGTTGCAATAAAGGGCGAACCTTTTACCTTTCCACCTAAAACTGCGAGTACCTTTGGCTATGTTTTCCGAACTTTGTCTTACACAAACTCTATTATCAATCCAATCATTTATACTGTTTTCAGCCATCGATTTCGGAAAGCGTTTTCCGTGGCATTCTGCCGAAACTCGACAGAAAAATGTGATAACTCGTCGCTTCGTATTCTACCAAAATAACGATTTCGTCTGCATAAATTCTTGTGATCAGCTACAAATTGCAGTTAACGCTGTTTTGATCGTTAAGACATTATTTCACACCTGATGTATACTTGGTGGTCGTAATAACAAATGTTTATATTACAGAGTCTGGAAGATGTAATCAATGTATTCAATAGTTCGTCGTCAGATTCCTACGTATAATGTATATATAACTTCAATTTGATTCAAATATGGGTTAAAATAGCAAAACTTGTGGGAATTATGTTTTAGTCTAATCTTAGAGCTCGAGACTACAGGTGAACTTACAGGCAACTAAACACGATGAATATTGAACACTTGTCTGCACACTTTCCGCATGATTGCGTGTTTCCTAAATACAAGGAACTGCGGAATACGAATGATCATTCCATGATGGGGCAGTGTAAATCAAACTTAAATCAAACTGGATTTGTGGACTAGGCTAGGAAGTATCTTCTACTGTTTAAGTAATATCTGTCATCAGAGGAATGAGATAGAAGATGGGGTGGGGTTCATATTTGCGTTCGAGTTCTCATTTGTGAATGCAGACTTTTGACGTTTGCATCAGAATTACCTAGCTGAAGTTTGACTGTGACGGCCGAGTGCACCAATTACGGGTAACTTAATAGGGAGGTAAGCTACCTCCCTAGTAGTTATGCTCTAACTATAGCGTAACTTACTAACGATGTAATTCTTTAGCGGGGTTTGTAAAGGATTTTATCGTTACAAACTTCACAAAACGGCCATCTTTGGCACACATATTGGTATGGATATAAGATACAAGAATTTCTCAAGATGCAAAAAAATGGACCCATAATTCGGCTAAAATCTGCATTTTGGGGGAAAAAAGAACTTTTTAATGATTTTACTCTATATGATCTACAAAGTAATTTCCTGAATGCACAAACAATTTTGAAATTAGTAGACAGTTTTGAAATTAAGAAATTATCAAATGTCCATGGTCAAAAACAACACACATAATAGCAGAATTACATCTTAAACTTGTCGTATCTCGATTTCTATCTCGAGTAAATTAATGTATATATTTCAAGACTATTCACATTCAAATTATACAATCATGCCGTACATTTACTGTTGGAGACATTGCTCATCTGTGTAGGACTCGCATGTGACGTCAAAATAATCTTAACGACATACTTGAGTTCTGAGCTTCAATTTAGATGCATCGTCTTTTCTCACTTTTGCTGAATCCATCTGCCTCTTGAAATCCGTGATAGCAACTTCTGGTGGGTTATCGATGCTTGCATCGCTACAGGGGGTATATAGTATTCGATTCCGGTAGTGTGGGGCTTACCATGGAAGTGTCAGGCTCAAGTTCGAATGTAGCCGAGTTCCTGATAATTCCGGGATTATCAGCGGATGGGTGTGGAACAAGAGTAATACTTGTCCCATGGAAAGAACCTTTGCAGAAGGATCGTAATCCAAATTGTCTTTTTCTTCAACTACGGGTAAGCCTTTTCGTAGATTAGATGGACATACGACATTTACCATCTCATACTGCTTGCACATAGAGATAGCAAGAGAATTCTCAAGTTGATGTACCCGGTTATACGATATACCAATCCCTAACTTTGCAAATTGATCTATACCAGGGTTTTATTTCAAAATTGCCGCCAACTCACAAGTTGTTGGTAAACCTGAGAGGACATCATGTGCTGCAATTTTTTTGAAATTTGCTATTTTATAAATCCCGTCATTTTGGAGCAAATGTTGAAGTCGAAATGCATTAGTTGCTTTTATATTATATATCATCAATGTTTATACTTCAACTTAAACATTAAAAACAATAACATAATACCCGATGTTTAGCATTTGATTATTATGACTGTTTAGGCTCATTATAACATAGTTTTCCGTATCAACATTGTATTATATACAGTATTATTTATGGGCATATGTTATCAAATGTTCCATTTGTTTACCAAGGATATATAAACTGCTCAAAAAAGTTCGGAAACTTTGTTTAAGCACAACATTTACAAATATCTCAGGATATGTTCATTCAATGTATTATATCAGTGTAAAGCTCATGTGTTCATCTTCAAAATTATACCCAATTTAAAGGAATCCCTTGTTCCAATTCTCAGCCACTTGAGAACATGGGTAGGTCACAATCCGAATATGCCAAGATCAACACCATTTCATGCCTTATTTCATGCCCTGTTTCATGTTCACTTTGTCGTCTGTTCAATGAAGTGTTGCATTGACCAGTACAGTGTAGAGTGATGCTCTATTGACTTTTGAGTACAAAATAGCTTTGATTTTGGCACATTCAGATAACGACCTATCCATGTTCTCATTCAAATTTGGTACCATTGTAAAGATGAACACGTCAGCTTTTCATTGGTATAATACTGAATGATCATATTCCGAGATATTTGAACATTTTGTGATTGAATTTGAGCAGTTTACATAAATATATATAGGCCTATATACAAATAATATGTTTTACCAAAACATGTCTTTTGCCGCCCAAACAGTATTATCGGTATTGTCTGTTTTTCAATTTGGCAAGTTTTATACCTTTCAGAATAAACATTTCTACTTGTAGTTGGTGGTTCATAATCAGCAGAAATATATAACTGTTTAGTGTTAAACAAAATCTTCGAAAACAAATTCTTCGAAAACAGAATCAACTCAAATAATTATATGATTTTATTGTTTTTCAACAACAAAACTGGATAGCAATGACTTGATTTTGTTATACCATTTAAATAATAACACTACACGTGCCAATGAACCTTTTCATGATCATCCTGATAACTATACGTCATATCATTATATGTTAACAATAAACAAATGATGACCATAACAATTCGATTTAAATGGTCGAATTTCCCCTTAAAAGTAAGACATTTACATCCAAAAATATGATACTTTAGACTTTTTGACAATCTTTTTTTGTTGTAATTTGTTGTAATCGGATGTTTGCCTTGTGAACTAGAGCAGTATGCAAACTGCCCAATGTCATGAGAACAATAAAAATGTTAAAAAAACATATAGTTTGGCTTAAAAAGATGTTTTTAGGTAAAATGTTATATAACAATGGACGTAATTTTTGCGTTTTGAGATTTTATTGCACTACACATACACAAATAGTTGTTGAACACTTGGGTGATTGAAACCTATTAGTTCATGTATTTTGAGGATGATAATCTTTTTCTTTATAACTGATTATTTATCTATTATACATTTTCTATTTATTGCGAACGAAAGAGGAATCACATTGGTCGGCAACATTAACTGAAGCAGAGGTGAATGCATTATCAAGAGATTTCCGAAGTTTGCGAATCTTTTGATCAAAGAAGTTGATAAATTCATTCGCTATATCTGCTGAAGACGTTCCCGACGGTAGCACTGGTGGACTTTGGGCGACAGACAATGTGTACAACTAATGTTCCACCGAAGTAAAGCTTATATATAATTGTATTACAAAAGTATGATGCTTTTATTTAAATTGTCAACATGCTTACCATAATATGCATAAAGCTTTGCTTTTCTTAACAACAAATTCAATTTGTGTTTCAATAAAGGTTCTGAATTCTGCTCTATGTGTAGATCAATGGCCATAAGTATAAGTGAACCTCTTCATTCTCCACACTTCTTGGTTTTCCTGCTGTTCCTAAATCAGTTGCTGTCATTCTAAGTATTATCTAGATATAGAAAATCACTTTTGTGGTGTGCTCATCCATTTCAACTGTATTTTTTGTCATTTTCCTGGTCATTGCAGACAGTTACTGTGTGCATGTGCTTCAAATACTAGTAGCTGTTGTTCGTGCACTGGTTGGTTCCCTAGGTATTTATACAGAGAGAGAGAGAGTGCATAGTTGCTCATTGGAGCATAGGGCACAGGGAACCTGGTTGTTAAGGACATCTTCCCCGCTAACGGGGACTTATTCCCCGCTAACGGGGACTTATGCAACACTTTCATAACAAGTTCCCCGCTAGTGGGGACTAGATCCTCTATCCACTTCCCCGCTAGCGGAGGAACATTTGCTTGCTAATAGGACTTCTCCGTTAGCGGGGACCTGTTACCTGCTCACAGGCCCAGTTCCCCGCTAGCGGAGCCTCATGATTTACTTCTGCTTGTTATATAGAGTGCTCAGCTAGCGGGGAATAGCTCCCTGTTACCGGGGAACTCCCCGCTTGTGGAGACTAGATCCCCGTACGTTCTCCAGTAGTGGGGACTATCGGAGAACACTTGAATTAAGTCCAAACAGGTTTCGGAAGAGCTCCCGGAGAGCTCCTGGAGCTCGCCCGAAACCAATAGTTTTTGCTATGGGTAGCCCTGTATGCAACCCCTTTTTTACCATATTTACCATTTTTCATAGGGAATTTTGCTCGCGTTTTCTGAAGGACATTTACTACATTGGTGACGTCTAAACATCTTCATGGCGTAATTCGTTTGCATTTTCTGATACGGTATCCGATTGGCTTTTGACTATTTTTATGGCGTACTGCCGTTTTCACGGTGTAAAATATTCTTGCGCGATCAATATCAATTTACGTTGCTACAGAAGATTATAGTACCGCACTAAAACTTGACCCCTCAGAAACTAATACCCATTAAAAACTGTATCTTTGAGTGGTCGGGACTAAAATTTTAAAAGTAATCACTTTTGAAAAAATCCCTTTTCCTTTATAACTGAAGACCATCAATTTGAAAGAATCTGTCCTATTTAGGTCGTACAGGAACAGTCTGGTTTTCTTGTTATAGCTTGTGGCAGTTTGAAATACGACAAGGAAAAATAATTGTAATGCAAAATTCAGAGTTTAAACGTTTATACAAAACCTATTTCAAAATGTGTTGGTAAATCAAGAATAACCTGTGTAAGTTCGAATTGAGCAAGCTTAGACACGATAACGTGATATCGTGCAACACAAATTATAAATGCTATAATGAAGTGCAGGGTCAATATGCTTCAAGTGTTAACAAATAATAGGTTAGACTTCCAATGTAAACCACTTTTGGAATCATGTATTATGATTCCAAAATCGAGATACAGATTTTTTTTTACTCCCCCTTTTTACTTGTATAAATATTTATGAATTGAACTAAAATCGATCCCCAAACAATCAGTACTAAGGTGTGACACACAACATCGTTCTCTCCCGGGCGTTCTCCCTGTACAGCTCTAATACGGAAAACGAATCTTTTACTATAAATATTTATGAACCAATTGAACCGTTCAATAATCGTGATCATTGTATTGCATCTACATTGTATTGTATCAGGGTGTCGTATCAGGGTGTCTCAGAAATAACAAACATAAAATGATCGCGCGACTTCATAAATTAATACAGGGTGTCCCTAAAAAAAGGGTGCACGTATTCCACGTCATTACCCTCATTGATTACTCAGTATTTGTATAATCTTAAAGTTAAATGAGTTGGCTTTCGAATGCCGTTAGTTTGATTGTAATTGATTGCTCTTCCCAATCTAACGATATGCTTGAGCAATCGCGAGTACTTAAAAACGGGTTGTGTTACTTTTTAAAGGGGAACTAAGAGATCCTTCATGGGGGGGGGGGGAGCCCTCAATTTTTTCAGAAGTTGGGGTTTTTCACATAAACCTAATGCTTATATACGAAATAACTATCACCTAAAATTAAAGAACTTAATTTGTAGTATTTTATGTGAAATTCGTGGATTTGATAGCGTTTTGAGTTTCGATGTAGATGACATCAAAATTACCCAAATTCATCTAATAAAAGGCCACAGATGGCTTCTTACTTATTTGTTTCATGTTAATTAAAAATAACCTTGAAGACAACCCATGGCTTGTTGCGCGATACATAGTCATGACCTCCCTGATTCAAATGGTGGTGATTTTTAACCAAAATACAAAAAAAGTGAAAAGCACTAATATACCTTCGAAAATGCTGAGAAAATGTCTTTATTTTTAGGTTGTACTGATCTTTTTTGAAGAAATCTTATGCTGAAAACATACTAAGCTCGCTTCGCGATTCGGGTCGCTCCTATGACGAGTTTTACGTCATATTCAAAAACCTTCCTCTGATACAGCGACCTGCTACGACTTCCCGATACATCGATCAAGATATCGCTTGACTGGAAACTATCGGTCGTGGCCAGTTGACTTCATTTCAACTCGAACGATCGGTCGCCCATGACGTATTGAACACCGTACTTTTTCAACCAATGGGGGAGGTTATTTTGCCTCGAAATTAGCATAACCACTCAGCATCCATTATCCAGGTTGTCGTCTGCAGATTGTCAAGTGTCAATCAAATTAACGGCATTTGAAAGCCAACTAAGTTATATTTTTAAATAAATAAAACTTACAGCCAAATACCGAGTAATCAATGAGGACAATAATTGAGTAATCAATGAGGACAATGACGTGGAATACGTGCACCCTTTTTCAAAGGACACCCTGTATATCAACATTTAGTAAAAATTACATTTTGTTGGACAATGCATTTTCTGAGGTCCAATACATGAAGTCGGTTTTTACTGCTTAAAATCCGCATCAAAATTAATAAGTGTCTAGGTACGCTCGTCATGAATAGGGTGGACATCAATTTTCTTATACGCACGTTTCTAGTTCATTCCCTTCATTTGGCGCAGATGACATGTAAATGTTTGTTGGGAGAATAAATGAACATTTCATGAAACACTCGTTCAAACCAAGTGATCGATTGATTGGGCTTGACATATCCATGCATATATCTGTATTAGCTGTTTGCCGAAAGAATTATTGAAATGGGACACCACTTCAAAAGCCGCTACGTGATTCTCCACTAATATCTACATGTGTATGACTTAAAGGTATATTATGTGATCTTTCCAGGGAACACCCTCAACATCGAAAAAAAAATTGAAAGAAGATTTTCTTGCAGATTTACATTTCTGATCATAAATCGTACATACATTCCAAGTTACAGGGCGATACGATTTTTAATTACTTTTAAATCATGATTTTTGAGTGAAAATAAACTGTCGGATAACACCGACAGCTTATATTTTCACTCTAAATTCACTCTAAAACCATGATTTTGAGGTAATTAGGAATCGTATCGCTCTGTAACTTGGAATGTAGGCATGATTTATGATCAGAAATGTAAATCTGCAAGAAAATCTACTTTCTAAAAAAAATAATGAATAGAGGGCGCTCTCTGGAAAAGATCACATAATATGCCTTTAAACATTTATATACTATACTCACTCTAAGACGATAATCTGTGACAATCTAGGCACGTACGTACCGTCGCGACGCGTCGGCTCACAGCAGCAAACACATTTAAGCAAGACTTTATGATTCGAATTAATAAATGATAAAGCATCTGATAACAAACACGCGGTAAGAAATTGTCAGCAAGAAACTACTGAGCGTCGAGTTAAGAGGGAATTCTAATGAATAAACAACTTACTGGATTATTTGCAGATTTTTAAATTGTCTGCCCGTATATTCCAATCTTAAAAAGAAACTGAATCGGATAAGCATTCATCAAACTGTCATGACATTGTTTGTGTTAACGTCGTCTCATTTCAGCGTCATTCTTATTTTGCAACCCGTATATATCCGACTTAAGAATTACTCAAATCAACGTTTTGCCAGGTTCATATCTTTCATTTTACTGATAACATGCCGCTCTCGCTTTCCGCTTGATACGATCGTAAATTCGCTTTTTTTATTACGGTTTATTTGCGTTATCGTCAGTCACTTATCTTCTAGCAGGGATCTTCAATGTTTGAAATAGGATACTTGTTGTGTTCGTCACTACCATCAGCTATTGAGACATCAACGATAAGCGTAAGCTCTCAATGGAGACAAAAGAAATATTATCTATATCTCTATATTTATGACTACAAATATATTGATGTATTATTCTTTCGTTATTTCCATTTACTAAAAGGTTAACAGTGTTTGTGGAAAAAGTATTTTTCTATTTATCAAGGTTTACCATTTTATTATGATTGTGGAAAAGGTAGTTAACAACGAACGTCATAATAGATATGCCATGAAAAGACATCAAATAATTCGCAAATATTAAACCCTTCAAACATTATCAAGTGATAAGGCCATGAAAAATGAAAGATCTGTCTCACATACCCACGCGCATAAGTATGTGAAGGAACTTTTGCCACATAACCCTACGCGATGAGATTTTGTTTTAGTTGTCCCCAAAAAATTGAAAGAAATTGGAAAGAAAAGTGGGCCAAACACACAATAAAAAAAGAATTTCCGCATTTAGCATAGCTATTTTTTCTAAAAAGAGAAAATAAAATCGCATATAGCATAGCTATTTCCCCAAATGTATGTGAGACAGACCCTTTTGTTTGCCTAAGGAGTGTTCGCATTCTTTTCCAAAACGAGTAGTTTGATAGATACTCTGGTGTCTTATGTATCAGATGATTATCATTGACGTTTTTAATCGCTTGCGGTAAAACGATCCCTATTCCATCAATTGAGATTTGCAGTAGAACAATAATCCGGCCTCTCTCCACTACAGCTCAAATCTAATTATTCCACACGGATTTTCTTTGAAATCATTCATTTTGACCAGTTGAGCTTGTTCAATTTATTTACTGATGTAATAAAGATTTTGATGATCATGAGCGTCGTGACCGCTCTGGAGTAGGCCTTCTCAACTTTCGAAATGATGGGGATGATTGAACAGTGACTTAAAGTCTTGGTCATTATAAATAAAATAATTCTGTATTTATTATTTTATTTCAATTATCTTTGTATACCAATTGATGGTGTGTGCTTCTTGTTGGTGTATTATTGTCTTTTTTTTATCTTGAGAACTTCACGGGCATGAAAGGTTGTTTGTAATCTTGGCCATTTGGTTAGAGGGTATTACACATGCAAAGCTGTTTTACCTGCGAGAATCATGAGCATTGTATACTTTGTAATGGCTTTCATATGGGAACGTTCATTGAGAGTCTTTCTTTTACAAAAATGGATTCATTTAGTGAAACATTATTTAAGGGGGGACTTAAGGAAGTTTTTTATTTGATTTTTTGAATTTTGTGAGTGCTGTAATTATTGAACTATTAATCAAATGTATATAAAAGTATACATTTGAGAAAATCACTTTTTTGACCCAAATTTTTTTGAACAAAGCTAACAAAAAATATTTTTGAGTAAAAAATGGCCAAATCACTTTATAATGATGTTAAGACACTAATGAAGAGACGATTTTTTTTTTTAAAAACCTAATCTAATATTTTTGAAAATGTTGACCAAAAAGTGCCAAAAAACGTGAAAAAAATGGATTTTTAAAAAAAAATTACACTTTTTTGTCAAATTTTTTTTTTTAAATTCGTCCCTCCAGTAGTGTCTTAACATCATCATCGAGTGATTTGGGCATTTTTAACTCAAAATTATGTTTGTTAGCTTTGTTCAAAAAAATTGGGTCAAAAAAATCAACATTTTTGGTCAAAACTGATGCCAAATTTGGATTCTCTGATCCATTTCCTTTCCAAAAATGTATACTTTTATATACATTTGAGTCATGGTTCAATAATTACAGCACTAACAAAGTTCAACAAAAAACTTCCTTAAGTCCCCCCTTAAATGGGGGATTGGTTCACATTTTAATGGTAGGTTTAAGAGGTTCATCTCATCACAATCTATGTAAAAAGAGGCTCAAATGTGGCCCCTCGACCATTTCTAGGGTATGGAAATATTCATGACATTACGTGACAGACAAAGACCCATAACTATTCCAGTGGCACAAACACGTAAAGCCCATTCATCCACTTCCGTTACGTTAATAAAGGCATGAGTAGCCACCTTTTAGTGAAGTCCAAAACATGAACACCTTGGTACAAACAGGTTGTTTACATTTGATATATAAAATACTTTGTAAATTCTCTTGTCCCTATCTCGCAAAAATATTTAAATATTGTGTGTGACATGTTGCAAACCAGGATGAATATCCTTTTTATTATTATAAGCACGCGTATATGAATTTACAATTTGAAGCAATCCCTTGGCTATCGACGTGGTAGTTGAACTCACTTTTAATAGGAACTGCTATTTTTGATCATTATCTGACAACTAGACAACATATTTGACTTGGCAATATTAAGGATTGATTGAAACAATCCCTCTGGCCATTGATCTTATTTTTTTTTATTAACTATCGTTTTGACTTGGCAAAATATATGTAAGGTGTCAAGTGTACCTGGATATCCAGAAAGCCGTCAGCTTCATGTTTGAGGAAAAGGTTAAGTATCATTCGATAAATGGAGATGATGCATTATCACTTTCAGTAGTTTATAAAGTTCCAAGCTTTCACAATGTGCTAGTATACAAACTAAAAAATGAAAAATATATCAAGCAATTTGATTATTCCATATGTGTAATAAAACCTCACACATTCCTCAAACTTTCAACATGTACCTCGCCCAATATGCTTTCTTCAAAACAAAGCTTTCACATTGACTTTATGCTATTTTCAGACCATGTTCCGATAGATTCTAAGCAACGCTGTAGGCATCACGAGCAAATTTACCTCCAAAATGGCGCCAAACGATTACAGATGTTGACAGATTACATGATCATACCCAAAATATCTACAATCTCCTTACGGTGGTTCTATAGGCTAGGTCAAAAATGTAGATTTGTTTAAACATTTTAATTAGTGGGCCAAATTCATTATGCAAATGGAAATTACACAACAACAAAAAACGTACGTTTGAAGCTCTTCAAGTGTACTACCTACATGTATGTACCAAGTAACATCATCATAGCTCATCTCGCCTATCCACAAACTTTATTTGCACATTTTATGCATACATAATTAGACATAATTAGGAAATTACCTGGCAACTGGAATTGAAACAAAATAAAGAAAATAAACAGAAAGTTTTTGCCATAGTTGTTGGTTGGATGCCCCTTTGACCTAACATATCTCGGCAACCGATGTCCAATTAAAATACAATTTTCAGTTCCAGAATCGTCAGACCAAGAGCTAAAACATAACTTGATTTTAAAGGAAATCTACATTTTTGACTCGGCCAATAGAGCCACCTTAAAGGCACTGCAAGCCGCTTTTGTCAATGTGTTCTATGAAATGGCATATTGTAGAGGATTACAACCTGCAGCTGCAAATTCCTACAAAATATCCTCATTTGCCTGGTGGGTTCACCAGAGAATATAGTTGAGAAATTCCTTTAACACATAATTCGAGTATTTAAAGGGGTACTGTACTGTGAGATTGGATTATGATCCAAGCACGTTGGGCTTCCGAAAAGAAATTATCTCGCAAATCGTAAACTGAATAAAAGAAATGTTACTATCACATCTCGATCACATGAAACGACCGGAAATACTTAACATTTAATGCAAAGAATGCGTTTGCATGACATCGTCTGCATGCTGATTAAATCATTTCGATTTATATAGAAATGTATGGAGATGCCGAACAATTTCCGTTTGTGTTTAATGTCTCCGTGAAAAGCGACCTCTCAAACCACGAAGCGTGTGGCAAACGCTCACGTTACTTCAGAGTAACCTAAATTGAAAATTCAAGTGCTCCACATAATGGAAAAAGGTTGAATAGGCGTAACTCAAGCAATCGGATCAGAAAAGTCATGCTTTATTCTGATATTCAATTTCTTGCACCGATGACTCACATGTTGTCCTAGGACAAGTCACCAGTGAACACAGTTTCTTTAAAGTAAATTTATATTCTGTGAATTCTGTGAATTATATTATGCGTGACATGAATTATATTTTTAATCTTAATTCGACAAATTATGTATACATTTTCATCCAAGTTCTTGCGATTGAAACATTTCGTGCCTCTCACTAAAGGTCCGATGTCTTAGAGCAGATAGCCCAACAATATAGATAGTGTTGAATTACACTTGTCAGCACAGTATTATTAATCGGATTTGCCAACGGATATTAAACATCACATGGATAAACAACTTCATAGAAAACACCAGGTTACTAATATCCTAATAACCTACAACCGTTTAGCTTTCAATTGTGAGGCATCGGATCCACATCGGACAACGGTGCTTCAGCTAGCAGACATAACATATTTAGGAAACTATTCGGAGCAAAATCGTTTTGAAAGAAACAATGCTTTGTGTGTGTCATGAATTATGGTAATTGGATTATAAACGTCATATGAAATACCCAAATATAGTTGGATTTCAATATTTCAAGAGTGTATTTCTGGATATCATTCGTCCAATTCAGAGTACATCACCCAATTGCGCTTTAATGTAATATGATATCAATCAATTCAAGTACAGGGTTGATTTTGAGTACGTTTTGAGATATAAAAAACAGGGTTTTTTAAATTGTACATCACTTTTTTAGCATCATAACACATACAATATCAATACACAATAAAGATAAAACGTGCAGATCCCAGACCAGTTCTCCATTAAGGTGGACGAACGCAGTGATAGTGGGGGAAGTATACTGAACACAACAATGAAAAACCAAAAACATTATTGCAAGTAGTAGGGTTATTGCACAGTTTGAGTATCTATTTGAGTCTACCAAGATTGTGGGGGATATGATACCACGGCTACCAAAATCATTGCTTTGAATATCAGCAATAATAGCGGCGTATTTGTCTGATTTTCTTCTGTGGGCATTCTCAAGATTTAATTCAAAAGGGCACTGTGAGTTCGATGACGACCAGTGTCCGTGAATTCTCCCAGAAGGCGCAGAGATCGTGGATTAGGTTCTTGTATTTGATCTTTAAGGGAACAGTTCCATTTATACGCGATAAATTTATCGCGACTGTATCGGGGCCTGATATGTTTTGGACCCGATGTTTTTCAAGTTGATACGCGATAAAATAGTCATCAGGCCCCGATAAAATAGACATCGGGGCCCGATACGAGGCCTCTGCTATACCCTGGGGTATGTTTAGCAAATAGAGCGGGACATTGTTTAGCAAATACACGAGGATAATACAATTTACGTTAAACATCCATAATCAATAACATTATCTTTAAAAACATGAAATGCTGAATTTGTACCTTACAACTAGAATAAATAACCCGAAGCTCTATTTACATACCGACCACTTATCTTTCGTTATATTTAAACAAGCGGTAATACGCTACTCGATAAATAATCCTTTGCTACTCGCAACTGTACGCGATAAAAATCTTATCGGGGCCTGATAAAAAACTTATCGGGGCCCGGAACATTCTCGCAATTTTTATCGCGTACAAATGGAACTGCTCCCTAACTACAAAGTCTTATCTGGGCCAATATATTTCAAATACCTGCATGAATGTACCCTAACGAGTTCCCTGGGGACGATATTTGCACAGTTTAAAAACGTGTTTTGTTAAACACGTAGTTTAAAAGATAAACTGGCGTTTAGCTTAAACACGAGTTTGGTTAACGACAGTTTTAGGTTTAATCCGTGTTTAGTACGAGAATACGGCCCAAGTAGTTTAAGATTTCAGATAATAGCTTAATATTGCTCAATCAATACTATAATGGCAGCTTATTGATTGATTTATAATTCTGGTCTTAAAAATCCACTGTAGATGGTTATGCGTGGGGTTGCCTGTGATATCACAAATGTTGTTGTGTTTGGCTATTATACTCTATTTGCAGTGCGCGCAGCATGTTGTCATCCAGTATAGGTACAGTTATAGATAGCCTAAGATAGGCACTTTTAAAATCGAAATCGTTTGTTCAAAGGAATCTACGTCGCGAGTAGCATCAAATATTTCAAAATAGACGTATAGATAGAATTGCCGTGATGATTAATAGCATTCAGGGTGTCTCATAAATTGAACATATTAGGCCGTATTTTCGTACGTATTTAAACGCGATTTTAAGCTAAACTTTGACTTTAAACACATCGGTTAACTAAACGCAATTCTCGAAAATTTGTTTAACTTAAACACGCGTCAAACTTTAAATATGGGTATGGGGGTAGTTAACCGCGCGTTAAACTAATTTTACGCAACTCAACTTAATCAATTTGCATATTGTGATGCAAAAATGACGCCATTCGGTTAAGAATAAGTATAAATATGACGATTTACGTTTCCCCTGAAATCGTGCTATTTCACAATCAAATGAGACACTTTTTAAAAAGGCCTTTAAAAAAATGTGACACCACAATTTAAGGGGTCTCAAGGGGTTCTATATTAACCACCTTGAGATGTGACACAGGTTAAATGATCCCTTTTTGAGGGGTCCTAGCCCCAGGAATATTATAATACAAGTGTGGGCAACTGAAAACATCAAGGGGAAAATGGAAAAGGGCAGTTCGCATAACTTTCGTATTGTTCTCCTTTCATAACTTTCGTATTGTTCTCCTTTATCACATTATATTTCCTAAAACTGTTACCACGTCAAAATAGTGAGACAATTTGAAAACATGTTTTTTTTTCTTCTGAGCATACACTTTTATCAAATAATGAAACTAATCTGCACTAATAATGAGGAAGATCAAGTCATCTAAGGAAAACCGGGAGTGGGAAAATCAACACTTACATCAATTTGAAATATTTCACACAAAAAAGGGTACTTTAAGGTTTCACACCACTAGATAACGTCTGGCCCTACCCCCTTTGAGGCAAAAGTCCAAAACCGGCCCGTTTCTATGCCGAAACGGGAGACCTATTGTAAATTACAGTTTAAAATTAGGGTATTTACTACATGTTATGGCGAAATTAATATAGTGTGAATTTTGACAGACACATCAGCGTTCTTCAGGTCCAAAAAAATTGATGATTTTTTAATATTTTAACAGAGACATTTGTGTTCAGGTCATTTCCGATATCTGACGCAATAATCTTAATCAACAATTGCGTGTGACCAGGAAAACTCAACTCGTACTTTTTGAAAAGGCTCTAGCTCAAAATTATGCCGGTTACCCCCATATATGAGTTGTTGAGTTAGTAGTCATGGCTTTCATCTTCAAGTTGAAACCAAATTTCAAGTTACCAGTTTCTTATAACGTCGAGAAATATCCATTTTAAAATTGTGCATTTCACGTGTAACCCTATGGGAGATGTATTTGGTGGTGTGCAACCTATACAGAGGGTCAAGGCGCTTTGACCTTCACCCCTGCATTGCTGTCTAAACTGACTTGCCGGCAATGATAACTAGACTTCTAGTTAAAATTGGTTCTAACACATATTATTACGGCCCGTACACTTCGTTCTCTTAGTATACACATCTGTTTCATCATGTAAGATCCGTCCGTTTGGTTAAATAAGCTACAATCTGACTAATTAAAGTCATTATCTAGTTTTTTTTCGTGTTTTTTTAAAGAAGAAAACCGTATATTCCCTGCCCCAAAAAGTTAATTTGAAAAAATATTATGTTTGATTTTCTTTTCGAGATATCGACGATTATGTAAATTTTGTTCCATAGAGCTCTGTATAAAAGCACATCTTCTCCACCCCACTGTCTTTTAATGCAAGATCATGCGACATTGGCGCTTCTCGGACACGTGCCATAGACATAAATGATTGCTTTAAACGATTTAAAGTTTAACATGTTTATTTATCGAAATGGCCAAAATATGAGGGTCTAATTTTCGCTAATAGGAACAAAATTTGGAGAAAAACTTTTTTTCTTAAATATCAAAAATATAATTTTAAACGAATTACGCTCTAGTGAGAAGAACAACAAGATTTGAATACAAGTTTTGCATACTTCCGTAAACTCCCCTCTCAGAACGGCGCGGGGTCTAACATGATCTAAATTGTATTTAAAAAGACATATTTGAAGCAAGAGTTGAACGTAAGCGGTGGGGGTGGGGGGCATAGGGCATATGGGGGGATAGGGCATGGGGGTAAATTGATTAAGCTGTGTCTACTGAATAGGTCAACCTCACAGAATGTCCTTGTAATTTCAATACTTCCATCCAAAATGTTTTACAACAAGTGATTAGCATAGTGCCGTATGCCTTTTTGACGAGGATCATGGTAACCAAATCTACTTTTGTACTGACATAGCCAATATGGCGCACAATGTCTTTCACTGTTTTTTACCACTTTGAAGTCGTATATTTGATCAAAAATCATAACTACGCATTATATAAAGTGCAAAAGATTAAGAAAATGAGGCAATAATGAAAAAGTGTCCCCTTAATACCTCCCATATCTGACAATATAAAGGGTAAAAGCAAAAACGGATGTTCGCATCACTTTCGTATTAATCTCATTTTATTTCCTAAACTCTGGTTATAACGTCATATAGCAAGAACATTTTAAGAAAGGTGTGGGTTTTTTTCCGAACATACACTGTTATCAAATAATGAAACTAATCTGCACTTAAAATGAGGAAGATCAATTCTTCAAAGGGAAACCGGGAGTTAGAAAATCAACACTTACATTAAACACATTATTGATTATTTAGTTAGCTTTTTTATACTGCAAGGGTCAAATATAGGCTGGGTCTCAACGTGCCACTATATGAGAAATCTAGAAAAATGGTGGACCAAACCATAATGAATCCTTCACGTCAAAACTTATACACGGCCCTTGAAAGGGTGCTCAAATATGAACAAATACAGTTCTAAAGTGTGCTCGCGATCTACCTCCACGGCACGGCGTGACAATAGTTCAACGCACTGTTATTTTAATTAGACCAATCAGGTGGTTTTTCTGTTGTTGCTGGGCACAAATGCGCATACTCGCACACTTCTTTGTTTTTCCCATTCTCTCAATTTAGTCCGCCGTTTTTAATATGGTTTGATAAACGTTTTTGTCAAACGTTTAATTTCAAACTCTTTGTAAATCTGTCAGGAGTCGAATCCGATAAATGTTTATTTTCATACGTCATTTTCATCACAAGCAATTACGGCCGTAAACGTTAATTAAACGTCAAGTAAATAATGTTCAAACAGTTTCGTTTAATTGTTTGTGTAACATTTATCTATTTGCACTTGAAAGTCATTTTAATACATATGATTGAATGTAACTTTATTTATGATATTATTAGATTTTTGCCTTTTGCTATGCTAGGCACTTAAGAAACTTCATTAGTTTTATGATAAACCTACTCCTAATTGATGCCTCTGGTATTTATTCTCCTCTTTTCGGAGGACGGGTTGTGTCTTTTTTAAGTTTTGAAAGAGGTTGGGCTGGTTTAGGGAACTGGGTATTTGTTTGTTGTTGTTATTGGTTAATAACTGGGGAAAAATCAAACATAATAACGCTACCATTTACAGAATAAAAATATTGTTTTAGACCGTATCCGTGTTATATTGTCTGACACGTTTAACATATTATGTATTTTTGTTTTATAAAACCAAACTGTTGGTGAGCCCTATTGTTCCTCTATCAAATACACTTCATCCCATTAAATATCACCACCGAACGGCGAGATATGATCAATTCAGTAACAAGAGTTCGAATCTCACTTTGGCCACTTTTGAACAAGAAAATGGTTTTCAACTGAAAAAACTGCCTTTGTGATTCCGGTGATGATTCTAATAAAAGAGCTCTCTTCACACAAAGAGTGGCCAAAGGTGCATTGAACATGCCCGACTAGATTGGCTATAATTTGATAACGGAAGGTCCAAAATGGATAGAAAACAATTCTTATGGCACATCAAAGTTTGCTGAACATCATTACTAGTATTTCGCGAACAATTGTTATATTTTTCATGGAAAAAAATCATGTTTCCCACGGGGTACTTTTTTTAAGACACCCTGTATGTAAGATAGACATGTTGCCTCCTTAATGCCGTTAGAATCACCTTTTTAGGTTGTCACCCTTTCGTCTAGCAATATGTCTAACGTCAAAACTTTTTTTCTTCTGTATACAGCCAGAATGGTTAGAAGCAAATACAATTATATCGTTAAAAGGATCAAAGCAGGTAGTGTTAACACATTTCGATGGTTTTTTTTGGATTGCACCAATTTAAAGTCAAAGCACTGAGAGATTTCATAAATAACATAATTACAATAGCGACATAATCAATAAGTAAATTTAAATGTGGTACTCATCCTAATCTTGTATTTCTTTAAATCAGAATTGAGATCCAACAAATTAATGGAGATTTTAAGTACATTATAATTTACATTGATTGCGAGTATAATATGATGTGTGACTTGTGTGACTTGTGCGACTTGTGCGACTTGTGAGACTTGTGTGACTTGTGTGACTTGTGTGATTTGTGTGACTTGTGTGTCTTGTGTGACTTGTGTGACTTGTGTGACTTGTGTGACATGTGTGACTTGTGTGACTTGTGTGACTTGTGTGACTTGTGTGACTTGTGTGACTTGTGTGACTTGTGTGACTTGTGTGACTTGTGTGACTTGTGTGACTTGTGTGACTTGTGTGACTTGTGTGACTTGTGTGACTTGTGTGACTTGTGTGACTTGTGTGACTTGTGTGACTTGTGTGACTTGTGTGACTTGTGTGACTTGTGTGACTTGTGTGACTTGTGTGACTTGTGTGACTTGTGTGACTTGTGTGACTTGTGTGACTTGTGTGACTTGTGTGACTTGTGTGACTTGTGTGACTTGTGTGACTTGTGTGACTTGTGTGACTTGTGTGACTTGTGTGACTTGTGTGACTTGTGTGACTTGTGTGACTTGTGTGACTTGTGTGACTTGTGTGACTTATGTGACTTATGTGACTTGTGGGTGTGTGTGACTTGTGTGACTTGTGTGACTTGTGTGACTTGTGTGATGTTACATGCAAAGGATACCTAGGATTAATAATACTGTATACTAATACGTGAAGGTTTTTGGGATCGTATTGATATGCAGCAATATAAATACCCACATGACTTTCCACCCGGGGTAGACAGTCCCGGGGTAGACCAACCCTGGGTGGTTAGAGTTAGGATTAGTGTTAGGATTAGGGTTAGGGTTAGGGTTATGGTTATGGTTATGGTTAGGGTTAGGGTTGGGGTTAGGGTTAGGGTTAGGGTTAGGGTTAGGGTTAGGGTTAGGGTTAGGGTTAGGGTTAGGGTTAGGGTTAGGGTTAGGGTTAGGGTTAGGGTTAGAAACAGTCCCGGGTGGAGGGTTAGGGTTAGAAACAGTCCCGGGTGGAGGGTTAGGGTTAGAAACAGTCCCGGGTGGAGGGTTAGGGTTAGAAACAGTCCCGGGGGAAACAGTTCCGGGGTGGAGGGTTAGGGTTAGAAACAGCCCCGGGGGTGGACAGTCCCGGGGTTGTTTTAAAATTATCCATCCTTGTTTTTACCTACCCGACCACCAACCCCTTGAGTGTTTTAACATATAATTTATACTCAATATAGTTTCCAATGTGTTTTTTTAGACCACCCAGGGTTGGTCCACCCCGAGACTGTATACCCCGGTTGGAAAGTCATGTGGGTATTTCCATCTCTGCATATTGATATATGTATGTGATTGTGTTGAAAAAGGGGTTACGATATGTAATCTTATCGGTTAGTAGATGTACATACTGCAATTTCATTGGTTAACACGTATGAAATCTGATCCATATCGTGTAAAGTCAAACCAGAAACCACACGATATATTCCATATCGTCGATTAACCGCGTCACCAGATGGCGCGGTATGATCGGGAAAGATATTACGTGTATAGCGATTGATTTGCGTCTGTGCAGGTCTGTGGAAGAGTTGCTTAAAATATGATACGTAATAATAAACAAATAAAATGGCGGATGATTTAAACGCAACCGAGTCGATTTCTGTTACATTTGAGGCCGAAATAGACCGCAGAAAGGTCTACCACACGCCGAAAAATAAATGATCTGCATTAAACATAACCAGACATGTTTTTCGCGATGATTTTATGGAGAGAGATGACGGCGCAGAGCCTGATAAAGGGTTGAATTTTACGGAGGTAAGGAAGGGAAGAGAATTCAGCGCCTTGCTCTAATTAGATACTAGTATTGTTTGAAGTTTAGTTTTCCGCGTTGGGACTAAACGATAAATTCGTTATCCCCTGCATGTTCACACAATACGGAAAAATACCTATGTGCCATATCAAACCATAGGTATTTTTCCGTATTGTGTGAACATGCAGGGGATAACTAATAATAACAAATGTGTAATTGATGAATGAATGTCGAAGTTTGGTTCCCAATCTGGCTTCTGACAAATTCATGGGTCTTATGCTGTTTCCATGATATATATATGACATATTGCGCCAACACCACATTAAAGCTGAATCCGCTATTCCGACTGCCTACGAGTTATATTTATTTATAGGAATTCAGATCGCTTAACTTCACAGACGTCTGTAGACATACTTGAGTAACAGTCTTTGGCATTTCAGTGATTGTCATTACAAGTCTTTATTCCTTATAAGTCTTTACGACAGCAATGTTTAAGTATCAGGTTGAAAATATTACAATCAACCGTTAGTGTTTAGAAAGTCGAGATTCGCTGGTTAAAGTAGCCATCGGACACGGGCACAGGTAACACTACATCTATTTCCCGCCACTTAACATGCGCCTGCCCGTGGCTAAATTGTTTATATGCTCAGAAGCCGCATGTTTGTAGAGCAGAATGCAACATATGAGAGGTTTTTATGACTAATTGAAAATCGTCGTTGACATTTCAGTTATATCCATTATTAGAGATGAGAAAGAAGATATAGTTATTTGAAAGAAGAGAGTGTTATTTGCGGTCGATTTATCAATTTTGTCTGACTGATACTGGCAGCGTGTTTGCGCATCGGCGTTATACATGGTGAGTCAAAATATTCAGGTCCCGTTTTCAAAATATCAGAAAAACAACTTCCTGTCAACATTTGGTCAATTTCTTCATTGATTATACGAGTAGAAACACTTTCTCATACTTAGGTGAAGTTCTCGAGACAATACCTAATTGCAAGCCATAATTACAATATATTTACGAAAAAAACACGAAATCCAAAGTATACAGGAATGAAGGCAAGTTGATGGATGCTACCACTACTGCAGATTAGTTATTCACACAACACAACAAACTTTTTACCTATTGAAATTTTATAAATAAACCAGCATTTGATAAATAAACCTACATATTTTTCTTGAATGTGTCTGATAATTAAAACGACATCGCATGCACAATATTGAGATGTTATGACATAACAGTATTGCACACACATACTCAAAATAATCAGTTATACGCACTTTTTAAGTTATTTAACGCAAGATAAGAAAGTGATGATGACATATGTTCTTCTCAAATCAAGTTAGTTTAAAATCATAATCTCCAGATATTTTGGTTAAAGGTGTATGTTCTGATCACTTTTTGGGGGCTATGATTTTTTGTTCACATCAAGATATTTTGATATCAGAAGACTCCCCATATTTTTCTCATTATGTCTGTAAAATCATAGGGGCCAGAAATGTTCCATTTAGAAATTATAGGCTAAAATGTGGTGAATTACTGCCAAAGGTGGTTATCCACCAACCAGTTTGTGTACAACTCAATGGGCAAATGTTTTGTGACCTTGTGCTTATAAAAATAGAACCATTGGAGTTATGCAACTCAAACTTTGGAATGCCACAATTTTAAGGATGACCTTTCATGTCAAATAGAAAATATCAAGTTGAAAATCGGGCTAGCAATCGGAACATTCTACCTTTAACATTTTGTAAGCATTATCTAATGCTTGTTTACGCCCTATTGCCCAAGAACGATTACATTATAACCATGGAAGAACGCGATATCTCGTACGTCCATGATATAACAGCACTCTACATGTATATGTACATCAAACGATTCATAGCAATCGAGTAATGTGAATGGTGTGTGTAACAGGTACTCTTTTACAAAAATGAAGACGGTCGTTTTTTCTTATCTAATTAAGTAAATAATGTTTTCATATATTTTTGATCGCACTAATCCAAGAAGAATTGTGGTCACATGTGTCATGTGTGTCACAGTCAGGAATTGGATTCAATTATGTCCGGCTCTTCCTTTAACTTGCGCCCCATTCGGCAAAAACTCTTACTTTCATAGTGGACCGATAACCTTTTTTCTCGAAAATAACAGGTTTTATATAACACTTCGAATTTTCTTGTCATTTGATAGGTGGATTGTAGGCCTTTGTCACATGACATGAAAAATTTGTCCCATTTCATTCATTTTACATCATACGTGATTAATCGTGCAATTTTGTTCCATTTGCCTTGCAAATTTAGTTCAATACGTTTTGTACCATTGCACGCCTCGTGTTTTTCAGCAGGCAACAGTCACGATACACGCGCTAATATTGAACCGCGCCACGATTACGATGCGTTTGTTGTATGGCCAGCCTGTGATAGCGCAGTGTCTCCCAACAACCAATCTTCCGGTGAAAGGCCGTGGCGTAGCTGCTGGGAGGCCTATGGTTTGTTCTCTGCCTGCATATCTTGGATTATAATTACTTTCTTGTATTGATGGGACTAATGTTAATGCTGTACATGAGACAAATGTTGTAAGTAAGAACGCAACGAACCACTTTGAAATGAAAGTCAGAACTGCCCAATAGTTGTCAGACTTTTCCACAGTTGATTATTTTGGCTCACCCTCTTTATTAGCTGCATAAATATTTATAAATCACTTAAACCGAAACAATTCCGGTTCCACCAGAACTAAGTGTGATATCGAGCGACACACGACACCATTCTCCCATAGGGTTTCTCCCGACAGCTGGTAAAAATGATCCGTATACAACTAGACTTCATTCATTTATGCGGATCTCTACCTTAGTTTTTACTGAAATATGTATGAACCAGTTGAGATTTTCATTTCTCTTGATAATTTTTAAACGCAAACATTATTTTCATACATATTTTAGATGATGTGCCACGTGAAATGCCACACGAAGGCGACAATAAAGGTTTCAATATAATCGTAGGTGTGGGACTGTGCAGCTAGGATTGTGTTGACCCGGGGGCTTACCATGGCTATATTAAGTTATACCACCAATCCCGCTAAAGGGCCCCGTGAAAAAATTAGTTTTAATCTTTAATTATTCAAGCTTCACAAGATGGCTTTCTTGTTGAGCTTAAATATTGAAACGTTCCTGTAGCCTTTTTGTGAAGCTTGAGTCATATTTTCATGGAAACTAATTCGCATGAAGTTTGCAATTTTAACACTTAAAATGTCAAGAAAAACGTTAATGTAGCCATCTTGTTAAGCTTGAATAATGAAACATTGAAACTAAGATTATTCTCTTAATAAAAATTCCATTGAAATGGAATGGGGGCGATCCAAAAGAAAAAAGCATGTTTTGCAACCATTTTCTAATTTCTGAAGCATCTGTTGCAAACCAAAATACCAGGGAAATGGTGTATGTATTTTCCATAATTCAAACCAAAAAACAAATCAAAACACCGCAGTCTAAAAATAGTACAGGAAACCAATAAAGTTGATTTGTGTGCATGGAGGGAGTGTTGCGGGGGGTGGGGGGGGGGGGGGGGGGCGGGGATACCGTCTGAAGAACAATATAGGTATATATGACATTGTACTTGGTCTAAAACGTTGGTCCAGGAATTACTATACTAATAAAAAATGGCATTCCGCGATCATGGTTATCCATATTGACATTTCATTAAATCAACAAGGAATTATTATTATATATATAACCCGAAACTCAAACATCCACAACTAACCACTTATCAGACAACCCCACAACAATTGGGAGATTTCTCCTTAGTCAAACAAGATAAGCTATTATGTCTCTCTGTGGGGAGTCTCATAAACATCTCTCTGAATGAATCATCAACCGTCTATGCATCAACTAAACAAATATAGCTTTGACTCCATCACAGACTGCAGGACTGTTAAAATAAACTGCATAGGTACATGTAATTTACAAAGACTACAAACATGGCGGCCCCCACTAATGTCTAGAAAGACCTAAATGTGTAAGTTTTTGCAATCACATGCTAATAGGGTGGCTTCGCCCCCCCCCCCCCCAAAAAAAACCACGGTACCCTCGCTCACGAATGATTTCAAAATCACTGATATTCGTTAAAGTTATGTCAGAAGCGTACGTAACAGAATAGTAAACGTCATGGAAGTGTGCTACCTGGAATTGTGATCGTGTAAGAAGTTAAAACATGCAAACTATATTGTAACAGTTGCTAAGTTGTACTCAATTACGTTCGATTTTTTTTAAATTTCACATGATTGTAATGTAAAACGAAATATTCCATGGAAAACATACCTTTAATATAGCATATCGGGTTTTAGACTAGAGAAATTGTGATATTGGCGTCATATGAGGAATGCTGTTACTTGTTATGAATGAAAAAATTAGGTGGGGATGCATCAACCGCCGTTAATGGTTATACATGAACAGTATGTCGAGTCGCAAAATACGTTGGTTGGACTACATTAATTGACAAGTGTTAATACTTGATTACACCGATAAAAGAGAGTGTGTTTGGTTAGCTATAAAGTCATATCAATGACAAAGCTTACATTCAGAGGCAGCTCCTAAAGGGCTGTTTTTGCATTACCAAATGCGAAATAGGGAGCGATCTTCAAATACAACGCAATAATATAAAAGATTTATTTAGTGACTCGACAAAACCTTAATACCAATAAATAAAGTTAAAGCCGTTCTTAATTGGAAATATAATCCATGGTCTTATTTTTTTCAATCGAATCCATTATTAACAGATGATGTTAATAATGGATTCGATTGATTATTAACACATGATGTAAAGATTTTAATGATCAAGTATTTACGTCATGACCCCTTGGGAGATGGAAGAGCACTCCTCAACCTTTGAAGTGAAGAGGATGATCGGACAGTGACTCAAATAAAACAAGCCGAGGGTATCATATCATAAAAGGAACGTCAATGGTAACATTCAATAAGAGAGCTTGTACGCTCAAGGTTATGATTTCAGCTCTAGAGACACTTTGTTTACAGTGGAAATATTGACCATGTTCACTTTTACACGACCCATGTACCTGTGTTGATGTCAAACAGACACTTCGTTAAATACCCTACCAAAAATGAACAATCAACATACAATTTATACCAGGTGAATTCGATGCTAGGGTAATTCTAATCTTAGCCAGAAAAACCACCAGACATAGGGCAGGAGAAGTGATGACAGATGTGTCTAGCAAACACTAAGTAATGACACAGTGGTTGATCCTCTACACACTTGAAATAGGTATTTAAAAATGACTCCTTGTCAAGGTTCAGCTATGCACCAACTGAAAAAAGGTTAAATAATATGACACTTTTCCAGTCATTTCTTACCTTTTTTTGTCAAATGGACAGAAAAAGAACAAACAGGACTAGAGAAAGAGATCATATTTAACCCTTTTCAGTCAGAGCATAGTTGACCCTACAAAGGGGTCATTTTTTAACTACCAATTTTTTAAGTGTGTATTTATCATGGTTTGTAAGTTAATACCAGCCTGTTTTTATGGAGTGTACAGTCCAGTCTCTTGGTATTAAAATCATAACAACTGGGTGAGCCCTCATTAATCAAGTTTGACACAATGGGACTATTGGCCATGCGTACAAGTAAAATGTTCCATTCGTGCCCTCACAGGCACTCATGGAACAACTTATACTTGTCTTACCAAAATGGGTTCATCTAGTCAAAAGTGTATTAGAGTCTGGTGGGGCGGTAATTCAATACCAGTAAATAACCCGTGACCATGTTTAGGAAGTGCCACCTCAATTTGGTACATCATTAACTACGTGTTTCCATATCATTGGCCATGTAATGTTCAAAAACCGGGTTGAATATCCTGTTTATTATTCTAAGCACGCGTACATTAATTGACAAGAAGCATCCCTACGGCTATCACAATGTGGTGGTTGAACTCACTTTTATCACAAATTCTGTTATAATAATATTTGACAACTTGCAAATTACGTGAACTAACACTGATGACACTTTCAAGATAGTGGGTGGAAACTGGAAAGTAAACCCTGGGCATCCATATAGCCATCAGCTTCATGTTATAATTTTATCTAAACATCATGGTTACACATTATACATTTAACTTCTAGTAAAGTGCCGGGTCCCTTTTTCGCTGAACTAAGCATGGCACCCCTCTTGACGAGGTAAGACCAGCCAAAAAAAAAGGTCGATTATGTCTTATAATAAGTATCAAGAATCATTAGGAATTTACTGCCATTATATGATGATTCTATGTGCCTGTTAATCAGGGTAAACCGACAAGGACAAGTCGGATAAATAAAAAAACATACCGAATGTTTATTGTACTACCAAACATACATGAGTTTGAACTACTTCCCGCTCGTTAACACCGTCCCCCGAAACAATTCTAGAGCCTATGAATATTACGTACATAATAAACGGTGACGCCAAGTACGAGGTTGACAACAACAAACATGGCCCTCGTCTGCTAAACATCTGCCGAAGACATTCGCGAACTAAACAGACGCAGATTTGAGGCATCTTTTGGATAATTCTGCTGCAATTATTGTGAATAATAGGAAACGGGTTTCAATGATATTGTTCTTCGCCGTGAGTCCGCCGTTTCTAGCTATTTTCTAATTTATTTTAGACAATAAAATATGTATGAGGTGTAATAAATCAAATACAACATGGTTTATTTCAGGAAAGTAGTGCAAACTACTGGTCCCGCGGTGTTGGATGGAAGCGGAGGTAGTCACCAGTCATCCATCTACTTTCAGCACTACTTTCAGCACTACTTTTAAGGACAAAAATAAGTGATTTATTTCTGAATATTGCACAAAACACAGCAAGATAATGAAAAAAGAAATAGCAATTTTGAGTGTTTTGTACAGTAAAAAAATATAAAACATAAACGACAGATTTTCAGGTGTTTTATATCTAATCGCGGCACAAAACACAGCAACATAATATAAAAAATAATAAGCGGTGTCATGTAAAGTATTAATACGGCCGAGTGCACTATATCCTTAGTAGTTATGCCCTAACTGTAGCGTAACTTAATAACGATATAATTCTGAGAGCATCTGGCGAGTAACCCAGAATAGTAACTAGCGAGGTAAATATCCATAGGGCCTATGCCAAGTGTTAACCTATACTTTACTGTAAAATTCTGACGTGAATGGTCCTCCGTAATATTCAAAATGTGTTGTCACTCACTAGGTCATAGGTAAGTAAGTATACATAACCCAGCCAACACGTATGCATGGGCCCCATGTGGGCCCTTTATGGGCTACTTTGTGGGCCCCATTTGGGCGGCCCACATAGGACCCTTAATATTTTGGCCACTTTGTCCTTAAGGGGCCATGCGAGTTGGCCCTCATAGGTCCCATCTGGGCAGGCCCACATGGGACCCTTACTAATTTGGTCACTTTGTCCGAAAGGGGCCCATGCGAGTTGGCCCCATCGGTCCAATGGGGGGTTAACATGTGGGTTTAATTAGGGTCAACGTAGCCCATTATGGCCCTTGTAAAACCCACATGGGACCCATGTGGTCAGCCTATATGGGACCCTGATAGGTTTACCTAAACGTAGCCCATTATGACCCTTGTAAAACCCATATGGGACCCATGTGGTTTGCCCGCACATAGCCCTTGCCCCAGTGTCGTAGCTCAGGGGGGGGGGGGGCAAATGCCCCCCCCTGACGAAAAAAACCGATTTGTGCCCCCCGCCCCCCACCACCCTAAAAAAAAAAAAAGGGGTGAGAAAAAAAGGAAATAGGAAAAAATTGAGAAAAAAGACCGAGGTTATTAGCCAAATAGAAGGCAAAATTGTACATGTAGTACATTTACTATGCGATTTTTTGTGACTGAGCGATTTTTTTTGGACTGTGCGAAAAATGTTGACCTCACCCCCCACCCACTTTCGTGAATTTCACGAGGTAAGTCACTAGAAAAAAAATTGGGGCAACCTTTTACGAAAATTTTAGAAATCTTGCCCCCCCTGAAAAAAATCCTAGCTACGCCACTGCCTTGCCCTGATTGCCCACATGTAGCCCACGTGGGGCCATGCATACGTGTTGGCTGGGAAAGAATCACGTTGACATTTTTGTGGCCAAAAATTTCGAAGTTGTTTACCGCTTTTTCAAAAAATAAGGACTATCATGACATTACAAACATATTTTGGGCAAAGGGACACATACAAATATTGCACCAAAAAGCACAATTTTAATGACAAACCAAGCATCCGATGGCAACAAGTAGTTCAAAGGTATATACAATTATAACACATCTCTTAACTCAATTACTTCCGTGGCTTGGATGCCTTGTCCTTCGTTTGTAAATCACAGAACCCCGGTTCGATCCGCACGGCACGATATGGGTTTTTTTTGTTTTTTGTTCTTCTACCCTTCCACTCATATTAATGTTGAAACTTTGGCTTTATTCAATGAGCCTTCAAAATATCTTGGATGGGACCAGAGTATAAGATAAATTGGATTGGACCAATAACTGATCCCTGGGGTACTCCATAGATAACCGAATGTTTCTGAGATAAAGTCTGTCCAATGACAACCGACTGGTCGCGATCACAAAGATATGACTTGAACCATTTGTGGGGAATTCCAGTGACACCGTACCTATCCGTGAGCCGTGCTAACATCAATTCATGATCAATGGTGTCGAACGCATCTGAAAGATCTAACAGTATAAGAACCGCTTCCTTGTTTTCATCAACCACGCGAAGAAGGTCATTCTGGACACGTATTAATGCTGTCTCTGTCGAATGGTGTTGCCTGTACGCAGATTGAAGATCATTATGGAGTTCGTTTTCATCAAGATACACTTGCATTTGAGCAGATACAACACGCTCAAGAATGTTGGACAAGAAAGGCAAGTTCGAGACGGGTCGATAGTTCTTCACATCTTCAGGATCTGCGTTGGACTTCTTTAAAATTGGATTTATCCGAGCGGTTTTGAGTGCAGATGGTACTTCACCAGTAGAAATGGAGCGATTAATAATACTGGTGATAACAGGCAATAAAACATCAATGCAATCCTTTAGTAGTGATGTAGGTATCGGTATCGGATATTATGCACGTTGCTATACAACTTTGCGCAGGAAAAGGATTTCGGACTAAATGACTAGGGAATCGTATTTGTGTCACGTCAACTAAATATTAAACCTGTCTTTTATACCGACTTTTCAGGCAGAAATCAAATGAAATAGAAATTCGGACCAACTTGTAGATATGAAAATGCTTCATCCAAACGTTAGTAAGTCAAGATTTGCTGGTTAAAGAAATAGCCATCGGGCACAGGTAACATTAGAGATATTTCCCGCCACTTAACATGCGCCCGCCTGTGGCTAAATTGTTCATATGCTCAGAAGTCGCATGTTTGTAGAGCAGAATGCAACGTATGAAAGATTTTCAGACTAATTGAAAATCTTCGTTGACATTTCAGTAATAGCCATCATTAGAGATGAGAAAGAAGAGAGTGTTATTTGCGGTCGAGTTATAATGTTTGTCTGGCTATGTAACTGGCAGCTTGTTGATGTTTGCGCATCGGCATTATATATCACTAAAGTTGGGTTGACTTTTATGTGTTTCGTCCCCGGGGTAGCGGAATAACCAGCGGGGGATCTCTATTTACAGTGGCCAATCATGAATAGTCGGCAAATATTATGTATAAGTGGTCTGTGAGAAGGGGGAAAAGGTGTCGAGAGGAGTATAGAGAAATAACAGGAGAACATGAACTCTATTATGACGACCGATACGAAAAAACAGTTATAATGAACCGCACCACTTTTGAAATTGAGAGTGCGCCCTCAATGTTTCTGGAAACAGGTGTTGTGCACCTACGTAATACTTAGGCATATACTAACTACCATCTGAAACCGTTTTCCTTAATTCGCCGTCTATCATGTAAAATCTAGCACCATTATTCAACTGTTTTCCCATAAGTCATTACACTTCGGGGTTCCTACACTGTTATTACGGTTGTGTGAAATTGTACACAAGTTGTGTAATTTTTTACACAACCTAGCAACTGTTGTGTAAACATTTTACACAACCCTAGTTGTATAATATCTACATAAGGGCGTCCTAAAATTTTGAACTAATTTACCAAAAAAAGCCAACTGATAGAATCACACACACTGAATATAGTAGGAGCCCCAGGCCTCAAATTTAGGAGTTGACCCCTGACCTCCGAACATACTCTTAAATTTACGTTTTTATGATAGATACATATCTTATCGACAAGAATAAAGAGTCCTGCTCTAAATAGCTGGGGAGCGCGCATGGTTTTTCGGTCCCGGTCTGCTGGCACAGGGAGTCATATACCAAAATGTTCCTTGATGTCTGTAGTATACAACCTAGGTGGACATCCTTGCCAACTTGGATGTTAAGTTGACCTTTGACCTCGATTTAGGGTCAAAGGTCAAATTTTTCCTTGAATGAGAAAGTTCCTTTGAAATTGGCATGTCGTACAACAAAATTTGGTAAAAATACCTAATTTATCATACAAATTGAAAAGAAGGTATGGCATAAACATTTAAAATCAATCTTAGACATCAAAAGTAAACAATTTTGCAAATATTATTAAAAAAAAAACCAACTTTTGTGCATTTTTGGTGCATTTTTTTAATTTTTAATATTTCATTAATTTTTAAACAACCTTAATGGTCTTTTTTAGTTAATCTGTAACTTAATATTACTTTTTGCATCTCTGCTTTTTTTTCTAAAAAAATAATTTTAATGATTGAATGTGAGGATCACTGGTAAAGGCATCGTTAAAAATTTATTGATATTATGGCTTTCCATAAAAAGTTCTGATTTCGGGTGACGAGCTGTTTATAGCGGAGGTGCAGAAAAATGGTGACCAATACAAATAGCTGGGGAGCGCGCATGGTTTTTCGGTCCCGGTTTGCTGGCACAGGGAGTCATACCAAAATGTTCCTTGATGTCTGTAGTATATAACCTAGGTGGACATCCTTGCCAACTCGGATGTTAAGTTGACCTTTGACCTCGATTTAGGGTCAAAGTTCACATGTGTTTCAATGGGACGTTAAAACTTTAATTTAACATGGGAAAAAATTAAAAAACAAATTATTGACCACAAAAAGTATATCATATTGTTAGGCTGACTGTTTAGAGCAAAAAAGTTAATCACAACTTTGATCATTGATCAATATTTTTTGACTTTTCTTTTTTTCACAAATTCGGCCAAAATTCCACTTTTTTCTCCTTTAAAAAAATATTGTAAGTCATTGAGAAGTGATAAACCATGTTTTAAGGTTGGTATATCAATGTACTTGATATTAAGACAAATTTTGAACATCAATGGTTTGCTGTTGTCATGGCAACAGACTTAAATGGCTTCCAAAAACGTCAACATTTGGTCAAAATGGAGGAAATTTAGACATAAATGGTGGTTGCTATGGAAACTGCATTGCCGGTAGATTTTATAATTGTCTTAAAATCAAAGTAGGTCTATTAACCAGCAATATTAGATGTATTCCGATCATCCAAGGGTCAATAATATTTTGAAAATAATGATTACATGTCATTTTTGGCCAATTTCGTGAAAAACGGTAAAAAATGGCAGATTTTGCTGACATGCCATTTTCAAAAGGACATAGGTCAAAAAGTATTGATCGACAATTAAACTTGTGATTGACTTTTTGTTCTAAACAGTCAGCCGAACAAAATTATCTACTTTGCATGGTCAATATATTTTTTAAATATTTGTTTCCCATGTTAAATTAAAGTTTTGAGGTCCCATTGAAACACATGTGAACTTTGACCCTAAATTGAGGTCAAAGGTCAACTTAACATCCGAGTTGGCAAGGATGTCCACCTAGGTTGTATGCTACAGACTTCAAGGAACATTTTGGCATATGTTTCCCTGTGCCAGCACACCGGGACCAAAAAACCCTAAAAATGGGCCTCCGCTCCCCAGCTAAAAGATTCTCTTGCGAAATTATGCTATGGCAATAATCATATTCCCCATGTTTTCACATAGCAGAAATGAAGTAATAGAATCTCTCGCCAAGGGTTTGAGTATTTTATTGACCATAACACTGAAAGGAAATCTAAAAACTACATAAATTCATGTTTATGAATTTAAAGAAAGAACTACTTGACACAATGTATTAGCTTTTTCCATTTTGATGTCGTTGCTATCGGTCCAAAATGTTATGGAACAATTGAAAAAATTAGAAAAATAAGCATTTGTTACCCTTTTCTGACTTTTTCCAATGTTCTATTTAGCTATGTTACCTGTAACATTGACATTATAACTATAAATAACTATCTCAACTTGTGGAGCAGTTCTTCTCCATAGATATGATACATAGTTATACATACTTTAACATTTATTTCAACATTTTATGGCGATAATACTACCCCTACCCCTAACACGAGTTGTTTTATGTCATTTTGTCTATGTGAATATATAGGGGAATACAAGTATTGCCAATAACATGAATTCGCAAGAGAATCATAAGAGCAGGACAATTTATTCTTGTATACAAGATATGAATCTATCATAAAAGCATTCCTTTTGGAGTATGTTCGGAGGTCAGGGGTCAAACCATTTAAAGCCGAATTTGGAGCTCTGGGGCTCCTACTAATACTTTTTACTATTTTTTACTGAAATATTTCAAGTGAAACATATATTTACCGTCAAATACTTCAATCAACTCTCCAAAAGCCCATTCGCTCAAGCAACACCGACACGTCCGCCATTTCGTTTTCAGTAATTTTGGTCACAACAAGGGTAATTTGTGATTGGTTAATTCTTATCACGTGCTTCAAAGTCTATACAACTGTGGTTTACAATTCCGTTATCGCGGCAAATCAATTTTATATAATCGAATTACATTTTACACAACCTAGTATTATCACAATTGTATGTGATTACACAACATTGTACAGTGTATTGAACAATTCTTTTTCCCAATTGCATTTTTCTTGGCAATCTCTCAATGCCCCTTTAAAGTCAGAACTGCCCAATATTTTTCAGCCTTTTCCACATCTGTGAATTGATTATTTTGACTCACCCTCTTTCATAGCTGATAGCTGCATAAATATTTTTAAATCACTTAAACCGAAACTATTCCGGTTCCACCAGAACTTAAGTGTGATATCGAGCGAAACACGACACCATTGTCCCATAGGTATTCTCAATAGCGTAACTAGGGTCTTCAATTTGAGGTGGGGGGGGGGGGGCATATCTGACCTTTTTTTAGTATATATAGGTATACATAGAGTTTGTCATTTCATTTGGGGGGCATCAGGGGGGAATCCCCCGCCCCCTCTAGTTACGCCACTGGGTATTCTCCTGACAGCTAGTAAAAATTATCCGTGTACAACTAGCCTTCATTTATCATGTTTATGCGGATCTTGAAGTTAGTTTTCACTGAAATATTTATGAACCAGTTGAGATTTTCATTCCTCTTGCCCGTCTATTGTATCTCTGTACACATGTGTAGTAAATGATAATTGATTTCGGTTTGACTTTTGGTATGATGCGGTCGAAGCCAGAGAGAGATGTTGGACATCGGACACAGAAAATTGCCTTAAAAATATACACATGTTTTTCGGGGGTTTTGGGGGGTATTGTACGGTTAGATAGGGCCGTGTGTTTTGAACTCGCCACCCTTACCGTTGCATGTCCAGATTTTTACATTTTACACCATCTGAGATTCGAATTAGCATATCGCAATAACTATTTGTTCTTCCCCATATAAAGTATATAATTTCTGAACGGTAATCTCACAAGGAATCCAAATATGCTATTGGAATGTAGATAAGACCTAATGGTAACATGTTGTGATTAAGAATGTTCAAAAAATATCGATTTTTTTTCTTTCTTCATATTTTGATTTAAGCTCAATAATAATTTGATACCTATCCCAATCATAATTTTACTGTGCATATTTAAGTTCCTCATGCAATTACCCATCAGAACATAATAGTTGTTAATGGTATACTATATCGAGAAGTAAATGAGCACAAACGTTTAAATTTCATAATTATTAGAGTTTACAAGTATATTTTTTTGGGTATGCACCCTATCCTGATTTAAACGGCATTTTTGAATTCCCCTATTTGAGAGCTTTCCAAAAATGTATAATTTTGCTATCATCGGTTAAATATTTCTTTTGTTATAGTCATGTATGTAAAACCGATGAATTAGGGCAAGTTCACTGTGTAGCGAATAGGGAAAAAGCCAAGGACAACGCAATCGATTCATGATTACAATTGTTGCACAATAGTTGTCACATTTGTTGAAACAGAATCTTATAGAATATAAAATAATCTATAAAATGAGAGCAAAATCATTTTTGTACCATACAGGAATGAGGAGTTATAGTAAATTGAACGTAGAATTGGGAATATTTGCTATATTCACGCCGTTCAAAACACATGGCCATAGAGCATGATTTAAATACTAAAAATGGAAATCAATGAATGATATCTGAATATAGTACAGTATTATCAAGTATAAATAAGCTTTTAAACAATATTAACTCTAGTAGGCTTGCAAATAGTGTAATATCAACTCAAATGTATTGCTATGCCTTCAGCATACTTGAATACTGCTACTAATCAGTCAAAATGTTGTTGTCACAACTCAAGCCACAATGAATATGCCTCGAATGATAAAATCTTTAACATAATAGACACTTTATGAGTTTTCATATGAGCAACCTTCAGACTAGTCAATCAGGTTGTTAATGATAGAAAATTATCGCTTTGAGAGGCTTGTAATCCCTCCATTTAGTTTTGTATATTGAAGATCGCTTTAAGGCATATTATGTGATCTTTTCCAGAGAGCGCCCTCTATTAATGATTTTTTTTTTAGAAAGTAGATTTTCTTACAGATTTACATTCTGATCATAAATCGTACATACATACCAAGTTACAGAGCGATACGATTCCTTACTACCTCAAAATCATGGTTTTAGAGTGAATTTACAGTGAAAATATAAACTGTCGTGTTATCCCGACAGTTTATTTTCACTCTAAAACCATGATTTTGAAGTAATTAAGAATCGTATCGCCCTGTAACTTGGAATGTATGCACGATTTATGATCAGAAATGTAAATCTGCAAGAAAATCTGCTTTCAATTTTTTTTTTCTCGATGTTGAGGGCGTTCCTGGAAAGATCACATAATATACCTTTAATTCTTATGAAAGGCAAATACGGCTTCTGCAGGGATCTCCAGGGGAGGGTAAATTATATGGTTGTCCTGACCTAGATCTGGCTAATCAGAGGGCATATTTTTTCCAAAGGAATCAGTCAAATTTATTGTTTACAGTCTGTTAAAGAGGTATCTGACATTTATTTTTATCATACATTTCGGTTGATATTATGCTATTTTATGGAATTTTGACCATTTTTTGCCATTCATTTGGCGGCCATTTTGGTTTTAAAGTATGTTAACAAAGCGAAAATACTAGATATGAGTTTCTAGTGCTCTAACACATACATCCCATTGTTAAAACTATACTCTGATCAGACATGTTGGTTTATATATGCCAATATGTGGAATATTACCATTTTTGGCGGCTATTTGGCGGTTATACGAAAATTTGTTGAAAAGACAAGGTACAGCAATTTACATATATCGATTTGCGCTTTAATTTGCGTTCATGTTGACGTACTATAAATAACAATTGTTGTATAAGGACGCATTCGGGTACCTGCTTGAAGTGGGCTGCATATGGAACCATTGTGACCTTTATGGAGTTAAGTGACATTGATGTAGAACAGGGACTATATAACTATGGGACAAGTAACTCGTAAAGGTCAAGCCCGCCTACCTATACCTTAATTGACATGTGATTTGTGACACAGAAATAGTACATCAATGGTAAAAAAGCTGATTGTGATTTAGAGTGGCACTGATATGCTTTGATGATGACAGAATTTAGTTCTTATACGACACGAAACATCCAGAATTGTTTATTTGAAATTAATTTCAACGTGGAACAAAATACGAATTTGAAATTGTGGATGGCTTCGTCTGACAGTGACAGAGGAGGGGCGTGGCGTTATTTGCATCTAATGAATATTGTAATCAGATCTCTTTACGACGGCCTGGAACACGTCTATGTGTTTATTACGATGACGCTTGTGACACGATGACCCGGACAATGAATAGTCCTATTATCTGAATATTGATTCACAACGAATGATTGACAGTTTACGGTTCACTGCTTGCCTAATCGCATGTGATACCTCGTATAGAGTGCGCTATACTGAACCAAATCTCAACAATAGGCAGCTGTTTAGGCAGCTGTTTGTTTCATAGGGCTGTGTAGAACCGATGGTAAAGTATTTTGGGTTTATTTTTGGGTTTATCCTTGGTGCAAAACTGTACGCCTAACACGAAAGATTGTGCTAACCACAACGCTCCATAGACACTACAAAACCCGACAGTGCTACAATCTTGTACCGTGATCGCCCGGTCAATCTCGTACCGCGCTCCGCCAGGCGTCCAACTTGTGAAAAAACCGTATACTAGCTCACACGGTAGAGCATCAGGCTTGCACGCACGAACCCGGGTTCGATTTTCCCCTAAAATTTGACCGATTCTTCTCCCCTGATAGTTTAATTTACAAAACCACGCCCGGGGTGTTAGGGTTAAAGAATTGAAATTTGTTTAGATGCCATTAAACCTAAATATTCTTCAATTTGCCATTTATTTATTTCCAGAAGATGATGAAGACGACGGAATATCAAATTGATTTAATTAATTAAAATCCTTTTTCTTTTCAAAAGAGGAGATAAAATAGGCTGCACTATAACCTTTTAGTCAGTTTTTACTGATCACTGCGCATTAAACATTCAGTTATTTAACACGGACAGTGCTTCATGATATGGTTGAACAGATATTATCGAAAATAAGCTTATACGAGGGTCGTTCAATAAATAATGAAAGTGATCATGGTATGGGATGCATGAGTGATTCTATTGAGGGATAATGTGATCAATACAAAGTATGAACCTTTGTCTTTCAAACAATACAGTTTTGGATTTCTAAGTGTGAACTATGACGTCATAGCATTGTCTCAAAGTTAGTACACTTGGGACACTGCTAAATCAGTTATTTGGCGGTAAATTTGAATTGTTTGTATGAAACATGTGGTAAGAAGATTGCATAACATGACACCAGAAGCAGGTAAATCCCAAATTCTTTCGCGTAAGTATGATAAAAAAAAACATAACTTTAATCCCTGTGTAATTTGAGATATGTAGTATAAGAGAAAAAAGTAAGGAGAGGATATTGAATAAAAAGTATACAAATATCAGTATTTCAAATAGCCAATTTCATTGAAAAATGCCCAGTAAGTGAATCACTAATATTGCGGAAAATCAAACAATTTAGGAAAAATCCAAGCAATTGATCAGTTTGGAAGATTCCATATGATAGCTAACTAATTATCTGAACTTATTCGCATGAAACCTGCAGAAAATATGCGCATGCGCCGACGGCAGATCATTTTGAACTGGGCCAAAAATTGCTAAAATCATGAAATTTACCAGATAAAAGCTTACTGTGCCTTCAAATTTTAATCAGAAATAATGAAAAATGCTCAAAATATGCGCATGCGCCGACGGCAGATCATTTTGAACTGGGCCAAAAATTGCTAAAATCATGAAATTTACCAGATAAAAGCTTACTGTGCCTTCAAATTTTAATCAGAAATAATGAAAAATGCTTAAATCAATGTGTATAAATATTGTGATAGTCAAAATGAAGATATACGTGAATGTATAAATCAAAGATGGCTGCCACAACCTCTCTTATTACTGTTATCTTTAGAGCTACTAGATATGTATTGTTAAAGTAATCGTCACATAATTTCAATGGTTTGAGGAAATTTTATGAACAGCTCCTCATGAAATCCCCACTATTATTGCTTTACATCCCACAACAATTTACTAAATTATAATCCCTCCATTGTTCTTTATCCTTTGTTGTTTTCTAAGGTATATTATTGCGGATTTTGCTAAATAAAAGTGTATTTGAGATGGTCCCTTCTTGTTTGTATTAAGGAATTCAGATCTAAAAAAGAGTGTTAAACAGAGATAAGTGTGTGTTCTAACTATTTGCCAAGTGTTACCTGTTTTTATGCTTGCATTGCCGAGATATACGCAAATGTATCAATCAACCCATATTCAACATATTACATATCCAGCCAAATAATTGACAGATTTCAGTCAGTGTCTGAAACCTATTGTGTTTATGTTAATGACGTTACATAACCAAAGGTATCTAACAATCCAAAAGTCTATTGATTGAAAGACAAAGGTTCATACTTTATATTGATCACATTATCTCTCAATAGAATCACTCATGCATCCCATACCATGATCACTTTCATTATTTATTGAACGACCCTCGTAGTACGCGCACGCACACCTTTAGATCAATTTAAAAGCAGTTGCATTCAAAATAGACTTTCTGATTCGAAGTGATAAATAATAAAGCAACATGCAACTAAACACGGCATGAAATTATCAAAGAAAGTACTAAGCGTTTAGTTAAGAGGTGATTTTACTGAATAAACGACCAATGGATTGCTTGCAGCTCTTTCACTACATAAAATGTCTATTAACTTTTTGATGTTTCTGTCTTTTCACTAGTTTATACATTGTCATTTGTCAGTTTGAAGAGCAAAGGCAAAAAAATATTCTCTTATATTGTGACTTTGTTATATTACTATGTAACAACCCAAGTTCAAAAAGGGTTAAAAAAATATTATTCTCTTAAAACTCGGTATCCTCGCTCACGTCTGATTTTAAAATTACCCGGAATATTCGTTAAAGTTATGTCAGAAACGTACGTAAGAGAACAGTAAACGTCATGGAAGTGTGCTACCTGAAATTGTGATCTTGTAAGAAGTTAAAACATGCAAACTATTGTAACAGTTGTACGCTCGTATACAATTACGTTCGCATAATTTCACATGATTATTACACACCTACAACGAGGTAGTCTATTCCATGACAAACACACCTTTAACATGTAGCAAAACCTAACGGTAGATATCGAGTTTTAGACTATAGGGACATTGTTTTAATATATTGGCGTCATATGGGGAATGTTGTTATTTGTTGTGAATGGAAAGAGGAGACAAGTATATCTGCTCGGGTAATCAGTAAAAAAGGTGGGGATGCATCAACCGCCGTTGTGTTATGTCGATTCGTAAAATACGTTGGTTAGACAACATTAGTTGACGAGTGTTTTAATACTTAAAAGAGAGCGTGTTTAGTTAGCTATGAAGTCATAACAATGTCAAAGCATGCAAAGCTTACATTCAGAGCTCGGTCCTATGGGCTGTTTTTGCATTAACAAATGCGAAATAGGAGACGATCTTCAAAAAACCACGCAATAATACAGTTTTGCATTCTTTAGTGACTCTACAAAACCTAATACCAATAAAGTTAAATCCGTTCTTAATTGGAAATATAATCCTTGGTCTTATTTTCTTCAATCGCATTCATAATGAACAGATGATATAAAGATGTTAATGATCAAGTATAATAGATAGATTGGTTTTATGAATATTTCACAGTCGTGGACCTTAGGCCAAGTTACATGAAATTTACATGATAAAAAACATTTAAAAACAAGGCGAGGTAACTTATTAATTAATATAAAAGAGAATATTGCACATATAGATTAAAAAAACACATTAAAGATATCAATATCAAATTACATTATGTACATAGCAAATACCATTATAAAAATAGAAGTGGGTGCACAAAAATCCTGGGCCTATTTATTTAAAAGCTGCACAAAATAGGGCACAGGACTGTTTTTGAACCTATTAGTCCTGGCTGGCAGCTGAGAAAGCTTACTATCATTACATAAAAACCGCCCATGACACACCCCTCTGGTTGGCGGTATTAGAGAACTGGTGCGATTTGATTTGGAAAGCCCTTCGGCAAACCTAAGACAGTGCCCTTCACGTCTATCAGAGAGGTGTCAAATTTGCAAATGTTTAAAGCATCCTAAGAAGTATAATTACGGCCAAGGATTATTCTGCATGCCCTTTTTTGAGTTGATTCTATTTGTTGAGACTGAGTAGCTGAAACACTCGAGTGCCATAACACATCGGCGTACTCAAGAATTGGTCTGACATATCCACTATTATACAACACTGAGCTCATCTTTGGTGAAACCGAATCGTTTTAAAGTCCGAAGCATAAACAAACGTACTGTCCACCTGGACATCCCATTTAAGGTTGTTTTGGATGCGCACACAAAGAACTTTAGCTTCAGTGACATATGCAAGTGGTTAAGTTCCAATTCTTAAGTCGCGTAGTGGTGGTGTTTGTGTTGAAAGGCAATTTATAGTGCTTGGCACTTAGTGGGATTTAATTTCAAGTTGTTGTCCGAAGCCCATTTTGAAAAATTGTCAAGATCATCTTGTTTGGTATCCATTATTATTTTCAGCGAAACTCAGATCATCAACATACTTCCAGCATTTACTCCCAGAATAAAGTGCAGCATCATTAATTAGAATCTGAAATCCACTTGGGCCTAGTTTTGTACACTGAGGAACACCACCATGCAATTTAGTGTAATCTGAAAGAACATTATTATACCTGACACACTGTTGCCGGTTACGAAGAATGTCGCAAAGCCATGGAACGACGGGACCTTCGAACTCCAATGCCAATAATCTTACCAATTAGAAGGGAGTCATCAACGAGGTCAAATGCCTTAAGTATCACCGTTCCAATGTTGCGACACTTCTCCGCATCCTGAAACAGGAAATAAACCAAAGAAACCAGATAAATAGTAGTTAAAACTCCTTCGACATTGCCAAATTGTATGAGATCAATACTACCATGACTATGCTCAAACTATTACTTAAACGTCATGATCCCTTGGGGATGGAGGAGCACTCCTCGACTTTTGAAGTGAAGAGGATGATCGGACAGTGACCCAAATATAATAACGGTATCATATTCATAATTATTACAAAAGGAACGTCAAAGGTAACATTCAATAAGAGATCTAGTCTTACCAAAATGGGTTCGTTCAGTCAAAAGTGTATTAGAGTCTGATGGGGCGGTAATTCAATACCAGTAAATAACCCGTGACAGCATGTTCAGAAAGCAGCCTAGTTTAGTTCAAGTGCCACCTCAATTTGGTGCATCATTAACTACATGTTTCCATATCATTGGCCATGTAATGTTCAAAACCCGGGTTGAATATCCTGTTTATATTACTCTAAGCACGCGTATATTAATTGACAAGAAGCATCCCTACGGCTATCACAATGTGGTGGTTGAATTCCCTTTTTTCACAAATTCTGTTATAATAATATTGATAACTTGCAAATTACGTGAACTGACACTGATGACACTTTCAATATTGTGGGTGGAAAGTGAACCCTGGGCACCCATATAGCCTTCAGCTTCATGTTATATCTAAACATCATGGTTACACATTATACTTTTATTTTATAGTAAAGTGCCGGGTCCCATTTTCGCTGAACTAAGCATGGCACCCCTCTTGACGAGGTAACACCAGCCAAAAAAAAGGTCGATTATGTCTTATAATAAATATTTAGAATCATTAGGAATTTACTGCCATTATATGATGATGATTCTATGTACCTGTTGATCAGGGTAAACCGACATGGACAAAACAAAAGTAAACAATACAATAACAATACTCTTCCACAAGGCCCATGCCATTGATGAAGTCGTCACCCATATGTTAATGAATTATTTTGTAAAAGTACCAGGTGCATGTAACATATTTTATATTTTAAGTTTTCACTGAGAGCTGGGGCGAGCTTAAAATACTTTCCACACGGTAGTCGTCTGCAGACGACTGGGATAGTCCAGGAGCTCTGAAGGTTTATTCATTTGAGAAGGTACAAAAGGTTTGGGTCGTGTGTCACGAATTGGAACCCCGTAGTTTGAGGAGGTGTAACATTTTTACACAGTTTATGATGTTTATGATATCACCGTTTCTATATTTCTAATCATAAAATAACCAATTTGGTGTCATTACAAAGCACAATAAATATTCTTTCCATACCATCCACAAAATAATGTCTTAATTATTTCAGTTTTAATTGGGAGCAAATAATTGTTCAACGGGTGCTTGGGGAGGAGGAGGGGGAAGCGGAGGAGGAGAAGCCAATCTCTATAGACAAGCTATGAAATACTTCATTCACTTCACTTATTGATAAATCAATATACATGCTAGGTGGAATCAAGGGCGGAAATCCCGGGGGGGGGGGGGGGTGGGGGATATATCCCCCCCCCCCCCCCCCACCACACTTTTTGACCTGGGGGATGGTCAATGTAATCATCCCCCCCCCCCTGATTTTTCACATCTACCAACAACAACAAAAAGGAAAAAAGGAAGAAAGAAAAAAAAGAAAAAAGGAGAAAAATAGGAAAAAGAGAAAGAAAGGCGGGCAGGGAGGCATGCGAGGGACATACGAACGTTTGGAGTTTATTGTACGTTGGTCATAGATGGAGAGCCGCTATTGTCTCTATCGGAACAAATTGACAGTCGATCTGGTTATAATATTGTATTAGCCCATTCCCTTGGCCTTCTGAAAACACTGGTCTTAAGTGCACCTAGCGGTGGGTCACGAGGTCAGAGGTCAATGACCTTTTTTGAGCCTCCATTTCACCTACATTTATGTTTTAGAGCACATAACGTGATAAAATTGTTCAACAATTTTCATATTAGTTTCATCTTAAAGCTAATCATATTCCCCACACGTTGGTATGAAACAACATTGACATTGTTAACAAATGTTGCCAAAATAGCTAAAACAAACGAGAAAAATACGATTTTTTGGGTAAAAATGATATTTCATGATTTTGAAAAAGTCCCTTGGTTACGTAACCAATTATGATATTGAGTCGTAACTTTTCTAGAAAGGGTCTCACATATGTTACTGTCTTGTGTCAAAATTACAAGGAAGTACCTAGTCTAATACTGAATGTATGAATGTTCAAAGTCAATCATTATGATTTCTATTTTCACACAAATAAACACCCAAAATGCATGGGCACTGTCCCAATCATTATTCATTCGCCTCAGTACCGGGAGAACATAACAAATTGTTCCCAAATGTACCAGATTTCTAGCAATATTGACATTGAAGTTTGTGAACATCTTTAACAATATAATCACATAGATTATCGTTGAGTCACCTGGCGTATTGTGACGTCACGGGGTCGATAAACGTCTTTGTGATTGAATGTCGGGTTTTCTCGATTAATACATGCCTTGGTATAAATGTTGCCGGGAAAATTAGCATTTGACTTCAATGTCACTACCGCAATAATAGGTGCTCGGGCATGCCATCAATTACCATGAGAACCGAAGAGACTGAGAATAAAATTGCAAGTAGAATTCTTGAGAAGAAAACAAGATTACCATTTGGAGCATGCAAGACTGACAATATAGCCACAGCGGTCGTGTGGGATAATTATGATGATCTCAATAAAACATTGTCAGGAAAAGATACTTTGCACGACACTGTTGGTATATCGTTTTCAAAGACAACACACGGAGAGCCGAGACATTAATAACGAAGGCAGGGGAAAGGCAATGTCCACATGCAACGTCAGAGATCGAAGAAAGGACTATATTGCCTATCCAAATGATAGCAGTCAGAGGAAGTGAGAGAAAATAGTGAAGAAGATAAGCGAGGGTTACAAGCAGCGTTAGAGAAGAACTGGCGACTATGACGACTAAGCAGATGACACATGATAGGAAAGGGTGAGGAAGATACGCAAGGAATAGGACCATAAGCAGCGTTACAGTTAGAGTTGGCGACTATGACGACTAATAATAAGCAGATGACTGATGAATTGATAGAAAAGAGTGAAGAAGATCTGCAAGGAATAGAAGCACAGTTAGAGATACAGATGGCGAATATGCCGACCAAACAGATGACAGCTGAGGTGATGGAGAAGGATGAAAAAGATGGAATAGAAGCAGCGTTAGATGTACATAATATGGTTGTGCCTGTCCAACAAGTGACACAGGAAGGGGTAGAGAAGAGTGAAGAAATCGCAACAGGGCCAAGAAATGGTACTAAAAGAAGGTCAGAAGGTGATGATGAGGCTGATAGTGGTGTTGTATCGACTACGGAGTCTAAGAAGAGAGAGTTAACAACGTTTGCAACATATTGTGAGCATGTTAGAGGGAAACATATAACTACTTCATTCTCGTATAAAACCATCACAAACAAAGTTCCACCTAATTTGGTTAAACTTCTAAGGCAAGATACACTATGGATGGGACTCCCTTACAACTGTAAATGACTTACCAATGTAAAGGGTGCATTACTTGGAAAACATTCCACTCCCACCTACGAGAGTAGATGTTGTGAAAGAAACCATGAAGCGGTCACAACAGGTTGCCAAAGAATGTAATCAGCAGTTTATGGTAGTGCACTATGATCTTGCTATTGCCAAACCGGCATTACAAATACAATCAACCGAATCTCCTAGATTTTGACAACCTATTCATATGCTTCGGACCATTTCACATAGCCATGACCTATTTCGCATGCATAGGATATTGTTTGGATGAATCAGGAGGCCCTCAAATTCTAGGCGATTGTGATGTACTTGCACAAGGATCACACAATGGGATATTTTCAGGGAAGCAATTCAACTGTTGTAAACGAATCCATCCTTTACTGGCTACGGCTATATAGACATTGGACTTACAGCAGATCTTCAGTCAAAACGGACCCATACCCAGTGAGTTTCTTGAGCATTTGACCACACTTCAGAAGAATAGAGACCCCACATCATTGCGTAAGATGGAGCGGTCTTCTGTATTCACCGAGGTCATAATTGCGAAGTATGACAAATTTACTAACGAAACCAGCAAGGATAACATGGAGCAACGGCAAAGTATGGGATGGGTTATGTAGACCTTGTCAAGATATACCTACTATTCGATAGAGGATGCAGAACCAATGATGTATACTTATCATATATGCGCTTGGAAAGATGATTCCCGTATTATTTGCAGCGCACAAACCAAACTACGCCAGGTGGATGGTTCGCTACCATCTAAACCTAATAAACATTGCTGAACCACTTCGTCAACTTTTACACAGAGGCGCTTTTTCCATCCGTCGAACTTCATAAAACTTCTCTCGGAGCCCAGCTGCAGATTTGACCCTTGAACAAACCATTAACAGAGATGCAGCCTCAAGACATACATGCATAACGTCAATTACCAACAACGAGACAGCGCGCACAAGATGGATGCTAACAAGGCTATTCCGGGCAAAGGCAGTTGGGTGCCTTCTCGAAAGTGCAGGGATGGATCCCGAAGAATAAGCTTCGCAAGAATTAAGCGCACAGCGTATAACACGGGACAACGCAGATGTAGAGTATCGTTGATGCGTTTAAGACCACTTTGAATCCATTTGATCCAGACTGCAAAGGTGACCAGCTCCTTTGCGTCACAACAGGACGAGCATCATCATCTGAGATTACTAAAGAGATACTGCACTTTGTAGAAATTGGAACAGATTGGAGTACAACGTTCGCAAATGAGTGTACAACAAATCATGAGAGATTCCAGAAACCAATTAAGCGACGTAAAGTCAAGAGTTTTGCATCTGATTCAATCAAGATGAAAGTCGAGACGAAGGATCTTAAAGTGGCAGAAGTTCGTTGTACCGGGGATCTCTTTGGCCGATTGTTGTTACTTGCAACTCAGCAGGATATCGATCTGCGCATGATGTTAACATCCTCTGATAGAGGTCATTGTGCCACTACAGCGGAATAATGAATAACACCAAGAAGTCTACCATCATGGAAAAACTAGAGGCAAAGGTTAAACCAAGCACAGATAGTCTTCACAAGTGTGACCTTATTGATGCAATGTTCTTTTTTAGAACATTTACAGCGTTACCACGTATATTTGGCGGCGTTGCCAGAGCCATCATGGAGAAACTGTGCTCAATTCAGTCCAGGGTTGTCCACTTAATATGTGATCGGTATGAATCTCCTACAATCAAAGACCCAGAGCGATCCTCTCGCGGTGATTATGAAGGTTCTTAAGGGCCCAGATCAAAAACGTAACGCGGACTTAGTGGCAAAAGGATGTATATGCAGACATCCTGAAGAGTCGCATACTCTACTATGGTGTTCTACTATGGTGTTCAGAGCGTTTACAAGGGTCTCCTTACATCACGATCCGTGCAAGTGACACGGACGTCTTCATTCTGCTTTTGTACCATGCACATCTTCTCTCTGCTTCCCTGTATATGAATTTAGGCTTATCTTCCAATAATACCCGAAGGACGATCAATATCAGTCAGTTGCCGAAGACCATTTGTGTTGATGTCTGTTCACCATTGCCCGGATTCCATGCGTTTACGGGTTCGGATTATACGGCGGTATATCGTAGGAAAGGAAAGGCTAGACCATACATGACGTGATGGTAAATAGTGCCAAATTTACCGAAGCATTTGGGCTTCTTGTTGGAAAAGTTGATAAAGTCACCACGGATATAGCTGATACACTTGAGGAGTTTGTATGTTCAATGTACGCCTAGACCAAGCTCAAATGCGTGAATAAAACCAGGTTTGCAAAGTTTGCTAAATTCTACTCTCCGAAAAAATAAGGAAGAACCACTGGAACTATTCAAAGCGTCCGACCCATCTTGCTTACCACCCTGCAAGTCAGTGCTAGTAAAGAAGATTGATATATAGATCAAACTACGTGGCTTTAATTTGGAAGAACGCATCCATAGCAAACCCGGTTGATTTTGGACCAGATCAAAATGGGTGGAGGACTAACACTTGCCGGACACTGTTTTCGGAGAAACGATGAAGCAGCAAAGTTCTCTTGTTGCAACCCAAACATGGAAGGAGATCCAGGGGACAACCCAGGAAAGACTACATCAGGATTCTTACAGAGGACACCGGCTTAAGTGGACAAGATCTGAAAAAATGCATGCATCATAGAGCAGTGTGGAAGGCCATCACAAGATTCCGACCAAGCTAGCAAGCAAGTATTCAATGTGATCATCACACAAATGGTATGGGATTAGGTCTATTCAATTTAAAACTTATACTAATCACTTACATTGAGAAAGTGTAGGCAGTCTGCACAAAGTATAGATATGGGCAGGAATAACCAGAAGCACTACAAAATAGTGCTTTTAACAGCTAGAACACGATATGTGATGATACGGCCTACAACTGACATGACTGATACGACTCACCACCTCAGTGAAATGTATGCAGTTAACCAATTATCATGGAGAGGAAAAAGCACCCCAGAGATGAAAAAACACTGTACCGAGAGTGTTTAGGGAAGAAGAAGAGGAGGTCCAGATGTAATGGAGGCAGAGCAAAATTAGTGGTATCGCATCCTATGGAATGAGTATACGACGGACAGCCAAATCAAGGAGAATCAGAGACTGATTAAAGTCACGATCCTGAAAGACCTCAGGAAGTGCGTGAGCAGTCAATTAGTTCTGTAAACGAGGAAGAAATGCTGATATACTTGTATGAATGCGCAACACAAGGACAATGGCTGCGATGCAAGGGATGGGACACTGTCGTGCAAGTTGGCACATCATGGATGTATGGAACCCATAATTCCTAGCATTCCAGATTAATGCCATCCATGACCAACTCTTAACACCAGCTAACCTAAGACTCGTGGGGCAAAAAAATGGGAAGCTGTGCCAGTTGGCCAGTTGTGCAACAACCGAATCTGCACCCTGCTCCACATCTTGAAATGTTGCAACTTTTCTCTAGAAAATTGAAGGTTCAATTTGCGTCGTCACGGCCAAATATTGAGAGCAACTCAGAACTGAATACCATATGACGAGGATGAAGCACACACACAAAACGATCTACATCCCAATCTCAAAGATGCATTCCTACCGTAGCATTCCAATATAAACTCGGAGGAGAACCTGGCCAATGCATGCACCAGGAAGAAATATAAATACCCAGACCGTATCACAGCGGACTGCGAATATCAGGGATGATCGGTGAACTACTTCCATGTAGAAGTTGGGAGAAGTGGGATATACAACACCACGTTCAGCAAATGTCTAACGATATCTTAAAGGTAATATTTCATCAAAATTCTCCCGCATTTCCGGACGAGAGCGATCACAGATAGTAAAGCCCTCTGTGCATAAAAAGTATGTTGACCCCTGACGTTACAGTCTGTCATTGAACAGAAAGATAATAATTTTATTTAAAAATGTACACAAAAGTCAAGGTCAATATATTCTGGCTGGAAATCAGGTGCATCGGAGCGCAATTCTTTATGTTCCCGGCCTGTGCTAAGACGAATGAATGATGATTGCAAGAGTGCCCTGTATGCATTTTGGGTGTTTATTTGTGTGAAAATAGAAATCATAATTATTGACTTTGAACATTCATACATTCAGTATTAGACTAGGTACTTCCTTGTAATTTTGACACAAGACAGTAACATATGTGAGACCCTTTCTAGAAAAGTTACGACTCAATATCATAATTGGTTACGTAACCAAGAGACTTTTTCAAAATCATGAAATATCATTTTTACCCAAAAAATCGTATTTTTCTCGTTTGTTTTAGCTATTTTGGCAACATTTGTTAACAATGTCAATGTTGTTTCATACCAACGTGTGGGGAATATGATTAGCTTTAAGATGAAACTAATATGAAAATTGTTGAACAATTTTATCACGTTATGTGCTCTAAAACATAAATGTAGGTGAAATGGAGGCTCAAAAAGGTCATTGACCTCTGACCTCGTGACCCACCGCTAGGTGCACTTAAGACCAGTGTTTTCAGAAGGCCAAGGGTATGGGCTATTACAATATCATAACCAGATCGACTGTCAATTTGTTCCGATAGAGACAATAGCGGCTCTCCATCTATCAGGATACATACACGTAGGTACGTTGACTAGAATCCATCTTTTGGAGGTAACGAATTAACTTCTTTCTGGCATAGGCCTATCTGCCTATTTAAAAAGCCAATATTGATCAGAAATAAAGTGATTGCTTTTCAATAAAGTACACACCAAATCGCACCAAATGGGTTCGAAAATTTAAAAAAAATCAAATTCTGAGCGGGGGGCACATCCCCCCTCAGACTCCCCCTGTTGGAGCTTTTAAACCATCTACACTAAAATCAAGAATATATCAGTATAAAAAAATGCTCAACTTCTTTAGTGCATTGATAAAAAATATATATTTATTGAAAATGAAGCGATGGCTTTTCAATACAATATTGGTCAAAAGTATACACCAGATCGCACCAAATGAGTTTGAAAATTGATATTGTTTCTACTTCTGAGGGGGCCACATCCCCCCTCAGACACCCCCCTGTCAGAGCATAGCTCGGAGTGCGGTGCTGCGCACCGCATAGATGGTACAAGCTCAATTTCATTTTGGGGGGGGCCACACTTATCATCCCCCCCCCCCACCCACACCTAACAAGAAATGTCCGCCCCTGGGTGGAATGTCAGAGAGATCGGTCTGATGTGTACCGTTGAGGAGTAAACAGGAGTGTTGGGGAGGAGGAGGAATCGCAGTGAGGAGCTAATCTCACAGACACACAATGAAATACTTCATTCAAATCACTCATTGACTCAAATCATACATGCTATATAGATAGAATGTCAGAGAGATTGGCTGTTGTGTACCGATTAGAAGTAAACCGATTGATTTATTTATACTGATAACAATTCATACACTTGTGCATAATATCTTAAAATAAATTAACCACTTCATGGAGAGAAACAGTATAAATTTTCTGTACGTGTGGTATGTTTACTTTGCTATAACCAGACAAATGACAGCTTACAAATTACAAGGTATGCACGCTCTACTGCATGCATGCCGAGTGAGTTCAAAAAGCCCGCGCGTGTGTACATCTCGTGCTTTAACGTCCCAATCGACACTATACGGTGTGCATATTGTATGCGCGCAATCTTGAAATTTGTCCAGAATTTGTGACATCTTTATCAATTTTGAAAGATTTACGGCGCGTAGCGAGATGTGGGAAGGAGTGGGAGCTGAGTCCATCGGTGTCATTGTTAATAGTCTGTTGATCATTGTCGGACAAAAGTACTCACATTGCATCTTGCACAATTACTGAATACTAATGTATTTTACTCATGCTTAAAACTTGTTATGGCAGTAAACTGAAGAAAATAGATTGTTTTCAAAAGTAAGCGCTCCGTTAGACCGCATGTGCTTTTTTTTGTAACACCCTGTACATGTATATGATGCTATTGGCCATATTAAATTTAGTATGTATGTCCAGGCAACATTTCTAATTGTAACATGCTAATTTTATGTGTGTTTTATTTCATTTCATTATCATTGCGTTCATCAAAATAAAATCAAAAAGTGAAGAAACGCGTGGATTGAGTACTCGATCATACATGTGCATTTCGCTTGTTACACCCTGTATAACATGGTAATTATTGGTCATATGTTTGTGTTTGATGCAATATTATTAAAAACATCAATTTAAAATGTATTATGACACTAACTTATGATAACGGTTAACTTTATTTCAGAAATACGTTTTCACATACTTATAGTGTTACAAATTTTGACCACCCTGTATAAGGTATCCTTTATAACTAAAGACAAAAGTGGCATCATTTTTCTTTGTAATACTAGTGTATACTTTAGAATTATGCAGCTCAAAAAAATATAATTTTATCTTCAAGGTATGTATATGACCAGTATTATTTTTGTATTTTTAGTGCATTTCTTGATGTTTGCACCCTATATATTATCTACCCACCCTGTATAATGACCTTGATATTTTCATTGTGAGATTTGGAAATTTGTATGCTTTCAGGAAATGTATACTTTCCTTATACTCCTATGTATAGTTTTAATGCTAAAAATGTTTTAAGCAAAATCCATGTGATTTTTCCATTTTTAGCATATGTCACACAAAGGGGTCCCAACTCAAGGCACACGACATTTGATGATGTGAACAGTTTAGTTAGGTGCCAACAGTCAATATTTTGTATTATTACACCTCATACATATTTATAAGGGTGTCCTATTTTTGATTGGTTCATTTCCAACCAAGTCGGATAAAAAAATAAAACATACCGAATGTTTATTGTACTATCAAACATACGAGAGTTTAAACTACTTCCCGCTAGTTAACACCGTCCCCCGAAACAATTATAGAGCCTATGAATATTACGTACATAATAAACGGTGACGTCAAGTACGAGGTTGACAACAACAAACATGGCCGTCGTCTGCAAAACATCTGCCGAAGACAATCATGAACTAAACAGACGCATACTTGAGGCTTTGGATACTTCTGCTGCAATTATTGTGAAGAATAGGAAACGGGTTTCAATGCTGTTGTTCTTCCAGGGCATTGAGTCCACCGCTTCTAGCTCGCTATGTGTATACTGTGTAGCTAGGCCTATTACGAACATACGCGGGCGCAACGTAAGCTTTTTTCGATTTTTTATTTATTTTAGACAATAAAATATGTATGAGGTGTAATAAATCAATGGTTTATTTCGGGAAAGTAGTGGAAACTACTGGTGTGTTGGATGGGAGCGGAGGGAGGTAGTCACCAGTCATCCATCTACTTTCAGCACTACTTTCAGCACTACTTTCAGCACTACTTTTAAGGACAAAAATAAGCGATTTATTCCTGAATACTGCACAAAACACAGCAATATAATGAAAAGGAAATAGCAATTTTAAGTGTTTTTTACAGTAAAATAATATAAAACATAAACGACAGATTTTCATGTGTTTTATATCTAATCGCGGCACAAAACACAGCAACATAATATAAAAAATAATAAATAGAATTTGCCGGTCTTTGATTTCTAAATGCAGCAGAAAAACCCAGCAAAATAATATAAACATAATAAGCGGTGTCATTTATAGTACTTATACGGCCGAGTGCAACAAACTGGCGTAACTTAATAGGGAGGTAAGCTACCTCCCTAGTAGTTATGCCCTAACTATAGCGTAACTTACTAACGATGTAATTCTGAGAGCATAACTGGCGGGTAACAACAGAATAGTAACTAGCGAGTTAAATATTCACATTAATAAGCATCGTCCCCTTACAAAATTGTCGCATATGCCAAGTGTTAACCTATACGGTAAAATTCTGACGTGAATGGTCCTCCATAATATTTAAAATGTGTCGTCACTCGCTAGGTCATAGGTGAGTAAAAATAAAGAATCACGTTGATTGGTATACCAAATTTGCCCCTTAGTCGCTTAGGCAGAACTCAACGCAGTTGCACTTTTTTATCAATATCCATTTCATTCCCGGCCATTGAAAGTGCCACCAGGGGTATGCCTCTCAGCTTGCCGATCGGAGTCCACATTTAAATTAAAATTTAGTCAGCATAGAATTGGTGGCGCTATAGGCCTACTGATAAGGCGTGATTGTAGCAGACGATGGTAGACACGAACGGCCTTTAATTTTGAATTTCCATTGCTTTCAATGTAACAATGGATTTTGCCCGGGATTTTGATTATATGACCCCATAAAATTCATCACACGTTGGAACTAAATTATTTAATCCAAAAACCGCTGGAGTTGGATAACCAACTCCTATGTCAGTATCATTTTTTGACAGCAAGCTGTGTGTAAATCTACCGTGTGAATAGCGCCACCAATTCTACGCTGACTAAATAATGACGTCAAACGCCGTCATACGCCGGTCACCGACGCATTCCAGACGATTACCATAATTTATTCAAATGTGCAAAAGGGACCGTTTTCGCTACGTACATTAGTATAGGACTTTCCTATCCCAAAATTAATAGTATCCCTGGTGCCACGCACAGCATTTTCTCGCGGCTTGCGTGCGAACAATTGTTAGCCAACAATTAGGCCCCTAATAATAATCAATATTTCATCAGTTTAGTGATGCAGCTAATTGGATACATGGTATTGCTGATGATATATCTTTATACCTTTACTCTTGTGACAAGCTATGTGGGAAAATCTCATCCATAGTTATAAGCTTTTAAATTACCATATTTATTAGTCTTATCTTGGATCTCAACAACACGGATAAATACAGGTGAATAATTCATGTGAATAGGTAAAAATGCGAGTACGAATATTATGCACTTTGCTATATAACTTTGCGCAGGAAATGGATTTCGGACTAGGTGACTATGGAATCGTATTTGTGTCACGTCATCTAAATATTCAAGCTGCCTTTTATACCGACTATTCAGGCAGAAATCAAATGAAATGAAAATTCGGACCAACTTGTAGATATGAAAATGCTTCAACCAACCGTTAGTAAGTCGAGATTTCCTGGTTAAAGAAATAGCCATCGGACACAGGTAACATTAGAGATATTTCCCGCCACTTAACATGCGCCCGCCTGTGGCTAAATTGCTTATGCTCAGAAGTCGCATGTTTGTAGAGCAGAATGCAACATATGAGAGGTTTTCAGACTAATGGAAAATCTTTGGTTGACATTTCAGATTAGAGATGAGAAGAAAAAAAATTTGAGAAGAGAGTGTTATTTGCGGTCGAGTTATAATGTTTGTCTGGCTATGTAGCTGGCAGCGTGTTGATGTTTGCGCATCGACATTATATATCACTGAAGTTGGGGGTTGACTTTTATGTGTTTCGTTCCCGAGGTATCGGAATAGCCAGAGGGGGATCTCTATCTAAAGTGGCCAATCATGAATAGTCGGCAAATATGTATAAGTGGTCTGTGAGAAGGGGGAAAGGTGTAGAGAGGAGAATAGAGAAATAACAGGTGACCAGTGGTCTGAGGTGACCAGTCTAGCAGATGTGGCTGAAGTTGCTGGCAGATCAGTCATGACAAGATCCATGATTTGGTCCAATCGAGTGGGTTCATTGACGATTTGTTGTAATCCTAGAGTGTAACAACATGGATTACGTATCGCGTGGTATTTGGTGTTGAAATTTGTCAAATTATAACCGTAAACGTCTGCACTCTTTGTTATTTTCGTATGTATCATCTATACTAGTAAGGTAAGCTTAGACATTTAGCCATGCATCAAATAGCGGCTGCAAGATAGCGGCCCCCTATAAGTCACGTGTCCACTTAAATTTACTCGTGATAATATATTCCGTATACCTAACTGCTGGTATGTTTTGACTCTTACAATATGCCAAATGAATAGCACTTCTGTGATATTTTGCTGTTTTTCATCAGTTTCCGTCACACTAAATCGAGGTTTGGTTTTCACTGCATCCCTAGATCACGGCTCACCTGTTTCGCACCCGTTTCGCGCCCATTCGCAGGGCGGTGATGGACGGTGGTGGCCGGACGTCGACCATCTTAGCGACGGGCTGCGAATGGCCGCATGCACCCTGGTAACCGTTCGCGGAACGGACTCTCAGCAGGCATGTTGAGAGCTCTAGGAGGGAAAGCCCTTTTTTGGGAGTGGAGTTCACCCTTCTCAGAAGAACCGTTCCTCCTAGAGCTCTCGAAAGAGTGAGGTTTAGCTCTTTTACATTTAGAGAGATTATAGATGTTGGTCGTACGAATTCCGGAATGCAAATGAAGCGGCGAGCTTGAGCGCTCAGTTTAAAAAGGGCGGTTTGATGATGTAATCAAGACGTTTCGGCCGGTAACCAGGCGTTCCGACCGGTTAGGAACCGATATGGAGGTGGTATGCACACGGTGAGGACACGGTGAGAACGGTAAGCTAGACATGTATGAGGCCGGTGAGCCCGGTACCAGGCCGGCGAGAACCCGGTACATGCCGGGTGTAGATCGCTATGGACCAAGGACCGGGTGAGGAGGTGTTATGCACCCGGTGAGAACGGTAAGCTAGCTACGTATGAGGACGGTGAGCTCGGTACCAGACCGGGGAGGACCCCGCATAGACCCGGTATATAACGGTATGGACCCGGTGACCACCAACAAAAATCAATGCGCCCGTTGACATTTTTTACTGATTGTTTGGACTCTGGTGATTTTCTATTAGACGGTAAGGTGGCCGCCTACCATCACCGCCCTACGAACGGGCGCGAAACGGGTGTGCCGTCTTTATACCGTCCTCAAACCGGGCTCTTACCGTTTGCCGCCGCTTTTACTCACCCGGCAGTTTTTTGACCACTTTTGACAATTTTTAGCCATTAATTTGGCGGCCATTTTGGTTTTAAAGTATGTTAACAAAGCAAAATACTAGATATGAGTTTCTAGTGGTCTAACACATACATCCCATTGTTAAAATTATACTCTGATCCGACATGTTGGTGTTTATATGCCAATATGTGGAATTTTACCATTTTTGGCGGCCATCTTGGATTTAGGTGTATTAACAAAGCAAAATGTCTGGATATGAGTATCTAGTGGTCTAATACATACATACATAATCTCACTATTGAAACTATACTTTAACCATACAAGTTGATTGCTATATGTCATTTTATGTGATTTGACCAGTTTGGCGGCCATTTTGGACGCCATCTTGAATAACTCCTTATCATTATAAAATTATTTTTGGTAACCTCCTGAATATATTTAAGAACCATACAATTAAGTCAAAAAAGTTGATTTGAGGGAGTCCTGGGGGTCCACGGTAACCCCTCTGTATATACCCGACTACAAGATATAATTATCATTATAGGTCCTGCACTTTCATTCCCGGAAACAGGCTAATGGTGGGTGTGGTTTGATCGATTTATGTCACTTATCCATGTTAAAGCCATTCTCGTTAGATGCGTCTTCATTTTGAAAGAGGTTTTTGACGTTTCACACTTTACGAAAATTTGTTGAAAAGACAAGGTACAGCAATTTACATATATCGATTTGCGCTTTGATTTGCGTTTATGTTGACGTACTATAAATAACAATTGTTGTAAGGACGCATTGGGGTGCCTGCTTGAAGTGGGCTGCATATGGAACCATTGTTCTTTTATGGAGTTAAGTGACATTGATGTAGAACCGATTATAAGTATTTTGGGTTTTATTTAGGGTTTACCCTTGGTGCAAAACTGTACGCCTAACACGAAAGATTGTGCTGATCCATAACGCTCCATAGACACTACAAAACCTGACAGTGCTACAATCTTGTACCACGTGATCGCCCAGTCAATCTCGTACCGCGCTCGTAACTTAGGTTTTTTGAATCTGACCCGTATAATAGCTCACACGGTAGAGCACCAGGCTTGCACGCACGAACCCGGGTTCGATTTTCCCCTCAAATTTGACCGGTTTTTCTCCCCTGATAGTTTAATTTACAAAACCACGCCTAGCCCGGGGTGTTAGGGTTTAAGAATTGAAATTTGTTTAGATGCCATTAAACCTAAATATTCTTCAATTTGCCATTTATCTATTTCAAGAAGAAGATAAAGGCGACGGAATATCAAATTGATTTAATTAATTCAAATCATTTTTCTTTTCGTCAAAAGAGGAGATTAAATAGGCTGTACTAACCTTTTTAGTCAGTTTTTACTGATCACTGCGCATCAAACATTCAGTCATTTAACACGGATAGTGCTTCGTGATATGGTTGAACAGATATCCTTATCGAAATGACCTTACTGTACGCGCACGCACCACTTTAGATCAGTCACTTAATGCTGAGTGAAAAAAAAAATAGTTGAGTTGATGAACTGATACAGAAGATGTGGCCTGACATATATCATAAAAGCGTATGACCTATAAAATGTTCCCCGTAAGATAAAAAAGATGATCATGTCGTTACGTACCATAGAGATTCTGTGTGTTCAATAATAATAATGACATAAGAATGGGCAATACGTCCACAACTACAGGGTGTCCCAAAAGTCTATGCACGTTTTTGAAGAGTCATATCTCATAAAATATAAATCATATGGTATAAATGTAACCATATTTTGATAGACGAGATTTGGGGAATTATTGTGATACCAAGAACAACCCTATTGGTGAACCCACAACATTATAAAACTGGTTGAAAGTTTTTAGCCATGTGAGACCCACCCATACCAAATACCACACATTGTTGCTAAAAACAGGTGCGCATAAATTAACGGTAGAAAGCAACGTTGCGCATTAGTCACAGTTCACTGCTTACCTTGCAACATTAATGTTATTACCAAACTCGGTCACTCACAACATAAATAAGCGTAGTGGACAACATTGCACAGCAAAAGTCTTCATTCAAGATGGTTTACAGCATAGATAAGCGAATACAAATTTTATGATTCTACGCTGAAAACAAATTTAGTTCAACTTACTCAACAAAAGTTCAGAAAACATTTTAAAGTGAAACACGCACCAGGAAGAATATTTGGTGGATACATTTTTGAACACAGGAACTGTGCATGATTTGTCTGGTAGAAAAAAAGACTGGTAGATCAACAAGTCACATTGATATCATAAGACATGCAGTAGCCAAAAGTCCAAAGAGATCTATTCGCTGTGTGATGTGTGTGTTCACTTTTTTGTTTACGTTATTCAATTTTTTAGGTCTGTGTTTTTGCATTAGCACACGTCTCTGTATAAATGGAAAACATTTAAACTAGATTTCACTATAGAAACGAAAACTATGTGTAATATAGTTTGTTATTATGATGGGATCACTGTAATGTAAAATTTTAAATATTACAATTGACGGATCACTTTCCGTGTAACCAACTCTACCCGTCTTTTTGTTAATCTCAATAGGTATTGATTTATGAACTTTATTCCTCCGAAGTATAAAATTACATTTTTGCAGTAATATATATTTTACATCTAGGGTGGCATTACAAGCAGATGTTACTCCAATGTTTGGTATCAAAATTATTTCCCACATCTCCTCTTTCTAAATATGTATTCATATATTCAATACGACTTATATTTTGTGACATACAAAGCTTCAAAGTCGTGCATAGACTTTTGGGACACCCTGTATAATCTTTTTATGACTTCAACATTTATACAACTCTCACTCTAAGGCTGTTGTAAACCGTGAAGTTCTGCTGTCAGATTTAAAAGCAGTTGCATTCAAAATAGACTTTCTGATTCGAAGTGATAAATAATAAAGCAGCATGCAACTAAAACACGGCATGAAATTGTCAAAGAAAGTACTAAGCGTTTAGTTAAGAGGTGATTTTACTGAATAAACGACCGATGGATTACTTGCAGCTCTTTCACTACATAAAATGTCTATTAACTTTTTGATGTTTCTGTCTTTTCACTAGTTTATACAGTGTCATTTGTCAGTTTGAATAGCAAAGGCAATGTTATTCTCTTATATTGTTACTTTGTTATATTATTACGATGTAACGATCCAAGTTCAATTACGTTCGCATGACTTCACATGATTGTAATGTAAAACGAGGTAACCTCTTCAATGACAAACACACCTTTAAAATGTAGCAAAACCTAACGGTAGATATCGAGTTTTAGACTATAGGAACATTGTTTTATTGGCGTCATATGGGGAATGTTGTTACTTGTTATGAATGGAAAGAGGATACAAGTAGTTTAACAGTGGCACAAAATATATAAATTTGCTCGGGTGTTCAGTAAAAAAAGGTAGGGATAGCCGCCGTTGTGTACATGTATGTCGAGTCGCAAAATACGTTGGTTAGACTAGATTAGTTGACGAGTGTTTTAATACTTGATAACACCGATAAAAGAGAACTTGTTTGGTTAGCTATGAAGTCATAACAATGTCAAAGCTTACATTCAGAGCTCGGTCCTATAGGCTGTTTTTGCATTAACAAATGCGAAATAGGAGACGATCTTCAAAAACAACGCAATAATACAGTTGTGAATTCTTTAGTGACTCTACAAAAGCTAATACCAATAAAGTTAAATCCGTTCTTAATTGGAAATATAATCCATGGTCTTATTTTCTTCAATCGTATCCATATTGAACAGATGATATAAAGATGTTAATGATCAAGTATTATTGATAGATTGATTTTATTAATATTTTACAGTCGTGGCCCTAAGGCCAAATTACATGAAATCTACATGATAAAAAAAACATTTAAAAATAAGGCAAGGTAACTTATTAATTAATATAAAAGAGAATATTGCACATATAGATAAAAAAATTACATTATGTAATAATGTAACATAGCAAATATAGCAAATACATAGCAAATACCATTATAAAAATAGAAGTGGGTGCAGAAAAAAATCCTGGGCCTTTTTATTTTAAAAAGCTGCACAAAATAGGGCACAGGACTGTTTATGAACCTATTAGGTCAGAAGTCACAAACTGGTCCAAAAAAAATGTTTCACTTCTAATAATGTTGAGAAATGCACCAATTCTGATTAAACGGGACAAAACTTAAGTTTTACATACTTAATGACCCACAAACTATATATTGTTGGAAAGCTTATGATTCAAGGTTTTTCATAAATCTATGAACAATTCTGTGAAGAAACACTTCTGGCTTTTTTAGTTAAATGTTTTACTACCCAGGGTAAAAAAGGACCGAAGAGTCACACAAATGAAATAGAGAGACTGCGATTTGGCCATTGTTTAATCAATAAAATGAATAAAACTGTGTATTTTTTACATTAAAACACTCCCTGAATCGAACATCATATTCTAGTAGCGAATGTCTAGATAACAATTCAATATTAGTATTCATAGTAGCAGGCACATGTTATTAACACATATGAGAGTTTGAAAACTTTCCTATGTATACTTTTAAAATGGCATCAATTTCAAAAGTTCTAGTTTTCCGCTATTTTGTGTAGAAACCTATGGGCGCCACATCCACCGCCACATCCACCGGTCCCACCCTTGACTCACTCGACGTTTAGATTGATAACTTCACTGTTGCTAAACATGTGGCTTTAATTCTTTTTTTATTCGGTAGCTGGATACATTGTCTTTAATATGATACCAAAAATGTTATGTTTTTTTGACAACTTCTATTTAAAATAGAGACACGAATCACGATTTTAAGGATTTTTTGAAACGGCCCCACCTTATTTGATATACCTATTAGTGACATGTGACCATTAGTCCTGGCTGGCAGCTGAGAAAGCTTATTATTATTGCGTAAAAGCCCGCCCATGACACTCCCCTCTGGTAGGCGGTAGACTGGTGCGATTTGATTTGGAAAGCCCTTGGGCAAACCTAAGACAGTGCCCTTCACGTCTACCAGAGAGGGTGTCAAATTTGCAAATGTTTAAAGCATCTTCGTAAGAAGTATAATTACGGCCAAGGATTATTCTGCATGCCCTTTTTTGAGTTGATTCTATTTGTTAAGACTGAGTAGCTGAAACACTCGAGTGTCATACCACATCGGCGTACTCAAGAATTGGTCTGACATATCCACTATATACAACACTGAGCTCATCTTTAATGAAACCGAATCGTTTTAAAGTCCGAAGCATAAACAAACGTACTGTCCACCTGGACATCCCATTTAAGGTTGTTTTGGATGCGCACACAAAGAACTTTAGCTTCAGTGACATATACACATGGAAAAAAGTATCGCATCACTTGTTGAAAAGTGCAAATGTGGCCTCGAATTTTGCCACCATGGTGTGATATTAAGGATCATTTGTTTGCGTAAGGTGTCCAACAAAATGTTACGCAATAAAAGGGCCACATTTTAGTTTGTGATGTTATCGATGTAATGTTTTTCAAGGCCAAAGGGAAAATGCATAAAACAAGTTTGGGTAAAACGCGATATTGAGAGGCCCATTGATTCATCTCTATAGTTGTAATCCTTGGTAACACATTCAAGTCTTCCAAGGTCAAAGGTCATCTGGGGTCAAATTTCAAAAGTTGCCCGATTGTCCTCAAACATGAAAAAACTCCCTTTTTCGTACGCCCAACGGTTATGGGGTCAAAGGTCAAAATAGGTCAAATTTTAAATAAGTTCAAATGACAAAAGCAATATTGCGGAAGTGTTGACCTAGGTCAAATAAATTTAAAAAAATCAACGGTGACCTCATCGTATATGCTGAATTTATGAGCAACAAAAAAAAATGGCATGTTTGGACTCATTCACTGCATATAACGTCTAAATGAAACATTTCTTGCGCCAAATACAGAACTAATATAATGACTTTTTTAAAGTTTTTAAAGTCTATTCAATACCGAGTTATACCCAAACTTGTTTCATGCATGTTTTTGGACAAAAGCATGCATTTTCCCCTTGGCCTCGAAAAACATCACATCGATTACGTCACAAACTAAAATGTTGCCCTTTTATTGCATAGCATTTTGTTGGACAGCTTACGCAAACAAATGATCCTTAATATCACACCATGGTGGCAAAATTCGAGGCCACATTTGCACTTTTCAACAACAAAAAAGTGGTGCGATACTTTTTTCCATGTGTATATATGCAAGTGGTTCAGTTCCAATTCTTAAGTCGCGTAGTGGTGGTTGTTTTGAAAAGGCAATTTAATTGGAGTGCTTGGCACTTAGTGGGATTTAATTTCAAGTTGTTGTTTGAAGCCCATTTTGTTGCGACGTTCTGTTCCAATGTTGCGACGCTTCTCCGCATCCTGAAACAGGAAATAAACCAAAGAAACCAGATAATGAGGAGTTGAAACTCCTTCGACATTGCCAAATTGTCTGAGATCAATACTATCATGACTATGCTCAAACTATTACTTAAACGTCATGACCCCTTGGGGATGGAGGAGCACTCCTCGACATTTGAAATGAAGAGGATGATCGGGGGTTTTTCCGTAACCCGACATACTTTATCTGACACAGTATTTTAGGCGTTAGATGAACTCCTGAAATAAACTTACCCCCCTGAAATGGCTATTCCATCAAATAAACTTACCCCCTCTGAAATAAAAGGCTGTTCCATCAAATAAACTTACCCCTAAAATAGCTATTCCATCAAATAAACTTACCCCCTCCTTTATTTCAGAGGGAGTAAGTTTATTTGATGGAATAATAAGCTGTTCCATCAAATACTCCCTCTGAAATAAAAGGCTGCTATTTCAGAGGGAGTATCTTTAATTGATGGAATAGTCATTTCAGAGGGGGTAAGTTTGTTTGATTGAACAGCCTTCTATTTCAGAGGGGTAAGTTTATTTGATGGAATAAAAAGGCTGTTCCATGAAATACACTTACTCCCTCTGAAATAAAACGCTGTTCTACACTTACTCCCTCTGGTGTTACATCAAATAAACTTACTCCCTCTGAAATTCCATCAAATAAACTTACTCCCTCTGAAATAAAGGAGGGGGTAAGTTTATTTGATGGAATAGCTATTTTAGGGGTAAGTTTATTTGATGGAACAGCCTTTTATTTCAGAGGGGGTAAGTTTATTTGATGGAATAGCCATTTCAGGGGGGTAAGTTTATTTCAGGAGTTCATCAAACGCCTAAAAAACTGTGTCAGATAAAAGTGTGTCAGTGTGTCAGATAAAGTATGTCAGGTTACGGAAACACCCGATGATCGGACAGTGACTCAAATAAAATAACAGTATCATATTTATAATTATCATAAAAGGAACGTCAAAGGTAACATTCAATTAGAGATCTTGTCTTACCAAAATGGGTTCATTCAGTCAAAAGTGTATTAGAGGTAATTAAATACCAGTAAATAACCCGTGACAGCATGTTCAGAAAGCAACCTAGTTTAGGAAGTGCCACCTCAATTTGGTACATCATTAATTTGGTGCATCATTAACTACGTGTTTCCATATCATTGGCCATGTAATGTTCAAACACCGGGTTGAATATCCTGTTTATTATTCTAAGCACGCGTATATTAATTGACAAGAAGCATCCCCTACGGCTATCATAATGTGGTTGTTGAACTCACTTTCATTACAAATACTGTTTTAATAATATTTGACAACTAGCAAATAACGTGAACTAACACTGATGACACTTTCAAGATTATGGGTGGAAAGTGAACCCTGTGCATCCATATAGCCATCAGCTTCGTGTTTATATCTAAACATCATGGTCACATACAGTCATCAAAAAAAGTAACTATACAGGTAATAAATGGGCTTCTAACTCTTAAAATATATATCCTACCTAAATATATTAAATTATAAAGTTGTTAAGAAATTCGTCTTCTTTAATATAAGATATTGCACGCTAGGATCGGGTGATTATTGAAGAAGTGGCACTCAAAAATGTAAGGAGAAGTCCGATTTTCATTTTCCCATTTTTATTTTCTACACGCGGACCAATCTACGGGTACCTTATCGATTACCGGTACATGTAGTGCAATTTGGGGATGCATGCGCAGGTTGGACAGTCGGCCGCATTGTTCCGATGGATCAATACGCACACACACGCTACCTGTCATTCTCTCTCCCGTGTTGAAATGTAAAATGTGAATTTGAAATTGTGACTTTACCTTACATTTTGGATTGTCGCTTCTTAAATATTCAACCGATCCTAGCGTGCAATATCTCATATTAAAGAAGATAAGTTTCTCAACAACTTTATGAGTTAATATTTCTAGGTAGGATAAATATTTTTAGAGTTAAAAGTACATTTATTACCTGTATTGTTATTTTTTTGATGACTGTATTATACTTTTCGCTGCACTAGAGGGTGTCCCAAAAAAATGTTAACACTCCGGGCACATGAGATATCTTAAAAGGACATGAACACACGGGTCTAATCTTGATGTATTATGAAAGCTGAGTAAATAAGCTTTCATTTGCATTTTATTGCATTCCAATTGGTTATTTAGAGCGAGAGATATGCTTCAGCAAACATGAGGAAGCAAAATCGGCTTGGTCCAATCCTCTCAGTATGAAAGTAAAGCTTTTAAAATGCACGAAGCAAGAAGCAACATGATTAAGTCACACACACACATCAGTTAATCTCTTCTTTGTTCTTTTCAACGCATTCTTTCGATTCACAAGATTAAAAGACATAAATAAATATATTCCACATAAATTATATATATTGCAATGGGTAGCTGTCAGTCAGTAAAGCAGTCTTTAAAATTGAAATTGAAACATTTCATGTTCTTTGTAGAAATGGTCCATCCAATTAAATAAATTACCTTGCACATGGAAAAAGAGTATAGAACTTGAACTCATGACAAAATACCTTTATAATTTATGTGGAATATATATATTTATGTCTTTTAAGCTTGAAAAGAATCGAAAGAATGCATTGAAAAGAACAAAGAAGAGATTAACTGATGTGTGTTTGTGTGACTTAATCATGTTGCTTCTTGCTTCGTGCATTTTAAAAGCTTTACTTTCATACTGAGAGGATTGGACCAAGCCGATTTTGCTTCCTCATGTTTGCTGAAGCATATCTCCCGTTCTAAATAACCAATTGGAACGCAATAAAATGCAAATGAAAGCTTATTTACTCAGCTTTCATAATACATCAAGATTATACCCGTGTGTTCCTGTCCTTTTAAGATATCTTATGTGCCCGGAGTGTTAACATTTTTTGGGGACACCCTGTATAAGCATGGCACCCTCTTGACGAGGTAAGACCAGCAAAAAAGGTCAGGGTAAACCGACAAGGACAAAACAAAAGTAAACAATACAATAACAATACAATTCCACCAGGCCCATGCCATTGATTAAGTCGTCACCCATATATTTTAATACAGGTGCATGTAACATATTAAGTTTTCACTGAGAGCTGGGGCGAGCTATACTTTCCACACGGTAGTCGTCTGTATACGATCATGATAGTCCAGGAGCCCTGAAGGTTTATTCATCTGAGAAGGTACAAAAGGTTTGATGATCTGAACAGTTTAGTTGGGTGCCAAAAAACAAAAATATTGTATTATATACACCTTAGGGGCCATATCCAAACTCCAGTGATTTTAAAGCATTTTTCTACCGATTTTACCCCGGTATTCCAACGGTATTTCGTTCTATCCCCGGTATTCCAACGGTATTTCGTTCTATTTCGTTGGAATACCGGGGTAAAATCGGTAGAAAAATGCTTTAAAATCACTGGAGTTTGGATATGGCCCCTTATACATATTTATAAGGGTATCCTCTTTTTTGATCGGATAAATAAAAAAACACGAATATTTATTGTATATACTACCAAACATGCGAGTGTTTGAACTACTTTCCGCTAGTTAACACCATCCCCCGAAACAATTTTAGAGCCTATGAATATAACGTACATATTAAACAGTGACACCAAGTACGAGGTTGACAACAACAAACATGACCGTCGTCTGCTAAAGAAAAAAAATTCGCGAACTAAACAGACGCAGATTTTAGGCTTCTTTTGGATAATTCTGATGCATCTACCAAGTAGGTAATAATACAAAAATATCCGTGATGTATGCAGCAAGTATTGTGAAGAATAGGAAACGGGTTTCGATGATATTGTTCTTCTTCCAGGGGAATTTAGTCCGCCGTTTGCACTACTTTCCCTCAAACCATGTTATATGATTTGTTAATTGCTGCCGGGTCGCATCCTGTACGGAGGGCCGCTACAAAGGTCCAAGGTCATATAGGGGTCAAATTGTACAAATGCTCTGATTATGTTGTAATACATATCAAACTCTTCCTCAGCACATATTAGCCGCGGTATAGCTTCCTGTCCTTTGACCTAATGAAGCTAATATATAGATGTTTTAATCGGAACATATTGAGAATTTGACCCTGTACAAAGTTGACCTTTGGTCTATTTTGCCCCACGGGCGGAAATACAACCATTGAATCTTTTGCTCCTTATGATGTCAGGAAGAGTATGATATGGATTACAGAGTATTTTTGCAATTTTACCCCTATATGACCTTTGACCTTTGATAGCCGTACGCGATTTTTTTTTCGTACATGATCCTAGTGAAATCAGTTGATTTGTTCAAAAATCATTTTATTCAGTGCATTTTGCTTTATTCCGTATTAACAATGATTAAAACGGAATAAAGTGAATTTCACTAGGCTAATGTACGAAAAAACAACTCGCCGTACAAAGTGAGACCCGGCAGCAATACAAAACATTGATTCTTGGCGCCCAACAAAACTAATCAGATCATCAAACCTTTTGTACCTTCTCTGCTGAATAAACCTTCCGGGCTTCTGGACCATGACGTTAGTCCTAAAATTTTACAAAATATTTAAAACATTTCATCACCATATTTGGAATCACCATGAGAAATCCCATGATAAATGGTTTAAAATAAGTACAAAACAGTATTGGTTCAGTAATTATTGAGATAGAATTTGAAAGTTGGGAAAGGGATCTGATTAATCTGTTTTGTAATGTTAAAACGAGAAGCCGCGTGGAATGTGTTAACACTTCACTAAAGAGGTACCCTGTTATCCGACAATTCTCAGGCATATCAGCGGAACTTGGATCGATCTCAGCCAGTAGGGAGGTCACGCTGCATGTCATAGTTTGTTATACGCAAGAAAACAATGGAGTATCAGTGACTGCAATATTTGCTAGAAATAGCTTCGGAAAATGGTATATTTGGGCATCTCAAAAACTAAGAAACGTGTTAAAAATCATGTAGAAATTTAGAGGAGGGTCAAGAACATCTGCAGAACGGTAAAATGTATAGTTTTGAACACGTTTGGTGACCAAATTCATGTCGTACAATGTCGGAAAATTCACGCTTTGAAAATCCGTGGTCTTCAAAATTACAGGAATCTTAACTCATTCTAAACCGCACCAAATCATGAAATGAACCCTCGTCTACAAAAATGTCAATGTACGTATTGCTCTATCTGCTTGGAGATAGCGAAGACCACGGAAACCTCATAGCTTTATACCACGGAATGAAATCTGCCATAGACATTCAATGGCGAAAATCGTACAGATTTGCACTGCAGACCTCTGTGTAGGGAGTGTTGACAATAGCATGACAATAGCAAGGTCGTTTGACTATTGTGTTTGTGCATGTTTGTGACGACTGACCCCGTTTAACAATCTTCATAGCTTTCATATAGGGCTTGGGTGACCTAACTATTGACTGATCTGTTAATGCGAATTTGATGAATAGGATCAGGGAAGCTAAAAAGGTTAATTACCGGTCAAATCGCAATTGCGCTCGCACAAAGTCGATAGGGGGGGGGGGGCGATTTTTAGTTATCGGTATTTTTAGTTCCAAGAAACATTCGTTGAACATTTTCCAACGTTTTTTCGCACAATTCTGTCTCTAAACATCAATTTTTGGTAGATGTAGTCTAAGTATTGAATTCGGCAGCTGTTTAGCGGCGTAAAGATAAGGGAGGTTTATTAATTGGCTATTAATTATGTTAAATTTTAAGATATCTAATTGAAACCTTGTTATAATGTTGTCCATAATGTAACAATCATCTGTAGAAAGTTTCATTGACATCGGAGTAAAGAAACATGCTAGTTGCTAACGAGATATTGATCCATTTCAAGTGCCATTAATTATTTACACACGTTCGCGTTGTTAAACTTCCCTGACTTTGACGGTCAATTTCTCGAAACTGGGTTTCTTGATAGTGTCAACTTCTTTTGCTCCTATCTATAGATAGAAACAAGCTATAATAATGGTTAATATATCATTTTAAAGCTGAAATATTATATTTTAAGAATGATAAAAAACTATAAACAAATCGTCGCTGTTCTGACATACCGGCACATGTGCCATTTTGGGCAAAATGAGTTTTAAATGCAACTTAAAAGTTGCATTTATGATCTACAAATGAAACTCTTTATTCTCCAAAAAAATTGAGACTAAAAGGTAATTAATTAATGAGATACCGCACTAATGAGTGTGATATGCCAGGGTTTTAACATAATACCGGCATGAAAACCTCATTTTGTATTCTGACATACCGGCACATCACAATATTCTGCCATAGACCACCGTGTAACTGCAGTTCTGACATACCGGCATATCACTGGCATATCACTGTAGGACGAATATGAAGTTTTGTTTCTTCTTTCTGACATACCGGCACATGACTTTATGACATAATTACTCCTAATTAATAATTGCAATTTGTTGTTGTAACATGCTCATAACAAACATAAGTATATATCTATTAGTGTTCTTTGACGATGATAGTGACATTTGATGTAAATGCTCTCTATCTAACAATTAGTCTTTAAAGATTGGAAAATGTTCAAACACGATTTTCTCAAAACGCTGTTTTTCGTGATGTGCCGGTATGTCAGAACAGCAACGAAATGTTTGCGACTTTCCACACATTTCGTGGTGCCATGTCACATATTAGACCTAAACCAGAGAACCATAACAAATTGTATGTTTAATTGCTTAGTATTCAATGATAACATTATCCATGTCATCTGTTTACTCAATCCACCCGGCAGCCGTTATTGTATGTCTGTATTCATCACTGTTTCTATGACTTGGATTAGTGTATCCATGCACGCCAATTGAAACAGCAACAATTCAAGCCACATTCCTCATAATGAATAGCCATCCATTCAATTAATAGATTTTCCCCGTCCAATTTATAATGAAAATTATGTATGCAGCTTGAATTTACTTCAGTGGCAATTCTGTTAAGAAAACAAACCCCATTTTAGTAGAAAACGTTGGAAATGGATGCCCCCCCCCCCCCCCCCCCCCCCCCCCACCCGAGAACCAACATGCCACTTTGCACATATTTAAATAATAATGTCTTGCATATTCTATTAGAGTCACTAGTTGGTTCTCGAGGGGGGAGTGTTGCTATAGAGAAAAAACGATTTATCATTGTCTTCTATGGAAAAATAAAAAATAAATGCAATATTTGTTGACTTTTAAAATTATGTATATGGTCACGCGTTATGAACTCGCCTCCCAATAGGGTGGTGCCGTTACATTTTTTAGCTTCATGCTGTCATTTTCCTCAAATATTTTTAAAACCACAAAAGCTATCTCAACAAATTTGGTATCATTTTAAAGCCCTAATAACAAGCTATCTGCCTGCTAAATAGCATTGGTATAACTAATACATAAAGGGAGATACAGCTGTTTGATGTTTGAGGACCAGGGGTGGTGCTGGAAGGGGTGCCGCTGGAAGGGGTGCCGCCTGTACAAACTCAATGGGATAATCCCATGCTTTGTTCTTTTTACAATAACTAGTCATCCCCTAATGTTAAAAACACAATTTTGGTCCCATTTCAAAGGATATTTAGTAGTCTTTAAGTATATGGTTCGACAGACTTGTCAACTATTATTAACAACTAATTAATTATGGATAAGACAATGATCATCAGCTTTCTTCCTATTCGCTACACAGTAAACATAAATAATCAGCCTCAATTTACCGGATTTATAAAAATGACTATAACAGAAAAAGTTTTCAACCTATGATAGCAAAAGTATACATTTTTGGAAAGCTTGTAACTAGAGGAATTCAGAAATGCAGTTTATATCAGGGAAGGGTTCATCCTTAAACAAATATTTCTGAAAATTCTAAAAATATATAAAATAAAAATTTGAGATATTCACTAGCCGGTACACTGTAAAAAATAATTACCCAGTATGGTGTAAAATATTACACATCTCAGCGGTTCTGGGGAAACATGGTCGTCACTGGAGTAAGCTTTACACAGCAAAGGGGAGTAACAAATTTACACCAGTTCGGAGTAACATTTTACCGAAAATGGGGTAACTTTTACACAATTGCTCGCATGTTTTCCCAGAACCGCTGAATGGGGTAAACTTTACCAAATTCAACAGCGGTAGTAGTTTTACCCCTCAATTGTGTATTATTTTACACATAAATGGGGTTAAATATTCTTACCCCATAGAGTTGTGTAATATTTTTACAACTGTTTGTGTACATTTGTTGTAGATATTTACACAATTTTGTGTAAACATGATGAAACCTGCAGGAAATAAATTACACATCACAATGAAATGAACATCACTGAATACATTTATTCAATTTTTGCAAAAGCCTTTATTCTGAACATGTTTCTTTCAACGTTACACATGAGCTTTTTATTGCCATTATTTCAAGGTATGTGTTTCTATTGATATCCTAAATATGTCATTATCAAATCATTGCATGCATCATGTGAAAACTTCCAAACGGTCTGAGTACTATACGGAGGATACCAACCAAGTACATTGTTCATATGTTTGATTGAAGTAAGCTTAAACTTTTATAATAAACACATGCAATGCATGCATGCAGGTCATTTTTTATCGTCATGTACCGTGCTTTACCAGCCTGTATATGTTTTTGAGTCAGCGTACACCTTTAAATTTGATAATGACATATTTAGGATATCAATAGAAACACATACCTTGAAATAATGGCAATAAAAAGCTCATGTCGTTTTCCATCAGGAACACCGTGACCGTCTTCGACGCCATCATTGCAGCATGTGTCGTTCGTATAGTCAAGTTTCGCACATCATTTTGGCAATAAATGCCGCGCGCGGTGTCATCATGGTTGCTTTTACCCCGTTGCCGGGGAAACCGTCACTCATCTGCCACGGTAAAAGTTTACCGGTGTGTGTTGTGAATCAAAAATTGTTTATTCACTCATTTTGGGGTAAAAAATGCACAATATTTCACCCCATTCACTTTACCGCTCGAAAAATTACCACCCTTTTTAACTGTGTATGATTACCATACCGACGTAGTAACTTCGACAAATATATATCACCTAATGGGTAATTTCATGAGGAATTCAAATATGTAAAAAAAATAATGATAGGGGTAGGTATAAAAAATATATGGATCTCAAATTAAAAATTAAAAAACTCTGATATTTTCCGAACATTTCCGATCATACCATTTTAGTTCTTGGTCGTACTATAATTTTAATGGCATATTTGGTTCCTCATGCAATTTCCCTTCAGAAAATGTATATTTTTACTACCTCAGGGGGGGTATACAAGCAAATATAAATGTGTAAAGTTAAAATCATGTCGCGAAAGCCAAAATCCGTGTGTAACGCGAAAGGAGGCGAGCTTAAAACACATGACCATATTGATTATTTTGTATATATTATCAAAGTGTATGTATCAGATTAACCTCTCTTTACTTTTTTGACTTATTATGACTAAATTTAAAATCATGTGTCATTCTTGGGAGCCCTTGGGCTGATTCCCATTCAATCCATAGAGGTCTAGTATAGGATCTAACCATCTTACCAACAATATCACATCAACTTCTTATACATTTTAACCACAGCATAACATGTTGACGGCCATAGCAACCACTGATACAGCCTGATTGCATGCACTGCCATGGACATGTTTAGAATCTAAACATTTTATCATCTTAGAATGTTTGGATTCTAAACATTGAAGTGATGGACATGTTTCAGTGCTAAAATACTAAATGCCACTAATATGTATAGCATTTAAGCATGTGTCAAAAGTCTGGACAAACTGGTGTTTAGCTTTAGTGCTTATAGGTACTAAACATATTTAGATGCTAAACGTGTGTAGCATCTAAATGCGTTTAGCAATTCAACATGTGTCAAAAGTAGTCTGTACAAGACGGTGTTTAGATTTGTGTTTAGGATATAAACACGTTATTTACAGTGTATGTTTAACTGCCCATATATGTTTTCAGGACAGAAATTCCACCAGCCAGTAAACTCAATCACTGAGTTTGAACAATTTTACCCCCCCCCCCCCCCCCCCCCCCCCAGTCAGTAAGGTACTTTTGCATCTTCACACGCCCGACTCAAAAGTTACCCGCTATGGGCGTGCGGGTGCTATTTCCTTGTCTTGCACAGAATCTTAAAATGTCTAAACTTTCTTCTAAACCAAAGAAGAAGTAATTAATGTTCTTCGAAACAAAAGGGGGCCACTTACTATAATAAATAATCAGATAACGCAAGTGCCGTGAGGCGTCAGCGGTATTTTGTGAGAGGGGGACAGGCTTTCCAATCTCTGAATGACAATGGTTGCCCCTAAATCTAAATTCAATCAAGGTTTTTGGGGCACAACTCTAAATAATTCCTCCATTGAAATACAAGTAGTTCGGCCATTTTCCAAGACCGTTCTTATACCCCACGTGACAATATTGGAAGTTTTTGTTTCACATGAATGTCTTTGAAGGGTTGAATTTTATTTTAAACTCGATTTTTTTTCTCGTCCAATCTAGACAGTCTTTGCTCTCCATCGATGAGTATCCCTCTTTCTTTCATGTCTACCTTCTTGAACACCTCTTCCATTGCAGCAGTGAAAATCTTTGGAGAGTTTGTGTCACCTTGTCTCACACCTCTGCTGATTTTGATAGGTTTTGAGATGTCCTCGTCGATATAGATCCTCGCTGTAGCGTCAGTGTATAGGCTATATACTCTAGGATTTGAACATATCCTTCATTTATTCCTATTTTCCTTAATGCTAGGAAGAGGTCACTATGCTCAACTGAGTCGAACGCCTTTTCATAGTCGATGAATCCGACGCAGAGCTTCATTTGGTACTCATTGGCCTTTTCAATTAGCTGGCTTAAAGCCTGAAGATGGTCAGTGGTTAAGAAGCCTTGCCTGAATCCTGCTTGTTCCCTTGGTTGGTTTTCATCAAGCACTCTCTTCATTCTGGTTTGAAGGATTCTTGTAAATATTGTGTATGGGTGGGAGAGCAGACTTATTGGCCTGTAGTTTTTGATGTCCTCTTTGTCTCCCTTCTTGTGTAGAAGTATGATCTTTGCTTCCTTCCATTCCTTGGGGATTTTCCTCTCAGTAAGTATCTGATTGTATAAACTTGCCAGCTAGCTGGGTGTTTATTTGCTCACCTCCGATCTTGATGATATCACTGGTTATCTCGTCTAAACCGGGTGCTTTGTTTTTCTTCATCTGCTTTACTGCAAGTTCAATTTCTTCAACTGTGATGGTAGGTATGTCCGTTTGGTCGGGTGACAAGAAGTTTTCGTTAACTTGATTAGACCTGGAGCTGTAGGCCTACAGTTCCTGGTAGAACTCTGCGCAGACGTTGAGCACTTCTCCCCTATTTGTTGTTGATGGTATACCAGTATCGTTCAATACTGGAACATATAAGTTATTATTATAAGGACTTTTATGTTCCAGTATCGGGCGACGGATACTGGTACACGTGATACCAATGAGATTTGTCCCAGTATTGAACGAGGCTGCTGGGACACAAATATGTTCCAGTATCGCCCGATACTGGAATATTTTATATATGCCAGTATCGGCCGATACTGGAACACTAACTTTGTACCAGTATCGAACGACACTGGGTGTTACAGTATCGGAAGATACTAGTACAGTCCAGAATATGGGACCTAAGTAAAGTACACTTTTCCCAATTTGCTTCTCTTGGGACGATCACGCATTTCACTAGGTACTATTTTCCACAACCATACACTTTACAAAGCCCTGTTATTAAATTGAGCTTCGATGCTAATAAAGTGTCCCACTTGTACAGTCCAGAATATGGGACCTTAAGTACACTTTTCCCAATTTGCTTCGCTTGGGACGATCACGCATTTCACTAGATACTATTTTTCAGAACCATACACTTTTTTACTTTTTTTTAAATTGAGCTTCGATTCTAATAAAGTGTCCCACAAGTGGCCTATGATTAATTTCTCATAAAAGTTAAGTGGACCTTCAGGTAAAATGTTTACCTTTTATCCCCTGTTTAAGTTCGCTATCTTTATTGAAATTATTTATTACGGCATTAGCCCGTAACTCAATAAACACTGAACAATTGGTTGCGGCTAAGTTATAGACTTCTCCCTTTGATAACTGTAAACATACGTTGGCCTATACTTAATTTTGTTCCTTTGGCTGTTGATCTTGGCGGCGACTTTGATACTTTTGAAATCACCGTTCGTTGATTTTACAACGTTGTAGAACTCATGAGGTAAAGTCGTTTATGAGGCATCGTGTAGTTATTGTCCGTTTTACTATACTGCACACACGGGGAGCTCGTAATTGGTGCGTGACCTCTCCTAAACGCTATGTACTACAGGTATACGAGGATTGCAAGTTATTTTCGTTTTAGCCAAACTATTTACTCAAATTTACCATTACCCTCCCATCTGAGGGAGTATATAGTTTTCTTCCTTGTATCCAATTTTATAAAGAAAAATTGCCCGGAACCATAGCGGTGATCCATTTTTGTACACAGATGTACGGAGTAGAGGGCCAATTTCTGTCCATGTATAGCCAATGGCAAAATTGACTCTCGCCATAAATATCAAGACCGCTTTATTCATGAGGACGTGGTTTACAAACGGCTTGTTCCATAGACCTATAACCAGGGGTATGCCACTGAGCTTGCCGATCGGAGGCCACTTTTAAATTAAAATTTGGTCGGCATAGAACTGGTGGCGCTATACCGATCAGGCGTGATTGTAGCAGACGACACGACGCTGGCCACGCGTCTCTACAGACGACCCAATATGTCAACGGGAGTGCACTATTTTGAATTATTTTTAACAGTCATCGCCCGGTTAACGATAACAATTCTTCTAATTATGATGAATTTGTCAAAATGATAAGATTAACATTCGCGATTACGTGTTATTCATTACGTATTCAACATTTAGGTTTCGCGTGGCCACCGTCGTCTGTGTAAATCCACAGCGCCCTCAAACCTATGCCGACCAAATATTACGTTAAACCTGGTTAAACATTGTTAAACGCGTTAAACGCCGGTCACCGACACATTCCGATGATTACCATAATTTATGTAAATATGCAAAAGGGAACGTTTTCGCTACGTATGTGACACGCCTATAGAGTCTTTTTACTCCAATAGAGTCCACACAGCACTCCGTTAGCGCCCTCAACGGAATAAATCACAATAACACTAGTTTAAGATTACGTACAAACAGTATACGTATTTTAGATTAGACACCTTGGAAATCATATTGATACATAATTAATTGTATGCCAAAACACTCAGGGGGTTGGTGGTCGGGGAGGTAAAAACAAGGATGGTAAAAACAAGGATGGCACAAGCTAAAACTATAAATTGGATATCCTACAATATAAATTGGATATCCTACAATCTTAAACTAGTGTTATTGTGATTTATTCCGTTGAGGGCGCTAACGGAATAAATCTAAATACAGAATGCTGTGTGGACTCTATAGGAGTAAAAAGACTCTATAGGCGTGTCACATACGTACGTTAGTATAGGACTTTCCTATCCCAAAATTAATAGTATCCCTGCTATAACTCTTTTTAAAGTCTTGCTAAGACCCTCATTTATTGGCATGTTAAAAGGGAATCCGATAAGACGAAGGACATTTAGCGGTCGATTTAATATGTAAATGCTATGAAAGGGCCCAAATATATCGCTATCGACAATGAAACCTTCCATTTTCCAAAATTTCCGCCCGCTGAGCTCAACTTGTGTGCGTACACTCCGGGGGAGTTCGATAGGTGATAATTGGTATTCTATTGTTAACTTATTGACTGTAACCATCAAGTACAAAAGGTGTTATTTTTAAATAACAATGTATCTCTCCCGAAAATTTCTACACACAACATTTATCTAGAGTTTTTTCTTGCAACAAGGCTTTAATATCGATAAATTTATCTCTAAAATAATCCATATAAGTATGAAATTCAGATGATCATCAAGCAGAGAATATACTTTTTCTGAATCTACAATTATTTTCTCTACATAGCATTCCTATTTTCCACAAGGGCAGTGTTAAGATGCTATCTCAAAATAAATTTACGATACTCGAAGCCGTGCCATTTTTTTCTGGCACAAGTTTTAAAACTGGTTTAACACTATTTAATCTAGTTTTAACTGCAAAAGGTTGCGAGGCAATTTACATGGACTGTAACTGCACGATGGTTAATGTCGTTAGTGTAACTTAAACTTCCAAAACTTCCAGACGTCATCCAATCTGTTATCTCTTATCATAAATACCTTTCCCCTATTCTTTCTACAGAAGCTATCGATTGTGTCGACTTATCCAAGTTTTGCGTACTAGTTATAACACGTTACCTTCATGTATAAAACATAAACCGTCACTACTCTGTATACGTTTAAAACATAATAATAATATGAAATATCCATGATTGTTCGACCCGGGATATCAGGTACGAGAGACCGCACACTACGAGTCTGTATACGTTTAAAACATAATATGAAATATCCATGATGGTTCGACCCGGGATATCAGGTACGAGAGACCGCATGCTCAAAAAACCTCCACATGCGAGATAAACCACACCGGAGAGTGGAATGAATTCTATATGTTTTAGGTACTTTTAAAATTGGGATCGCTTGATCGAATGAGGAATGAACCCTGCAAATAACAAAGGAGCTTGAAATTTCATTCTACGAGGTATAAAAGCCACGTTTAAGACTTAGTCATAGCCAAACTGCTTCTTTGGAATCTATTCATCAGCTAGCATAATTGGAGCACAAATTCGTCGGCGTATCTCACACTGAAAACCTAAACAGGTCGCCTGACTAACTTAAAGCTAGTCCAGATGGTGTCCATTTGACTAGATTTAGCCTAGTCCAGCAGTGCTGGACTAGCTTTAAGCTCGACTAGCTTGATGTTAGTCCGGATGGTGTCCATTCTGACTGTTAGTCCGGATGGTGTCCATTCTGACTGTTAGTCCGGATGGTGTCCATTCTGACTGTTAGTCCGGATGGTGTCCATTCTGACTAACGTAAGGTTAGTCCCTGAGTTGCTCCTCGGTTCAAACGCCTGTGACATTCAACGTCTACAAAGAACCAAAAACTGGGCAGCTAAGCTCATTTGTATGGCTAAGAAATTTGATCATGCAACGCCTTGTCTCCAGGAGCTGCATTGGTTGCCGGTCAGAGAACGTGTGACTTTTAAAATCTTAGTTACTGTGTTTAAGTGCCTCTCAGGCGTAGCACCGGGCTACCTATCATCTTGCCTTTCTCTGTACAAACCACGACGTGTCAACCTGCGATCGGCTTCGGATACTACACAACTAACTCAGCATTCAACCATCAGAACTCTTACATCAGCCAGCAATCGGACTTTCACCTATGTCGCTCCAGCAATATGGAATCACCTTCCCGCTCTCATAAGAAATCAGGACTCTTTACACATGTTCAAGAAATCTGTCACAACATATTTGTATCCAAATGTTGTGTAACTTGTGTTGTAACGCCGTTTTACTATCTATTCTGGATATTTCAATTCCTTTAATTTAGACCACGATTGGCTGGAACTAGCAACACCGTCGGCCGTGTCGAAAACCGATTTCGATATCTGGCTCCGCTAACACTGACTAGTTCCTGCCGACGCATCACGCTGAGAAGACATGTTTAATTTACTCTAGTCAAGATTATTTCCACGTGCGGGTTTCTGAGATTTACACAGAAACCCAGATTGCAGCGATGTCACTTTAGTTATGATTTTATAGTAAAAGATTGCTGGGTGCGCCATGAATGATATCTGAGTAAGTGAACCGTTCATTTATTAATAAATAACATTATATATATATAGTAAACTTAAAAGCTTGTCCGTTATGATTATTCTGTGTGTTTTGATCCCCCTCTCCGCCTTGTGAGTTATTCCCTAGTCACGTCATAAAACATGGTGGAGAATTCCGTCTTTTTGATATTCCTATATCAATGTTTTATTATTCCAGTCAATGTTACCCCCTTCATTTTGAATAATTAGGACTGTAGCTATTAAGTTGTATTATATGTATTTTGTTGTTCAACACATCCAGCATCGGTAGCTATATCTCAGCGTGGTGAAACGGTTTGAATTCAGGTAGCATTTTGTTGGTATGCACTGCTGAAATTTAATTATATGTCTATTGAAATTTGTTTTATAGACCCAGAAAGGTCTATTAAAATTGTGTTTAAAATAGTATACACGAAATACATGTAGTATGGCCTATCAATATTTAAATCTTATTTACGCTGGCAATAATGGGCGCATTCTACATGTTCAACGTGGCAAGTCGATAAAGTCTTTTATATAATTGTTCCGATTTACAAGTCTCTAGGCATGTTCAGACGGGCATAAATGATCGGCGTAAATTTAGACCCTACAGCAATTAAAATTCCACAATTAATCCCTCTACTCCGTACAGTTGTCCACACGGTACTAAATACAACGTTACTCTGAAGTTTTCCGACAAAGTTAACACGACCATCGCAGGGGGCTTTGGAGTAAATATCGGTAAATATCCGAGTTCTGATTATTTCGAATCCCGTTTCCGGCAGCCCAGTGGCGTAACTAGATTTTTCATTTGGGGACGGTAAGAAGGGGCAGTGACTTGAAATGGGGTGGGGGCTCAGTGGCACCATCTGCGCTTGCGCGGACAGGGAGGTGTCTGAGGGGGGATGTGCCCCAGTGGCGTAGCTAGGTTATTCATATTGGGGGGGGCGCGGTATGTAAATGAATCGACAAGATTTTTTGATTGAAGATATGCGCACGTAGTGCGCGAAAATTTTCGACTTTACAGCTATTTTTTGAACGATTGAGCTACATTTTGGCTCTAAACAAGCTTGTACTAAAGAATATTTAGTTTTGGGAAGACCTATGCGCGCGTAGCGCGCGAAAAATTGTCATATGTGTACTTTTGACCATCATAATTCCATGATTCCTTTCGTCAAATGAACCGACAGTGCCAATCTCAACCGACACGACGTCATTATTGGGGGAATTTGGTGTGTACTATTTTTGTAAATTTCGTTTACAGCTTTACTTGATTTCATTGATTCCCCACCCCCCCCCCCCCCCCCCCCCCCACCCCACCCCCACCCGCTGGTTACGCCATTGCGGCAGCCTGGTGCTAAGCATTGGTTTCCAGTTTACAATACGATTTATTCCGTTATTTCCAAATTGTCGGTTCCTTTATTCGATTATTTCAGCTAGGTTTATTTATCGCTCGCTTGTAAACATGAATTCAAGATCGAAATTTCTCTTTTTGTTACTAATTTTTCGTCTCTTTTCGGATGGTGGTATACAAGATTTAATGCTGATAGCAACAGCGGTATTTTTTAAAGGCAGACGATCTGATAGGGATGAGCAGCATCGGATGCGTTTGTGGCATCATTACATCATTGGCGAAGGTTTACGCCAGAGATCGTGTTAAGTGCATCCACACGGGCGTGCTAATCCTTACTGCAGCTCGTGTTAAGCGCGTTACTCCTGAGAAATCTCAGGATTAAATCGGGTCGGAGTAAGGTCGGATTAGTTAACACGGGTGCCGTCCACACGGTCACTACTCGGAAGTTTAACATGGACAATCGTTAATCCGATCTTACTCTAGACGAATTTACGCCTGTCTGAACGCAGCTTCTGATAATCTGGTTCAAAAGTGCATGACCACGGTCTGATATCCATTGATAAAAGATTTTAATCCGAGATTGAAATTCTCGAGCGCGGTAAAATTCTATTGTGTAGATTTTATAAGCTCTTCTACTGGACAGGTGCGTTTCAGACAGACAATTTCTTCGGATGAAATAAATCTTGTTTATTTTTGGATGAGACTGATGTCAGTCAGAATTTTATATAAATTTTGAATAGACTGATTTCTAAATCAAGATACATAATATTGATACACTGCACTGTAATTGAATAAATATTTTATATATTCAGCTGTAACTTGGGACTTTACTCATTTAATTTGATGTCAACTTTAAATTGTTGACTTGGATTTCATTGAGCTTTTAATTTTTTTCTCATTGGTGAATTTAAACTTCATCAATTAAGTTCATTGTTAGTCTATTAATTAAATTTAATCATCAATCATAATCAATAAATTTTAATTGATAATCTTAATCAAGTTTAATAATTAATAAACTTGGTTCATGTTCAGATTTTTCAAATTTTGATTGAATTTGAACTTGAATTTTGATCTTGAACTTGAGATTGACTAAATTTTTGTTGTTGATTAAATTCCGAATTCTCTTTGGAATTAGCTGGTGATTTTGACATAGATTATTAAATAGGCAATGAGCGATATTGATATTGATAGCGATAGCGATAGCGATAGCGATAGCGATAGCGATAGCGATAGCGATAGCGATAGTAAGTCTGTTATATCACTTAATAGTATAGAGGAGGTTGAACTTGACGTAGCAAATATGGCTAAATATGATATGCATAATTGCGATATTAAATATTCTGGTAATCCAGATGATGACGTAGATAACTTCATTAGTAGATTTGAGACGTATGCTGAGCTGAGAGATTATACCGCGCCAAAATCTATACTTGCCTTACAAACAAAAGTTTATGGAAATGCTCGCGTCTATTTGGATTCAATTCCTGATGCAGATAAGAATACCATAACAAAGATTAAAGATTTACTTAAAAGTAATTTCGAAGGTTCATCTTGGAAATGGAGCGTCGAATCTAAGCTGTTGTCGCGTAAGCAATTGACATCAGAAACACTTGACGACTATGCTTGTGAAATAATAAGATGGTGCAAGCAGGTTGCTAAATCTGAAGCAGAAAAATTATCTATTTTTGTTCGTGGTCTTTTGCCTTCTGTCAGAGCGTTTGTGTTTTCAAAAGAACCTGAATCTTTTAAACAAGCACTAGACGCCGCGAGATTGGGAATTTCAGTACAGCAAACGGCAAATGACTCACTATTCGCACCCGCACAGTCACAAAATACTGAGCCCCAGGTAAATAGCATTAATTCTGTTCTGGACACACTGACGGGAGTCGTGTCTAATATAGCCACCAGAATGGAGAAATTAGAACACGACAAACATGTCTCTTTTTCTTCCCCGCTAGATCGTACTTACAATTCAGATAGAATAAGTAGTTCCTCTCAACCTAGGCATCAACCTAGTCAAACTTGGAATCAACCAAGGCAGTCACAGGCCCCCTATAGATCGTACAGAAAATTAGTATGCAATAGGTGTGGTCGTGTGGGACATGGGTGGAGAAAATGCTATGCCAAATTTGACGTAAATAGGAATCCTTTAAACTAATAAACCCATCTGCTCGACAGAAAAAGAAACATGTTCCACGACATGTAGATGGGTTAAGGTTTCAAAGATTTGAACATGTAAGAGGTGTATACCGAAATGACAATGCAAACCGTGTACCTCTTGATTTGAATAGACAGACACTTGGACAAAAATCGAATTCCAGTTTTTCACAAGCGCATATTGAGATTAATTTGTCTAAGTTGAATACCATAGCAGCATTTGTTAATGGTAACCCTGTTCAATGTTTGATTGATACAGGTGCTTCTGTCAACATTATTGATCACGATTGGTTTCATGCTAATCTTTCCAATTTGCGTTTTTCTATAGAAAAATCACGTGTAGCTGAAGCACGCGCAGCAAATGGTAGTAGTTTGGAAATTACTGGATTCATAGTTTTGTCCATATCTGTCAATGGCACTCAATTTCCTGTACCTATGAATATTGCTCGTAACTTAAGTACACGTATCATACTTGGGTCTCAGTTTTTAAACAGGCACTGCGCAAGAATAGATTGTGAATCTCGTACACTAAGACTTGCTAAGGAGAGTAAAATACTTGTCATTGAGAAACAGGAAATTCCTGTTCACACTCAGTCTGTTGTGTGCGCAAGACTGTCAAATAAATTGCCATTCAATACAATTGGTCTCTCTCATGGAGGTAGGCGTGTCTCTGCATTAGGTGTATTGATCGCGAATACTGCTTCTAGTGTACAGAATAACTGTATTCATTTATTAGTTATGAATACTACTGAGGAACCAATAACTTTGTACCCTCGTACTAAATTGGGCATTTTTTCTCTCGTTGACCCGCATAGTATTCACTCCTTCCCCGATCTTGAGAAAAACAATGTTAACAATGTTAATATAAGGCAAGCATCCGCGGTAGCTAGCGATGTAAACGGTAAACAAGATTCAGTAAAGGAAGTCCTTTCAAAAGTGAATTTAAATACTGATCACATGTCAGGTACTGAAGCATCTGAAATCAATGGTTTACTCACTGAATATATTGATATATTTCAAGTAAAAGGGGGTCCTACTGGTAATTACTCCCGTGTTAAACATGCTATTAACACTGGTGATCACCCTCCTATTAGATCTAGACCGTATAGGCAAGCTCCTCACATTCAAGCCGAAGTGCGTAGACAAGTCCACGAAATGTTAGAACAGGACATTATAAAGGAGTCAGCAAGTCCTTGGTCCTTTCCAGTATGCATGACACCTAAAGCTGGTGACCCAAATACTTATCGATTTGCAATTGATTTTAGAGCCTTAAATAAAATTTGTGCACGCGATAACTTTCCGTTACCTAACATAAACGATGCTTTAGATAGTTTAGGTGCAGCTAAACCAAATTTCATTACAACCCTTGATTTTGCGGCTGGATATTGGCAAATAGGCTTGGAAGAAAGTTCCAAATCTAAAACTGCATTCATCACTCAAGATGGTCTATATGAATTCCAAAGAATGCCATTTGGTTTACATAACGCCCCAGCCACTTTCCAACGAGCTATGCAAGAAGTTTTGAGAGGTTTGAATTGGAAATTCGTTCTCTGTTACTTAGACGACATAATTATATTCAGTAGTTCTTTCTCCGAACACATGGACCATTTAAGGCAAGTTTTCGATAGGTTGCGCGCAGCTGGTCTAAAATTACAACCTAAGAAATGTACTTTTGGTCAAACTGAGGTCAAATATTTAGGTCACGTAGTGAACAAAGATGGTGTAGCAACAGATCCAGCAAAATTGAAAATTGTCCAAGATTATCCAACTCCTGCCAAAGTAACCGAAGTCAAATCTTTTCTTGGATTTGTGGGATATTATCGAAAGTTCATAAAGGACTTTTGCAAAATTGCTGAACCACTAACCAATTTAACTAGAAAAGATGTATCTTTTGTTTGGGATCAAAGTTGTCAAGAAGCATTCAAAACGCTCAAACGAAAATTGTTAGAGCCACCAATTCTAGCATATCCAAATTTCGATGGCACAGAATTCATATTGCAAACCGATGCTAGTCGTACTGGTTTAGGTTTTATTTTGGCCCAAAAGCAGGATGGCAAAGAACGTGTGATATCCTATGGTGGAAGAGCATTACATGATGCGGAAAGAAATTACACTGTTACAGAAATTGAAGCTTTGGCAGTTGTCGAGGGAATCAAGAAATATGCTCCATATTTGCAACATAGTATCAAATTCACTGTTGTAACTGATCATTGCGCTTTGAAATGGCTCTTTGGTATAAACAAAAATACCGGAAGTCGATTAGCGCGATGGGCACTTAAACTGCAGTCATATAAGTTTGATGTAATTCACATTCGTGGACGCCATAATGGTAACGCTGATGCATTGAGTAGAATAGATTATGACAGAATGGATATTTGTACTGATTGCAATCATTCTCATTTCAAAGTCACTGATGCTGTAGAAGTTAATAAGGTAGCCTGGGTAAAGTCGGGATTAGACGAGATGGTGAGCGACATCATACAAAATCCTAGTAATGATGTGAACTCTCGTCCTACAGTAAACGTGGTTAGAAATCTTCGATTTCAAAAAGGGAAACGTGTTGAGAATGACAAAGATTCAGTCAAGCCAAATATTCCTAACTTTCCAAATGAGCTCAACTTAGACAAATTCAAACAAGTTTTGCTGACGGATATATTTGCGGGATCAATGTTGCAATATCTGGAAAACGATGAATTGCCAGATAATGCTGTTAAGGCTAGGAATGTAGTTTTACAGGCTGATCAGTACTATGCACACGAAGGGTTGTTGTATCACATTTGGCATACTCCTGCTAAAGGGCACATGCCTGAAAGAAATGTCCATCGTTTGTATATACCCGTGCAATTAATTGATACAGTTCTAAATAACTGTCATGATCACGTGTTAGCCGCACATTTTGGATTTCAGCGAACCTACAATAGAATCCGTCAACGTTACTTTTGGAAATGCATGTATCGTGATGTAGACAACTGGGTCCGTTCATGTATTTCTTGCTCTCAACGAAAAACTCATATACATAAAGTACTAGCCCCAATGGTAACTATGAAAGTGCCAGGCGCTTTCGAACGAGTAAGTGTTGACATTTTAGGTCTTTACCTATTACCACTTCAGGTAATCGCTATGTACTCTGTTTTTCAGATCATTGTACTAGATGGCCAATTTTGGTACCATTGAAAGTTACTGATGCGTCAACCATTGCTCGCGCATTCTTTGATTATGTAATTTGTGAACATGGTTGTCCTCAAACCTTGTTGAGCGACAGAGGTCAAAATTTCCTCTCCAAGATTGTATTGGAAGTTTGTCGTATTATGCGCACTCACAAACTGAATACAAGTTCATATCATCCACAATGCAATGCAATTCAGGAACGTTTTAATGCAGTAATTCTGGATACCATTTCACATTATGTCAATGAATACCAAAGACGATTGGGATAAGTACATAACAGCTATACAATTTGCCTATAGAACAACTCCCGCTGAAAATTCAGTCGGATTTAGTCCCTTCTTCTTGTTGTATGGTAGAGAGGCAAGACTTCCGATAGACGTTACACTCCTAGCACAATGCAAATATCCAGATAAGACACTTCGTGAGCACATTCACAATCTGGTATCACAACTCGAAGTATTTAGGGACATTTCAAAACGTCATGCTGAACGTAATCAAGCCAAAATGAAAGAGCGTTTTGATGATCGTGCGCAAGATGTTCCATATCAAGTTGGTGATTCAGTTTGGATTTATATACCTGCATTGCAACAAGGATTGTCACGTAAACTCTCAAAGTTCTGGGCGGGACCCTTTCTACTAGTCGAACAGACTGGTCCTGTAAATTTCAAGGTGCGAAATCTTGAAAACAACAAATTGGTAACATCTACTGTACATGTTAACCGTATGAAATTTGCATATAATAGATTTGTCCGTCCAAGCAATGATACTCCCCCTGTGGATCCTGAAAATAGAGATCCAATTCCAGGATTAGTTCTAGACGATTGTCCTGATGATATATTTGAACAACTTTTGGCTACCCACGAGTCTGACAAGAATCAGATTCCAATTATTCCAGGTTTGCCTCCTATTCAAGATGAAACTCCAGAATATGTGATAGAGCGTATTCTCAGGGGACGTTTTAAAAAGAAACGTCTTGAGTATTTGATAAAATGGCGGGGCTTCCCAAATTCAAGAAATACTTGGGAACCAGAGACTAACCTAAACGCGGCCGCTTTAGAATCTCTGAAAGCTAACCCAGTCAAAATTACTGGCAAGATGTAAAGCCAGCGGGCAAGAATCATTGCGCTGCAGGAACAGAGTCTGAAACAGCAAATAAATTAAAAGTGTACAAGTATAGAGAACACAGAGGAAGTATATGAATAAAATTTATAGTCCGTAGGCTGAGATATGTCATGGTATGAGTATTACAATTCTTATGACACAAAATGTGTTATTTTGATAAAATTGTTGAATGAGAGCAATTTGTAATTTGGGCAACATTGCCTGAAAGTGTGTGTTCACTTTCGTTAATTTGTATATAGAAATGATTGTTGCAAAGAATTGCACACAATGATATTCTTCATGTAGAAAGTTTGAATTTATATAGTTGAGCAAAAATGCGGAAATGCAGTATGATCAAATAAGTGTTATATTTATTTGTATCTTTTCGGAAGAGGCATATGTTGTGAGGTTTTCTGGCAACATTAGTCTCACATGAATAGACGCAAACAAAAGAAAGTTTAATGTAAATTAGTAAATGTTTCAGTAGTGCTACCTTTGTCTTGTTTTGTCTGTCTTGTATTGTCTTGTTGTGTACACATAATATATAGTCACCGTTGATGACTATTTAATTTTAAAGGGTCACAAAAACGTGATTTCTTTGAAATAAGAAAAATATGTTTCCGTATGAAACATCGAAATTGGAAGGAAATTTTCCAATTCTTTTGCGCTTCAACTTTTGATGAAACCTTTAGACCGCACACGTTAATCAGAGGATTATGTATGAGAGTGTGTGTTTGTGTTAGGCCATTTAAGGGATATCCCGTATGCGTGTTTGTTCAACAACAAAAATCCCTCTTTACCGTGTGAGCGTAATCACTTGGAATTTAATCGCGTGAATTCCGGGTTAATACGGTCGCAGGTTTCCACAGGTTTGGCGTCGCAGAAGATTAATAATAAATTTATATTTAAGGCCACTCGTTTAAAAATAAAATAACATTCTCTGATAGTTAAAATTATACAACCTGATATTAGATGCCGTCAATTTGGCAGACGGAAACATGGATAAAGCACATGTTAAATTTTGAGACGAAATAAATAATTCGTTTCTCAAAACGATTGATTTCACCCAGCATCCTTTAGGTTAATTGCCAGGTGTCAATTTTTGTAGGAAGGGCATATGTTGTAACGCCGTTTTACTATCTATTCTGGATATTTCAATTCCTTTAATTTAGGCCACGATTGGCTGGAACTAGCAACACCGTCGGCCGTGTCGAAAACCGATTTCGATATCTGGCTCCGCTAACACTGACTAGTTCCTGCCGACGCATCACGCTGAGAAGACATGTTTAATTTACTCTAGTCAAGATTATTTCCACGTGCGGGTTTCTGAGATTTACACAGAAACCCAGATTGCAGCGATGTCACTTTAGTTATGATTTTATAGTAAAAGATTGCTGGGTGTGCCATGAATGATATCTGAGTAAGTGAACCGTTCATTTATTAATAAATAACATTATATATATATAGTAAACTTAAAAGCTTGTCCGTTATGATTATTCTGTGTGTTTTGATCCCCCTCTCCGCCTTGTGAGTTATTCCCTAGTCACGTCATAAAACTTGTATCATATTGTACTTTATATGATGTTTGTTTGTTCATTATCCTTTTGTTCCATTGGATTTGCTTTTCTCACGCGCTTTGATCTTGATGAAAAGGCGCTTTATAAATGCTAATTTGTATTGCATTGTATTGTATTGTATAGTCCGGCTTGGCTCGACTAACGTAAGGTTAGTCCAGCTTAAACCATATAAAGTGCTCAACAAAAGAAAGTCGTACACTTTGTTTAGGTCATTTAAAGTAACTTTCGATTATGTTTTTACCAAACAGGCTAAATAGACATTTGGATGAATCTTTTAGGCACATTTTGATACCAAACATAACACACAGCAACAATGATAAACTATGATTAGCGCCATTTAAAGAAAATTAGTCACTTTTCAAAAGTCACATTTTCAATACACAAAAATAGTCAGAAATTGATTAACCTGTAACTTCTTATGCATAGAAAATAATTACTGTTTCACAAACTGACGTATCGAACGCACCCCTATATGCAAATTGTCGTAAACCATGAAATTATCTCATTCTTGGTTGATACAACATGATACGACACTATCTGAAACGTATTTCACTATAAGTGTATCCCAAATTTAACTGCGATGCCACGTGGGAGGCCGTCAAATGTTATGATCACAAATGTTGTTCAGTGAGTTGGTGAGACATCAATTTTTTTGCTCATCGTGTGTGCGTAGTTTAAGCTTACGTTAACTTCGATACAGCATACTATATGCCGTGATGTATTTATGATGAGCTAATAGTTTGATAAATTTAAGTATAGGATCTAACCATCTTACCAAAAATATCACTTCAACTTCTTGACCACAAACTAGAATCTAAAAATGTTATCATCTTCAGATGTTTGCATTAATTGCTAAATATTCTGAATGACACTAAACATGTTTAGCATTCAAACATGTTTAAAACATGTTTAGAAAGTGTAGTCAAACTAGTGTTTAACATTAGTGTTTAGGTTGTAAACATGTTTAGATGATAAAACATGTTTAGAAAGAGTATTCAAGATAGTGTTTAGTTTTGTGTTTAGGATCAAAACACACAATTAACAGTGTAGTAGCTTGTAAACCTACCTCCTTTGTCTCTAAATTTTCAAAATGAACAAGTCGTTACTCTGTGTTCCGTCAATCTGTGCTCCGTGTACATTTTTGTACTATCAAATACTCGCGTCGAAACGGTCAAATTTCGCTATACTACATCGAATCAGTGGCGTAGCCAGATGTGGGGGCACTGTCAGTTATCGAGCTCTGGAGGACGCCACGTCAACCCCACCCCCATCCCACCACGCTCTCAAATTTCTGACTCGGCCGAGATTCTCAAAAGTCCTCGTCGGTTCACATTCATTTTTTTGCCCGCCCCCCCCCCCCCCCCCCCCCCTTCTCCCAATATTAAAAACCTAGCTATGCCACTGCATCAAATTATTTATAATAAGACGACGCCAGCCAGTGCAATGAGCGCACATTGAAATGTTTGAATGAGCAGTTAAAATCGTGACAATAAAGTTGTCCCGAGAGGGGAAGACTTTCTCAAAATGTGAACACTTGTCACAGGCAGATTGCTTGATTCCTGAGCCCGTATTAGAACGCAACATACTTCGAAATCATGGTTGCGGCATGTTTAAACCCCAGGATGAATCTCCCTTTAATTATTGTAAACATACTTATACTTATTTATTCCTTAGGCTATTAATATGGGCGGTGACATCGCTTTTGAAAATACCGTTCGTTGATTTTACCACTTTGCAGAACACCAGAGGTATTAAATGTCGTTAGTGTAACTGGGTCATCCAAACCTGATCAACTTCTAAAATACGAATGTGACATCTAAATGAGGTTAATTTATGCACCTTGGAAGACTCTGAAGGCTTTTCAGCATCTTAAATATTGAAATTCAAACATTCGCCCCTTGGCTTTGCCGGTATGTGATGTGTCAGAAACAACGATCGCGATATATAGGCCTACGTTACTACGCGAAACACTGAATATGCCACGTGTTTTTACATAGTTGCGTATCTGTAACTCTCCTGTAATCTGGAAAAACCTAGTAAGTCAAATGTTGGTCTTAATAGGTTTTTCCCCTTCAGTTTTATCAAGATTCCAGATGAAAAACTGCCGACAGGGAAGAGTTTCACACACTGTAACTTGATAAACTGAAGGGGAAAACTATAGCCAGTCCTGGGCAATATCATGTTTGGCTTACCCGTTCGTGACGTCATACGTTTTCTAAAGAACGCGATTATTCGAAGAAGAAGTTAGTAAACAACTCGCTGGATTCGCCGATTTTATAAAAGGGTTAATTTGTTGTTGATTGATTAAAATCAATCTAACAAAAAGCGTTTTTATTTATTTTTTAAAATAAACTAAATAAGTATAAGAATAAAATATAATTCGTAGCTGTCTTGCTATAAACGTTAATCTCATAATGTGGAGTTCCTTATACCCTACCACACTGCATGTATTCAATGGGGACTTTTAAAGAACGACGCATACACTTACACAGTGAGGAATAAGAATGGTAGGGTATTCTAAAGCTTACCCCATAATGTACGTGTTTACCCAACTTATTGACCATAGTTCTACAATTTGGTGTAACACTTTTACACATATTGAGAGACAAAACGCTTGGCTTTCAGATGCCGTTTTTCATCTGATTTGGTTTTGTCAATCCTGAGATATGACCAATTAACTAAAGCTACCTAAAATCGACGTTGTGCCACTTTACAGTTTGCAATGAATAGAAAGATTTACTCAAGAGATACAAGTCTTCCACTTATTCGAGTGGTCTGAGCAAATGTTATGCAATCATATATTTTTTGTATGCGATTGAATAGGTTTAAATAATAGAATGAGTGTCTGTGTAACCAAACAGACCTAAATATTTTAAAATTTCAGACCGAATACCTCCACCCTCCTCAAATGTATCAAGACGGATTGATGCCCGTTGGAAGAACAAGTTAGTATCGGTTTGACACTTATAAGCATTATTTCTGTAAAAGTGGCACAACATCGCTTTTAGGTAGCTTTAGTTATTTGATCATATCTCAGGATTGACAACACCAAATCAGATGAAATAAACGTCATCTGAAAGCCTAAGCGTTTAGTCTTTCAAGATGTATCAATGTTGCACCAACTTTTAGAATTTCATGGTCAATAAGTTTGGTAAACACGTGCACAGGTTTTTTTGGGACACCCTGTATAGGCTGTACCATATTTGTGTCGCCGTTTAAACAGCTATACGAACTATATGTTATTCTCTGATAACATACCGATATATATGTATCGTGTATCTGTAGACAAAAGCGGGCCATGTTGAACATCTTTACGTTTCACGTACTGACTTACAACTTAACCAAAAATAGAGTTTTCACAATTATTTAGCTTATTAGATTACTAAAATTAGTTAACTTTGCTCTTCCTTGCTAAGAAAGGGCTATTTCAAACATCAAGCGGCTTGATGCCGATCAAGTACAAATAATGTTCAATCGCGTTTGTCATATGTACGCTGATATGTGATGCGAATTGCTAAGTGACAGTCTGAAAACACTTTAACTTATTAAAAACTGAAATACTTAAGTAAATTTATCTGGTAATAACATTTCGTAGTAGCTTGATTTTTTTTAAATGAACAGATTTAACTGTTCATTTAAAGTTCATTTAAAGTTTAAAGTTCGAGACAATAAAGTTGTCCCGAGAGGGGAAGGCTTTCTCAAAATGTGAATACTTGTTACAGGCGTTGCTTCAAATTCAATCAAATACAATAACTCTTCAACGATATAATCCTCTCGTCCTGAGTCCGTATTAGAATGCAATTAAACTTCTAAATAATGGTAGCGGCATGTTTAAGCCCCAGGATGTATCTCCCTTTAAAGGTAGATGACCCGATCACATTTTCGTAACACAGAATTATTTCAAACATACGGAGATTTTCATATCATATGAAAGCTCGTATTTTTCTCATCATCATTCTGAAATTTGACGGCCTAAATCGGTATAATTACGGAGAAATCGATGAAATAACGTCGAATTACCGCGAATGGTGGTAACCACCGATATAGTTTGTGTACTACTCAATGGGTACAGTTCACAGCATCTTGTGCGTCTAAAATAAGAACCATTAGAGCTATGCAACTCAAACTTTGGAACACGACTTTTTTAAGGATGACCTTTCATGTAGAATAGAAAACTTCAAGTTGAAAATCGGAACATCTACCTTTAATTATTGTAAACATAATTATACTTAACTTTATTCCTTGGGCTATTGATATGGGCGGTGACATCACTTTTGAAAATACCGTTCGTTGATTTTGCCACTTTGCAGAACACCAGAGGTAACCCGATTACATATCGTTAGAAAACTGGGTCATCCAAACCTGATCGACTTTCTAAAATACGAATGTGCCTTCTTAATTATCGAAAATGGAAAGACCGTAATGGAAAACAAAATTATTTTAAAATATAGTGGTCAAAGATCATCTATAATAGTTGTTTATCATAATTAAATATTTATAGTCAAGATGCTTGGTCTTGATTTCTATATCAGTAAGTTGAAAGTTTAAATAAATAATAATGTAGGCCTATATATAACTTTGTCCATTGTGGTTTCTAGTGTATTTTGTAACCTCTCCGCCATGCGAGTAATTCCCGAAATTCACTTCATAAAACTATAATAATATGCTTATAAGTTAATATATATTTGTGCCTATCACGATAGCATTCAATAATATCAATTGGTTTGATAAACAAAATTTGGCACTTTCAATTTCTTTCTAATTTATTAGTTTCCTTCAATTGTCGTTTACTTATTTTATATCATGTGAAAATTACAATATAACTTTCCCAGGGAGAACATTTAAAATACGTCGTTATACATACAGACCAAATATATCTTTTAAAAACTGTTAATATATAAACACGTTAATGGAATCAACGCCTTTTACTCGTTAAAATATTATTTAATAATGTATGCATCTTCAAGGCTATTCAGCATCTTAAATATTGAAATTCAAACATTCGCCCCTTAGCTTTTCAGTATTTACAATATTGAAATCTAAACAATCACCCCTCGGCTTTTCAGCATGAACTCAATGAATGAAAGGACATTTTTAATGCTGCTTTATATATATATTTATATTACTAGTAATCAAATCAGATTTCAAGTAGTTGCCGTGTGGACTTCCCGGAATAAAGATCCTTGACAATATGAGTGATCTTTACAGATACAAGTCAGTAATCAGTAAGTACGGAATACAAAATGATTTCCTCTCCGCAGATCTTAAGGGATAAGATGACAATCCTATCGCCTTGAGAATAGTCTGAATAAGTAACAGATCAGGTCTTAACATAAACTTCTTCTTTTTTGTCGTTATGAACGTTACCGGAAGAGTTTAATTGTTTATAATGGCGATACGTACTCAGGAAGGTGTACATTGAAGGATTGCAAAATGCATTATTCCTGTCCATGCCTGGTGGGTCGTCGTCTGAATTGCTATTAGTTAGCTGCTTTAAATCCAAATGAAGATATACACATATTTACTTGTACTTCATCATATTATATAGGCCTAGTATATTTAAAAGAACTTCTGCACATTCGACATTCTTGAATCCTATTGATTGAATTTAAAGGAAACTACATTATGCATATCTAGGCTACGCTGGTATCTATAATTATTCTCTAAATCTTAACAACACTCATGAAGCTTTTGATTCAATGTGCAAATGTGGTTCTGATTTCCAGCATACTTTAAACGTGTGTTTTATCACGTGGCCCTCTGGGTGTTTCCATAACCTGACCATCATTATCTGACCACATGTTTTGACCACCTCTTCTGACCACCTTCTCTGACCAATTTTAGTTCACAAATAATTATCCAAACTTTATTATACCGATATTCTTCATAATGATTGAAAGAAACGTGTAATAAGAATTACAGGAGCGCTCATACCCTGTGTAAAAATGCGGTGCTATCATTTTTAGTCATGGGCGGCTTTTCAAGCATCTTAATTGTTCTTAAATATACAACTTGTACTTACGTCGCAACTTGAACGACTGCAAGTGAAGACTATCAAGAAAGAAAAAACCGCGAAAGTCATAAAAGTTGTCGTCATCAGTGTCAGTAAGTACCTAAACTCCTTTAGTTCTATATCAGGCGTGTGCAACCTGCGGCCCGCGAGCCGCATGCGGCCTACCGGCTTCTAATCTGCGGCCCGCCAAGCAATCCCAAAATTCCCATTGATGCGGCCCGTTTTAATAGGAAATCCCTAGGCGGACTGATTTAGTTGTGTGCTCCCTTATAATTCGTATGGTGACGCGCTGCATTTAGTAAATATAACTCGAGGTGTAATTGCAGGTTAAAATGGCGCTTGCAGCAGCAACAGCGAGTAAAAAATTGGAAATTACACGAAGCTTCCTGGGTACAATTACCAAAATTATAATAGTCTTTGGGTGAGAGCAATGCTGAAAATAGGGTCTTAACAGCCTAACATATACGTCACCTCAAATGGGAATAACTCCCCCTCCCCCTCCCCCGGGTATACTTGAATTGAGATTAAACAAGGTATTTACAAAAAACTGGTCAACGTCCTAAAATGAAATTAACAGACGACAAAGGAAATATGAAAAAGAAGATTTTAGACAGTGTATGATGTATTTTAACGAAAACTCTTTGTTTTAATGCTGGGCCCACTTTTCTCTCTTCGGAAAATATAGCAGCTTCCAAGAAATATCCAACCATCCCATAGTAATCGCGACTTTCCACCACGTTGTTATCCCATAATAATCACCATTGGACCCCGGTAGTTATATTTAATACATACTCTCTATTCAGAACTGAGCACCAGCGAAATAACGAGGTAAAATATTGCGCAATAAATATCCCATAACAATCGCAGACTAGAACTGGAATCGGCCACTCGCGGAAATATAATACTATAGCCGCTCACGAGCGGCGTAAGCCGCGAGAGGTAATCCACCAAACCCGGCCATGCCAAAGCATGGCGCAGTTCCCGGCCTGTCCAGATCATTTTGACATATATTATCTACATGGGCCCGACCATATACTATTCCGCGCACATCGTAAACCAACGGAGCAATTCTAACGGTTGGTGTTGAACCTCGGTAAGGGCCGCGGAAGGATGAAAGGAAATAATTGAATGCCGACACTTTGGAACCCGGTACTATATCTTAACGGAATAAATCGTATTGAAAACTGGAAACCATACCAAACCATAGCTCATTCTTCGGCTGCCCTTACTTGAATCTGTTGGTGTTAGGGCGGCAGCCTTAGATGCCATACAAGTTGATGGACACTTAAACACATGCTATCAGCATGGGGTGTTCCTTGCTGGTAAACTTTTAGCACAAATATTCGCGGTACTACTATTTTAAGTACTATAGAAGTGTTGAACTAACTTAACTGTGAATATTTATTTACTAGAAATTTTTAAATAAGAGGAAACTATTTATAAACGTCAGAACAATATTAAAATTAATTAAACGAAGAGTATTTGTTTGTTTGGCAACTTCTCTTTGCACGGAGGCTCCCTTAGGAGTCATAAAACGTACAGTGGATTATCCAGCCCAGCGGGCACTCAACCATATTTCAACGTTGAATCAACGTTGAAATATGGTTGCGTTGTTAAACAACACGATTTCAACATCTTTTCAACTACATTATGTGCTTTGTTGAAGTAACGTTGAATATTGACGTTGATTCAACGTTGTCGAATGGACTTGTAAAATCATGTTTCCAAAAATCAGTCTGGAGCTAATTTGCATATTTTACTTGGCCTTATATTAGCCGAGTAAATTGTGCAAATCGCTCATTAGCATAATTGTAATGGTACAAAAATAGTACTGGTGATCGTTTGTACCATTTCAATTATGCTAATGAGCTAATTTGCACCTTTCATTCATTTAAACCTAATATTTTATTTGAATTAAGTCCGAATGCTTTAATTTAACACTATGGAATGTATATTGATATACACTTGTATATGCATATTTTCGCACTGTTTTTAAAAAAGGTGATTGCTCACTTAAGGGGGCTGTGGACTCTCAGGTACAGCCTCCGTAAAACTGCCGTAACTTCTTCAATATTCATTTAATCTTTATAAATGTATACAGTTTTTTGCAGAAAAGGGTTCAATGAATCCAACCATGATAATGAAATTGACCATTTTGGAAAAAATTATAAAAAACATGTTTTTTGACCCATTTTAGGTTTGGAAAAGATAACTCAAAATATATTTTGTTAAATTTTGTCATAGTAGTTTTATGATAATCCTGATAACATTCCCCAGGAGCGGTTTTTTTTTTTAATATCTTATTTTTTATTTTTTGAGTTACAGACCAAAAAGTGCCCAAGTACCAAATTTGTCCCCTAACAACAAAGATAAACCATGATTAGCACCATTTAAAGAAAAATTTCCCATTTTCAAAAGTCTCATTTCCAATACAAAGCACGAGAAAAAGGACCTATTGTTAACACACACCATAAGTCCATGCACACACAATGTCGTTCACCCCAAGGCATTTGCGCTGTGCGATCGATAGCCCCGTAAATCCTGGCTGATACACACAGACAGAGAGACCCCAATTAGTCCTTTCTTCTCGTGCTGTGTATTGGAAATGCGACTTTTGAAAATGGGATATTTTTCTTTAAATGGTGCTAATCATGGTTTATCTTTGTTGTTAGGGGGAAAATTTGGTATCAAATTATGCCTAAAAGATTCATCTAAATGCCTATCTAGCCTCTTTGGTAAAAAACAATGAATGTTACTTTCTTTTGTTGAGCCCTTTATGACATTACACAGGGCTTATGAGCTCTTGTAACAAAGTGGTCAGACTCAGAAGAGGTGGTTAAAACAAGTGGCCAGACAATGGTGGTCAGGTTATATATGGAACACCCTGGCCGCCTTACAAAATGGAAACAAGAGGCTTTCGACCATTAATGATGTCGAGAGCAAAAAAGGTGTAAAATGCATACCAAAATTAAGAGTCCCTCCGGTTACGGGCATCGTAGAAAATGCACATTTTCCTAACATTAACAGAAATAAATGGAAAACAATTTTTCAATCCTTTTTACATCCTCTCCTTTTAACGCTTTCCACGCGGCAGTCGTCTGCAGACTAGACGACAGTTCTATAATTTCACAAAAATGTTTCAAAAATGTCAAAATTATTGAATTTCATCACCATATTTAGAATCATCATGAGATATAAAAAACAATCATTATAAGCATGCCTAGTATTGGTTCAGTTAGGCCTATTCTTGAGATAAACTTTGGAAGTTGGGAAAGGTTTCTGAAAAATCTGTTTTGTAATGGTAAACCTAATACATAGTCGCGTGGAAAGTGTTAAAATATTTCGCAAATATCAATCTGTTGCGTGGATGAAAATCCAGATTGAAATATTGTGCTTACAGCAGCACATTGCACGCTCAACAAGATCCAATCATTTAACTTTATTAACGTGTCCCCTGTGGCATTTACCATTAACATGTTAACGGTAATAATTATTGATATGTGTCCCTAGATACTAAGCTTTGCAAAATAGAACGGGGCACAAATCAGTACTCTTCAATTTTAATTCAAATTGGGAAATGTCTTTAGTTTAGGTTGAAGACATGGGATACATTGAATGTACCAATCTGAATCCTGTGGATAGCCATTGTTACACCACATCACAGCATATCCAAAGATGTTCTAATATACCGGGATAGATTGAGATTCGTGGCATATCGATTAAATGCACAAAAGGCTTGCCATGCATTCCACGATGTTATTGTGAGTATCAAAATCTGCAAAAATTGTGCACTGGCTTATCTTATGAAAATTGCAAAGTGCGGGGAAGCACGGAGTGCGAACGACTTTGTTAATGCACATAATATGATATTAAAGGTAAATTTGTTTTCTGATATTCGGTTGGATCTTTAACTAATGTGAACGAATGTAAAAAAACACCACTTCAACATAGTTACGCGCGCGTTTTGTTTTTGCTTATTCATCCGCATATTTGCAGATTCGGGGTACCTTTACAATCGGGATATGTAAATGAGTTGATAAATTTTCACTTTCCTACAACCTGAACAAGAATAACCTTTTAAACTTTTAAATTTCCCTTTCATATACATTTCTATCTCAATCTTATCAAATCCTGTTCTTAAAGACGTTATGGAAATGTTGTTGCTTCCAAGCGAACAAATATAAATCGCAATAATTATGTTGCTCGCACACGCAGCATAACTATGCACGCTCAATAAAATAAAATAATTTGATATTATTAATTTTACCCATGAGGCATCCATTTGCAGTGATCATTATTAAATTTCTTCTGATCTCGTTTAGCTTGAGGAAATATATGGGTCACAGATTATTAACCCTCTGACTCAGTCACGTCGATCTTGATTTTCCCCCCGTGTTTTAGTTGGTTTGTTTTATCTTCTAATACTCTTTGGTACAAGTCGAATGTACAGACTGATGAAAACCACTTCAGCGCACATCACCGTCAGCTGTGTTACAAATGATCAGACCATTATTGAAACACTATGTTATCTGGAATTTAATAATAACATCTATAAGCAATCCAAACTAAATGTTGTGATAATTCCAAATAAATGAAGCCGTACAACCATGGTAGTCTCTCATCAATAGAAGTATTTATATTTCATCTAAAATTTCCTGTGACTACGTGACCTATCCATGCTCTATCTATACCTCGTTCTTTACCTGGCGTTGTCTTGTTGGCTATAGGCCTACTATGTGGCCTCTTTCGCCATTAAGTAAGATTTTAAAAATTCCACCTTTAACTGTTGATGGCGCACAGCTCTTATATTTGATAATCGTGTTGATGAAGAATATATATAAAGATGGTCGGTCCACTGTGGTTTTATGTAATTTATGTACGACGTTCGCCTTGGAGTATGAGGAAACCTTTACTGCAAAATTAGTACGTATGGCCGGCTCGCTCATACGCACAGCAGCTCACGAGATCCCGCTATGCACGTAATACACCTATCAGTTGTAAGACGCACTATACGACCCCGGGAGTGGTGCGTCACTTTACCGAGGTGCGTCAACTTCTCATGTACCATGACGCAGCCTGTGTCAAAAAAACGACGGACCATTGCCATCCAAATACGCACCCTCAGTCAACTATCAGCCCATTCGCACCCATGTAAAGTGACGGACCTTTACGCACCCTCCGTCATTTTTTTGACGGACCAAAGGCTGCCACTGACGTACCCTCCGTCAAGAATTATTGGTAAACGACGCACCCACGACGCACCTCTCCCGGGGGTCGTATAGTGCGTCTTACAACTGATAGGTGTATAATTGACAGCTGGTTCCGACCGATAGATAAACCATGGTTATACAGTCAGCACGCAGGTATCGCTTTCAATGAGTGACCTTGCCGATTTCTAACCCACGCAAAGATCGATTTCGGGAAGTCAACCTTGTGCTAAAACCTTACGAGAAGTTTGTTTTCCCTGAATTAATTGAGGTAATTTTCTCTATAATATGATACCAAATCTGACATATTTGGTCCACAAACAGTGATTTTATCGCTAATTTTAGAATTTAACAACTTTCATGACTTAGCTTCTTGTAACCATTCACTTGACCGGACTAAAATTCGTACGATATTTTAAGAGCAATTTCCGTACTAACGGAATTTTAAGCTTTAATTTCATATCAAAAACATTGATGCCCGACTTCTTTTTTGATAAGAAAAACCGAGTCTGATTTTCACCGATTTTCGGTCAGAAAACGAAACTTACGATCCCCCATTAGGCCGCCCGCGCTTCATTTTCATGCCCGCGTTTGAATTCATTAATGAAATTTTGGAAAAAAATACCGTTTTTGCAATGAAAACGTCCGAATTTATGCATTTTGTGTGATGAAATTGTGAAAAATGATTTTGACGAGAAAAAAATATTATATGAAATTGTGCAGAGCAGAAGGATCGATTTCGAACCCCGGACCTCCCGTTCTCCAAGCTAACGCTCTACCATCTGAGCTATCAAGCGAAACTAATTATATGCGTGAGATTTAAACACTTCATCAACAACCCAACGACGGTACGAAATGAATTTAGCTCGAGACAAGATTCGAGGAGCTATATTATAATCATTCACTTGACCAGACTAAATAATTTTATAATATTTTAAGCATGTTTCTAGTTACAAAAGACTATGAATATTATGATACCATGGTTAAAATTGATGCCTGATTCTTCAGAAGTCACTTTTTTACCGTGGATTTGGCTTTAGTTTCGTCAAGTTTTTCTTGATTTCGGGTTCAAACCAAATATTGAAATCTTCAGTGGTTTTACTTGTCTTAAAGAAGTTTTGAAAGTAATGAAAATAAGAGTGAATCTTGCCAGATATTTCGAAAATTTAGCTAAGAAGATCGCGCGTCACCGTAACCATCTCACGTTCACTCGCCGTATTTATCTGTTCATGCTGTTCAAACTTAGCCAAAGCAGTGATGGAATTACTTCGAGAACTTAGGCAAAATAAAAATAAATACATGTTTAGCGTACCTTCCCGCTTTCTTTTTTGGGTTTGCTTCAGATTTCTTTTTTCTTTTCATTATTGCAGTCATAACTTATTTGTTCAGGTGTTTCAGAGTTGAAGATGTTTGTAACAGCTTTGTTTCTCTCTTATGCATTTTAAACAAGTTTTGGGGTGACCAACCCTTCGGAACCATGAAATAAAAACAATTTAAAGAGGCCTCCTCCTCTTTCAGGTTCACAAATGTATCCGAGTAACCCATTGTAGAACGATAAATATACATGATATTGGGGCCGGCTCATATAACTTGTCTCATTCTTCTTATTTTCTGGTCAATTTCTTTCATTTTTATCTTCAGAAGATTAAGTAAATTAGATACACTTTATGAAGTAATTTCCATCAATGTCAAAGGCCGGCCGATACAACCCGGGCACAATTTGTTCGAGTCACATACGATGATATTGTCAAAGGTTGCAAAAATTTAACACAAACAACTTCTAAATTATATCCTTTCACACATGATATCGTAGGCGGCCACCTGGACATGCAAATCTTTACAGAACGGAG
>CM069442.1:54516916-54691989 GCA_035610835.1 Ophiura sarsii | reverse complement strand
CACGAATTCAGCGTTGATGAACAGAAAGCTCTTCTAGCAAGCCATAATGACTATCGAAGGCAAGCAGACCCTACAGCCGGCAATATGGAAATATTGGTATGTTTTGGGTTGTTGTTTTTTCGTTTACGTTATTTTTTACCTCATCAATTTCCCTCGCTCCTTTCCTATATTCTTCTTCCCCTCGGTTCCGTATTCTTTTATTTCCATTCGATTGTTTCTAAATGTTTATCCACATGTGTCTTCTTGCGTTTGTGTAAAGATACCTCCTTTTCACCTCTCTCCATCAGTTCTCTGAAGGCATGGTATATACCGTTACGCCTAAACCGCTCATGACCCTCTGTTCAAAATCTTGCTTAAATTGTGGGTTTTCTGTCAATTTTGAGCGACGATCAATGTCTTTCGGTTGCCCTTTTCTAATTTCCGCTCACAAGAATAAGCTTGCATTATAAATCCGGACACGAAACACCCATCGGTGCCACACACATACCCGTCCATAAAAGTTGAGTGTCCGCGGGTTAAATATGTTCGAATATCAGTCCTTTACGACTTCGTTTAAAGTTGGGTTCCTAGAAACCTATTCACATTGGGTACCAAGATTGATGCTTTTAAACTATAAAACGATTGAATCGACTTCACTCACTCACTCGATCGCGTACGCGTATAATTATTTAAGCATCAAAGTTTCCAAAAAGAATATCATAAACTGGGTCAAAGATACCGAATGGATCACTTAGATGTTCACACCTACCTCTAAACAGGTCTATTCAAAAATAAATGTGTGTAACATTGTTCGTTTCTGTAAATTTGAAAGGTTTTAAAAAAAGTTTTGATCTAATCAATTATCTACTCTTTACAATTACTCTCCTCGGTTTAGGGAGCAAAGTGCATTACGCTACCCACACAGCGTAACCTTATGTGAATCAGGTGAGATGATAAGATCGCTTGAGATCACTTGGATACATCAATAATAGAAAAAGTACATATTTTAAAATAAAATTTTTCAAAATAATTGGAATTCTGTGAAAATGGAATGTTCCATGCAATATCTCATAAATATTCTTACCATTGAACTCATAAACATTTATTCATGGTTTTGATGATATGACTACAGTTTTACTCCGAGATGTAAAGTGCAACAATGGTTTTTGTCATTTTCAAGTTTACACAAATTGGTAGTGTTACTTACATAGTATGTTTTAAATACATTTTACATAATTATTAAGGATATCTAGTTACCTAAAACGTTATAATCATTTTCCCTCGGTGCAGATCCTTAAGATTTTTGTTTTATATGGCTCAAACTTGACTTTCAAGTTGGCCTAAAGGAGAATTTACATCCTATAACCCAATTGTCAATGTCATGCCAAAGTGCCGCTAAATCCGCATGGGCTTTAGTGTTGTGAAGAGTTGAAAATTCTACACACATAGGTCTTGGTATTTAATATTAAAACTTATTTTATCTTTTACATGATACACTGTATTAATACTTCAATACTCTGAGATCAAACACATGTACTTGATTGAATCAAAAGTTGTGTCTAAAAAACGGAAAACAGGTGATGCAATCGTTTAAAACACCCACCGCTGTAAGTTAAATACTTTGAAATTATGACACTTCATCAAAATAAGGTTATTTATGTATTTCATTTAAAATGTATACGTAATTATACTATGAAGTTCAACTCGGAATGTTACAGAAGCAATGTTCTTCATTTCTTAAAAAGAATTGTTAAAATCAAAGCTACCGTTTTCGAGATTTTCGAGATAGCGATTTTTGTTTTATTTATAGCTCACTTTTCCACTCCCTTAATACATGTATTAAAGCATTGAAAAAATAATGTACTAAATTCATATAAGTCCTTGTAACTGCATTAAAAATGTTCCAACTTCATAGTTTCTGCGTTCAGCGTGTAAAGCAGGGTAAAGCAGGGTTCTCAACCTGGGGGTCGTGACCCTCATGAGTCATGGGGTCGTTGGGGTTTCCAGGGGTCATGAAGGCTCATAAATATAGGTTTTGGGAGAACCGTGTACATTTCGCTTAAAAAAGCTTAGAAAAACCCAAAAGAAACGTTCAAATATGCAAAATTTCCTGCTCGCATCCAAACTAAGCAGTTCATTGATGATATCCGGGTGGTTTTTTTCTTTCAATTGTGTTTTGGGGGTCACGGTACTGACCAGGAATGTCAAAAGGGGTCGTGGGCAAAAAGGTTGAGAACCACTGGTGTAAAGCCACTCCACTCCAAATTATGCAATAAAAGCGTTATGTTTTATTTTGTGATTCTGTGAATTTGATATTAGACCGTTTGTTGTCAAGCTATTTATGAGATCGGGTACTTTTAATAATACCTGCACATTTTTACGTATTAGCCTAGACATGTACGGTTTGACCTAGACAAAATTGCAACATAAATGGTTTTTGTTGTAATTGTTTCAAAAATGCCCTTCCAAACATTATATTAAAAATCGTTAAATCTGAAGTTGGGGAAAAAATGCTAATTTGCATAACAATATATGGGTACATTTAGCCATATTAGTCGGGTATATACAGGGTTACCGTGCACCCCACCACTCAGGACTCCCCAAACCATCTTTCAAGACTCTTTTCATGGTCCAACACATAGTCAGGATGTTACCGGAAAAAAAATCGTGTTATTCAAGATGGCGTCCAAAATGGCCGCCAAAACTGGTCAAATTTCATAAAATGACATAAAGCAATCAAAATGCGTGGTGAAAGTATAGCCTTGTAATAGTGGGATGTATGTATTAGACAACTAGAGACTCATATCCAGTAGTTTTGCTTTGTTAACATACCAAATCCAAGATGCCGCAAATATTGTAAAATTACATAAAATGGCATATATCAACCAACATGAATGATCGTATAGTTTTAACAATGGAATGTATGTTAGACCACTAGAAACTAATATCCAATATGTTGGCTTTGTTAACATACTTGAAATCCAAAATGCCGCCAACATGGCCCCAAAATGGCTCTAAATGTTGTGAAAATCCATAAAATGGGATGATATCAACCAAAATGTATGTATAGACCACTAGTAATTCATATCCAGATTTGTTGCTTTGTAATCACATACTTTAAGTCCAAAATGGCTGCCATAATGGCCGTTGTCAATGTAAAAATAGTCTATAAGAGTGTATACTATTGCATCGCATTCCCCAAATACAATTTAGTATTATGTTCTTAACTGCTAAGCTATTGCTTTTAGTTGTATAAGACCCCCCTCTGTGACAATTTTGATTCGGTATCACTTTCCAAAATGGCTTCCAGATGGTTGAAGTTGATGCTAAATGACCTATATAAATCAATTGTTTTGTATTGTAAATGACCATACTGTATAACACCAATACCCCAAATCTAATGGGACAACATCCACTATTATATATGATAATGTCTTGGGCTGTTTATCTAGTTTGAGTATTTATAAAATATCCGGATTGCTGCAAAAGGTTAAAATAACTTAAGAGCAGTATTAGTTTACTGTTTTTAAACAGTAAACTAATACTAATAATTAATAATTTATTAATAATTTATTAATAATGTAACACTTAAAAGTGTTACATTATTAATAAATTATTATATCTATAGCTTTTAATCTACTCAGTAAACGTATTTGCATACTCTTTAAGTATATGACAAGGTATGATTGAATGGTATAGAGTCCATTTTTACAATGTAATGTTATTAAGATGGCCATCATAATGACCATTAAAATTACCTCCAATTGGTTAATAAAATTCCCGCTTCAAATGGTCAAAATATTTACCAAGGTGGCCACCAATTGATCAAAATGTGGTCAGAAATAGCCGGTTAATTGCAGATATTATAACAGTAAGTAAAGGATATTGGATACTATATTTTTCTGATTATTATGTTCATTGAGAAATTCATACAACTCGCGATATATGGTTGGCCATAAATACTGGTTTGGCCAAATTTAACTGCTTGTTGATCCTATTGGATGGATATTTCAATTACTAAGGTAGGTTTTTCAAGTCAATAATTAACACCATAACATCACTGACCGATCTGCTGGGAAAGTTAGATACAGGTATTTAGTTTATAGTACTGGATGATGTCGAATCAGCTATTTCTGACCATATTAAAATCAGTAGTTGCCACCTTGGTAATTGTTTTGACCATTTGGAGGTAGTTTTATTGTCCATTTGAGGTAATTTTAATTATATTGTCATTATGATGGCCATCTTAATGACATTACATTGTCAAAATTCATTAAATCACATCGTGTCATGTACAAATACGTTTACTTGACGGATTAAAAGATATATATAATAATTTGGTCATTTCTAATGTAACACTAATAATAAACTAATACTGCTTTTCAGTTATTTTAACCTTTTGCAACCAATTGGATATTTTTAAATACTTAAACTAGATATACAGCCCCTAGGCTTTATCATAGAAATATAGCGAATGCTGTCCCATAGATTAAGGGGTATTAGTATTACATAGTCATATTAGTATAGGCATTTACAATATTTAAAAACAAAATTTAACATCAACTTAACCATCAGGCAACCATTTTGAAAAGTCATACATAATCAAAATTGTCACAGAGGTGGGTCTCCTATCTAAAAGCAATAGCTTAGCAGTTTATAACATACTGTTTAGTGAATGTGCTTCAAAATTACAGCGCTTTCAGCCCTTTGGAAAATGCGCTATATAAATACTGATAATTATTATTATTATTATAATACTCTTATAGATAGAGTATTTTTACAACGGCCAATTTGGCAGCCATCTTGATTTAAAGGTATGTCATTACAAAGCGAAAATACTGGATATGAGTTACTAGTGGTCTGAAACGTACATCCCACTGTTAAAACTATACTTTCATCGTACGTTTTAGTTGATATTATTCCATTTTATGGAATTTGACATTTTTGCAGCCATTTTGGGACCCATTATGGGCCCGTTCTGTCAGCCATTTTTTTATGTTAAGTATGTAAACAAAGCAAACATACTTGACATGAGTTACTAGTGGTCTAATACTTACATCCCGTTGTTACAACTATATTTTTATCATACATTTTGGTTGATATTGTGCATTTTTTGGAATTTTGACCATCATTTTGGCGGCCATTTTATTGGCCATCTTGGATTTAGGTATGTTTACAAAGCAAAAATACAGGGTATTATTGTCTTAGGGGTTTAATACATACATCCCACTATTAAAACTTTCTGAATATGTTTTAGGACCATTAAAAGAGTCAAGGAAGTTGGTTTGGGGGAGTCCTGGGTGGTGGGGTTGCACGGTAACCCCTGTATATACCCGACTAATATGGCTAAATATACAAATATATTGTTATGCAAATTAGCATTTTTTCCCCAACTTCAGATTTTATCGATTTTTAATACAATGTTCGGAAGAGCATTTTGAAACAATTACATCAAAAATGGTTTAAGTTGCAATTTTGTCTAGGTACACCCCTTTTTTTGGTTACATGTCCTAGGCTATATGGCCAATATGTTCTATTGGAGTTGTACTATTGGTATCGGATTCGTAAAAATGTCACACTCCGGAAATCACGCTTAATATTTTTGGGATGCTGGGCATTGTTGTAGCGGTAAGACCAACCCCATTTTTTTTAGATTGGTCTGTATAGGTAGGCTTTTTATTTTTGTGTTTTTATTTATCATACAAATTTCGATTTTAAAGATTAAAAAAATCTGTTTTGAAAATTATGCCTAAAGCCGAAACCCTTTGGACCGTAAGTGGCTTAGTAACATTGACAGACTGCCTAGAAAATAACACATACTATATTTATTTTACAGAACTGTGGATGAAAAAATAATCAACAAGCTAAATAATAATAAAGAGTTGGCAGAATTGGCAAATACCCATCTAATCGGGCCTTAAATTACTCTTTCTTGGTCTTATCATATCATTCACACGCACTAGTTGGTAGTAATATATCGCGTAATTCGCCCCCTGGAACCCCACCAGGGGCTTTAAGACGGGCACCTGGACTCCACCCGTTAGTTGCTCCGTTCGTATTGCTCGCAACGTCAGTGGCACTTCTTTATTACTAATATTTGGAAAATGGTGCTTCATAAAAGTTAGTTGAAAAGGCCTGGTTTACATGTACGTATCGGCATTGCAATTTGCAAACATGGCGAGGCAACTTTCGCCGTTCCAAACCAAATATATAAAATACACAATCAAAAAACTAACATTTCCTGTTAGGTTGTCTGCTGGACAGGACAACCAGCTTATTTGTCTTAATTCGGACACTATTTTAACATCTGCTGTCGAGACTATATTTCAGCTGAATGAGCTATATACGGTTTGGAAAATGGTGCTTCATAAAAGTTTTTTGAAAAGGCCTGGTTTACATTGTACGTATCGGCATTGCAATTTGCAAACATGGCGAGGCAATGATAATAATTATCGTTAGAAAATTCCAATTAGGAAACTTACTTTTTCCATACGGGTTTCGACAACAATTCGGTTGTCTTCCTCAGTGGATTGTGTTTGATCCAGAGCTAGTGTTTCTAGTCTGTTTATTGATGACGTCATCGGATGATGACGCCCTCTGGATCACTGAGTCGTAAAGATGACTGAGTTGGTAAGCCCCCTCGTCGCCATTCATTAGGTGCTTATGTTGGTCTACGCCTCCTTTTCTACGAATCCAAATTGATTCGCGTATCCATCTAGTTTTTCTAGTTTCATCTCTGGCAATGATCTTTGAGTCATCCCATTTTATGACGTGGTTTTCTTTAACTACGTGTTCAGCTATTGAGGACTTGAGTTCTGTGTTCTCGGATTCTTTTCTTGTGGACCGAGTGTATCTCTGAGCGCCCATTTTATCAGCTTCCGTTTTGTGCTCCTTCTTGCGTGTACCGAATTTTCTGCCGGTTTCACCGATGTAAGTCTTATCGCAGTTGGCACACGGAATCTCATACACGACGCCAGTCTTGTCCTCGTTAGAAAGTTTGTCTTTGGGGTGGACGAGGATTTTTTTGAGACTGGTGTGTGGTTTGACTGATGACTTGTTCTTGAGTTATTTCAAGACAGGGCTAAATACTGCACGTTCTTTATCTTGGTCCGAAACACGCCTATAGCCAGGCATTAGTTTCAAACGACTTGGCGCACAAAAGTATCCCTGTACTAAAAATTCATTGAGTTAATATCTGAATATTGACCGATTGGATGCATGGGTGTTTTAAAATCGTACATGTAGTGGATGCGTTTTACAAGGGGGCACAGCACTAAATATACCGCCCATTGGATTACGTGTAAAATAGAGCTAAACAAGTCGCGATTTGGGGTCCTTAGTATAACTCTTTTTGGAAAATCTCGAATGCTTCATTCTAACAAACAAGTATTAAAATTTCAAAAAATCGTCAAGAACAGATACCCATTCCAATTAGATTTTACGATATGATCATTTAAAGAGCGCCACCCCTATTTCAGCCCGGACTCTCGCCTTCTGACCGCCTTCAAGCATGTGTGTTCATCCACGTGATACATTTTCGGTACAATCGAAAATCTTTATTTTGCAATATCATGAGCAAAGAACAAGAGATTATCTTTCATTATAATTATAAAATGCTACCCTCACGCCAAACTTATTCCCAAAGGACCCCATTTATCACAACCTCGGTTTTTGTTTTTGCCGGAACTTGCTACCATTACACAAAACGAGGAGTGATTTAGTGCTGTGCGCCCTTATAACACACAATAAAATTTTAAAAATGTATTTTTTTGTCATTTTTGTAGACACCAAGTAATATCAAGAAAAACTGCCAATTTAGTTAATTTAAATATCAGCTTTAACTAAAGTTATGTTAGTTAAGGCATGAAACTCAATTTCGAATTTTCGAATTTTGGGCACTTTGAAGTCATTTTGCAGAATTTCGGAGGTTTATAAAATCTCTTTCATTGATTATGACATGTTGATGAGACTATCTATGTTTCAAATTATGTTAAACGTTTATATATACAATGTTTTAAAAACTCAATGGACAATGAAACTGATTACGCAATGACGTGCTCACCCTATATTAAACCTGAGATACAAATGTGGAAATTGTAGGCCCAAATTGCCGAATTTTAGGGGTATGGGGTGAAAAATGTTTCAATTTTGAAATAATAATAGGCCTTAATTGTCTTTTTATCTGTCAGGCATGTATCGTAGATCAGTGAATCTCACAATGCAATTTGTTTTAGGTTATATCCCCTATAGGGAATTGCCCAGAGTACTGTTATTGACATTTTGATACTTTGAAAGCCCCATTTTTGTCTTAATTTAGACCAAACTTAAACCTGGTCACCCCCCCCCCCCCCCCCCCCCCCGATATGATTTGACATCAATAACCAACGTATTTTAAACAACAATTTCTTAACTTTATTTTGTTAAACCCCTGATTGATAAAACAAGCTTAGATATGTAGGTCTATAATCGGATAACCATGGCAAGGGGTCCATTATTGCGGGTAAAATCAAAACAAGCAAATTTGTAGTCAAATGATGCTCTTCAACCGTTTTTGCTCCCAATTTGTAAGCAAATTGGGTCGTGTTCATGATATTAATGCATGGCACATGCAGAAATGTGTTTTTTCTTTAAAGATCAGATCAAATGACCTCTTTTACATACTCAAAATCAATGCAAATCAATATAATCCTAGTTTCACCACTGGAGCACTAAATATACCGCCCATTGGATTACGTGTAAAATAGAGCTAAACAAGTCGCGATTTGGGGTCCTTAGTAACTCTTTTTGGAAAATCTCGAATGCTTCATTCTAACAAACAAGTATTAAAATTTCATAAAATCGTCAAGAACAGATACCCATTACAATTAGATTTTACGATATGATCATTTAAAGAGCGCCACTCCTATTTTCAGCCCGGACTCTCGCCTTCTGACCGCCTCCGAGCATGTGTGTTCATCCACGTGATACATTTTCGGTACAATCGAAAATCTTTATTTTGCAATATCATGAGCAAAGAACAAGAGATTATCTTTCATTATAATTATAAAATGCTACCCTCACGCCAAACTTATTCCCAAAGGACCCCATTTATCACAACCTCGGTTTTTGTTTTTGCCGGAACTTGCTACCATTACACAAAACGAGGAGTGATTTAGTGCTGTGCGCCCTTATAACACACAATAAAATTTAAAAAATGTATTTTTTTGTCATTTTTGTAGACACCAAGTAATATCAAGAAAAACTGCCAATTTAGTTATTTTAAATATCAGCTTTAACTAAAGTTATGTTAGTTAAGGCATGAAACTCAATTTCGAATTTTCGAATTTTGGGCACTTTGAAGTCATTTTGCAGAATTTCGGAGGTTTATAAAATCTCTTTCATTGATTATGACATGTTGATGAGACTATCTATGTTTCAAATTATGTTAAACGTTTATATATACAATGTTTTAAAAACTCAATGGACAATGAAACTGATTACGCAATGACGTGCTCACCCTATATTAAACCTGAGATACAAAATATGTGGAAATTGTAGGCCCAAATTGCCGAATTTTAGGGGTATGGGGTGAAAAATGTTTCAATTTTGAAATAATAATAGGCCTTAATTGTCTTTTTATCTGTCAGGCATGTATCGTAGATCAGTGAATCTCACAATGCAATTTGTTTTAGGTTATATCCCCTATAGGGAATTGCCCAGAGTACTGTTATTGACATTTTGATACTTTGAAAGCCCCATTTTTGTCTTAATTTAGACCAAACTTAAACCTGGTCACCCCCCCCCCCCCCCCCGATATGATTTGACATCAATAACCAACGTATTTTAAACAACAATTTCTTAACTTTATTTGTTAAACCCCTGATTGATAAAACAAGCTTAGATATGTAGGTCTATAATCGGATAACCATGGCAAGGGGTCCATTATTGCGGGTAAAATCAAAACAAGCAAATTTGTAGTCAAATGATGCTCTTCAACCGTTTTTGCTCCCAATTTGTAAGCAAATTGGGTCGTGTTCATGATATTAATGCATGGCACATGCAGAAATGTGTTTTTTCTTTAAAGATCAGATCAAATTACCTCTTTTACATACTCAAAATCAATGCAAATCAATATAATCCTAGTTTCACCACTGGAGCACTAAATATACCGCCCATTGGATTACGTGTAAAATAGAGCTAAACAAGTCGCGATTTGGGGTCCTTAGTAACTCTTTTTGGAAAATCTCGAATGCTTCATTCTAACAAACAAGTATTAAAATTTCATAAAATCGTCAAGAACAGATACCCATTACAATTAGATTTTACGATATGATCATTTAAAGAGCGCCACCCCTATTTTCAGCCCGGACTCTCGCCTTCTGACCGCCTCCGAGCATGTGTGTTCATCCACGTGATACATTTTCGGTACAATCGAAAATCTTTATTTTGCAATATCATGAGCAAAGAACAAGAGATTATCTTTCATTATAATTATAAAATGCTACCCTCACGCCAAACTTATTCCCAAAGGACCCCATTTATCACAACCTCGGTTTTTGTTTTTGCCGGAACTTGCTACCATTACACAAAACGAGGAGTGATTTAGTGCTGTGCGCCCTTATAACACACAATAAAATTTAAAAAATGTATTTTTTTGTCATTTTTGTAGACACCAAGTAATATCAAGAAAAACTGCCAATTTAGTTATTTTAAATATCAGCTTTAACTAAAGTTATGTTAGTTAAGGCATGAAACTTAATTTCGAATTTTCGAATTTTGGGCACTTTGAAGTCATTTTGCAGAATTTCGGAGGTTTATAAAATCTCTTTCATTGATTATGACATGTTGATGAGACTATCTATGTTTCAAATTATGTTAAACGTTTATATATACAATGTTTTAAAAACTCAATGGACAATGAAACTGATTACGCAATGACGTGCTCACCCTATATTAAACCTGAGATACAAAATATGTGGAAATTGTAGGCCCAAATTGCCGAATTTTAGGGGTATGGGGTGAAAAATGTTTCAATTTTGAAATAATAATAGGCCTTAATTGTCTTTTTATCTGTCAGGCATGTATCGTAGATCAGTGAATCTCACAATGCAATTTGTTTTAGGTTATATCCCCTATAGGGAATTGCCCAGAGTACTGTTATTGACATTTTGATACTTTGAAAGCCCCATTTTTGTCTTAATTTAGACCAAACTTAAACCTGGTCACCCCCCCCCCCCCCCCCCGATATGATTTGACATCAATAACCATCGTATTTTAAACAACAATTTCTTAACTTTATTTGTTAAACCCCTGATTGATAAAACAAGCTTAGATATGTAGGTCTATAATCGGATAACCATGACAAGGGGGTCCATTATTGCGGGTAAAATCAAAACAAGCAAATTTGTAGTCAAATGATGCTCTTCAACCGTTTTTGCTCCCAATTTGTAAGCAAATTGGGTCGTGTTCATGATATTAATGCATGGCACATGCAGAAATGTGTTTTTTCTTTAAAGATCAGATCAAATGACCTCTTTTACATACTCAAAATCAATGCAAATCAATATAATCCTAGTTTCACCACTGGAGCACTAAATATACCGCCCATTGGATTACGTGTAAAATAGAGCTAAACAAGTCGCGATTTGGGGTCCTTAGTAACTCTTTTTGGAAAATCTCGAATGCTTCATTCTAACAAACAAGTATTAAAATTTCATAAAATCGTCATGAACAGATACCCATTACAATTAGATTTTACGATATGATCATTTAAAGAGCGCCACCCCTATTTTCAGCCCGGACTCTCGCCTTCTGACCGCCTCCGAGCATGTGTGTTCATCCACGTGATACATTTTCGGTACAATCGAAAATCTTTATTTTGCAATATCATGAGCAAAGAACAAGAAATTATCTTTCATTATAATTATAAAATGCTACCCTCACGCCAAACTTATTCCCAAAGGACCCCATTTATCACAACCTCGGTTTTTGTTTTTGCCGGAACTTGCTACCATTACACAAAACGAGGAGTGATTTAGTGCTGTGCGCCCTTATAACACACAATAAAATTTAAAAAATGTATTTTTTTGTCATTTTTGTAGACACCAAGTAATATCAAGAAAAACTGCCAATTTAGTTATTTTAAATATCAGCTTTAACTAAAGTTATGTTAGTTAAGGCATGAAACTCAATTTCGAATTTTCGAATTTTGGGCACTTTGAAGTCATTTTGCAGAATTTCGGAGGTTTATAAAATCTCTTTCATTGATTATGACATGTTGATGAGACTATCTATGTTTCAAATTATGTTAAACGTTTATATATACAATGTTTTAAAAACTCAATGGACAATGAAACTGATTACGCAATGACGTGCTCACCCTATATTAAACCTGAGATACAAAATATGTGGAAATTGTAGGCCCAAATTGCCGAATTTTAGGGGTATGGGGTGAAAAATGTTTCAATTTTGAAATAATAATAGGCCTTAATTGTCTTTTTATCTGTCAGGCATGTATCGTAGATCAGTGAATCTCACAATGCAATTTGTTTTAGGTTATATCCCCTATAGGGAATTGCCCAGAGTACTGTTATTGACATTTTGATACTTTGAAAGCCCCATTTTTGTCTTAATTTAGACCAAACTTAAACCTGGTCACCCCCCCCCCCCCCCCCGATATGATTTGACATCAATTACCAACATATATTAAACAACAATTTCTTAACTTTATTTGTTAAACCCCTGATTGATAAAACAAGCTTAGATATGTAGGTCTATAATCGGATAACCATGGCAAGGGGTCCATTATTGCGGGTAAAATCAAAACAAGCACATTTGTAGTCAAATGATGCTCTTCAACCGTTTTTGCTCCCAATTTGTAAGCAAATTGGGTCGTGTTCATGATATTAATGCATGGCACATGCAGAAATGTGTTTTTTCTTTAAAGATCAGATCAAATTACCTCTTTTACATACTCAAAATCAATGCAAATCAATATAATCCTAGTTTCACCACTGGAGCACTAAATATACCGCCCATTGGATTACGTACGTGTAAAATAGAGCTAAACAAGTCGCGATTTGGGGTCCTTAGTAACTCTTTTTGGAAAATCTCGAATGCTTCATTCTAACAAACAAGTATTAAAATTTCATAAAATCGTCATGAACAGATACCCATTACAATTAGATTTTACGATATGATCATTTAAAGAGCGCCACCCCTATTTTCAGCCCGGACTCTCGCCTTCTGACCGCCTCCGAGCATGTGTGTTCATCCACGTGATACATTTTCGGTACAATCGAAAATCTTTATTTTGCAATATCATGAGCAAAGAACAAGAAATTATCTTTCATTATAATTATAAAATGCTACCCTCACGCCAAACTTATTCCCAAAGGACCCCATTTATCACAACCTCGGTTTTTGTTTTTGCCGGAACTTGCTACCATTACACAAAACGAGGAGTGGTTTAGTGCTGTGCGCCCTTATAACACACAATAAAATTTAAAAAATGTATTTTTTTGTCATTTTTGTAGACACCAAGTAATATCAAGAAAAACTGCCAATTTAGTTATTTTAAATATCAGCTTTAACTAAAGTTATGTTAGTTAAGGCATGAAACTCAATTTCGAATTTTCGAATTTTGGGCACTTTGAAGTCATTTTGCAGAATTTCGGAGGTTTATAAAATCTCTTTCATTGATTATGACATGTTGATGAGACTATCTATGTTTCAAATTATGTTAAACGTTTATATATACAATGTTTTAAAAACTCAATGGACAATGAAACTGATTACGCAATGACGTGCTCACCCTATATTAAACCTGAGATACAAAATATGTGGAAATTGTAGGCCCAAATTGCCGAATTTTAGGGGTATGGGGTGAAAAATGTTTCAATTTTGAAATAATAATAGGCCTTAATTGTCTTTTTATCTGTCAGGCATGTATCGTAGATCAGTGAATCTCACAATGCAATTTGTTTTAGGTTATATCCCCTATAGGGAATTGCCCAGAGTACTGTTATTGACATTTTGATACTTTGAAAGCCCCATTTTTGTCTTAATTTAGACCAAACTTAAACCTGGTCACCCCCCCCCCCCCCGATATGATTTGACATCAATAACCAACGTATTTTAAACAACAATTTCTTAACTTTATTTGTTAAACCCCTGATTGATAAAACAAGCTTAGATATGTAGGTCTATAATCGGATAACCATGACAAGGGGGTCCATTATTGCGGGTAAAATCAAAACAAGCAAATTTGTAGTCAAATGATGCTCTTCAACCGTTTTTGCTCCCAATTTGTAAGCAAATTGGGTCGTGTTCATGATATTAATGCATGGCACATGCAGAAATGTGTTTTTTCTTTAAAGATCAGATCAAATTACCTCTTTTACATACTCAAAATCAATGCAAATCAATATAATCCTAGTTTCACCACTGGAGCACTAAATATACCGCCCATTGGATTACGTGTAAAATAGAGCTAAACAAGTCGCGATTTGGGGTCCTTAGTTACTCTTTTTGGAAAATCTCGAATGCTTCATTCTAACAAACAAGTATTAAAATTTCATAAAATCGTCAAGAACAGATACCCATTACAATTAGATTTTACGATATGATCATTTAAAGAGCGCCACCCCTATTTTCAGCCCGGACTCTCGCCTTCTGACCGCCTCCGAGCATGTGTGTTCATCCACGTGATACATTTTCGGTACAATCGAAAATCTTTATTTTGCAATATCATGAGCAAAGAACAAGAGATTATCTTTCATTATAATTATAAAATGCTACCCTCACGCCAAACTTATTCCCAAAGGACCCCATTTATCACAACCTCGGTTTTTGTTTTTGCCGGAACTTGCTACCATTACACAAAACGAGGAGTGATTTAGTGCTGTGCGCCCTTATAACACACAATAAAATTTAAAAAATGTATTTTTTTTGTCATTTTTGTAGACACCAAGTAATATCAAGAAAAACTGCCAATTTAGTTATTTTAAATATCAGCTTTAACTAAAGTTATGTTAGTTAAGGCATGAAACTCAATTTCGAATTTTCGAATTTTGGGCACTTTGAAGTCATTTTGCAGAATTTCGGAGGTTTATAAAATCTCTTTCATTGATTATGACATGTTGATGAGACTATCTATGTTTCAAATTATGTTAAACGTTTATATATACAATGTTTTAAAAACTCAATGGACAATGAAACTGATTACGCAATGACGTGCTCACCCTATATTAAACCTGAGATACAAAATATGTGGAAATTGTAGGCCCAAATTGCCGAATTTTAGGGGTATGGGGTGAAAAATGTTTCAATTTTGAAATAATAATAGGCCTTAATTGTCTTTTTATCTGTCAGGCATGTATCGTAGATCAGTGAATCTCACAATGCAATTTGTTTTAGGTTATATCCCCTATAGGGAATTGCCCAGAGTACTGTTATTGACATTTTGATACTTTGAAAGCCCCATTTTTGTCTTAATTTAGACCAAACTTAAACCTGGTCACCCCCCCCCCCCCCCCCCCCCCCGATATGATTTGACATCAATAACCAACGTATTTTAAACAACAATTTCTTAACTTTATTTGTTAAACCCCTGATTGATAAAACAAGCTTAGATATGTAGGTCTATAATCGGATAACCATGGCAAGGGGGTCCATTATTGCGGGTAAAATCAAAACAAGCAAATTTGTAGTCAAATGATGCTCTTCAACCGTTTTTGCTCCCAATTTGTAAGCAAATTGGGTCGTGTTCATGATATTAATGCATGGCACATGCAGAAATGTGTTTTTTCTTTAAAGATCAGATCAAATTACATCTTTTACATACTCAAAATCAATGCAAATCAATATAATCCTAGTTTCACCACTGGAGCACTAAATATACCGCCCATTGGATTACGTGTAAAATAGAGCTAAACAAGTCGCGATTTGGGGTCCTTAGTAACTCTTTTTGGAAAATCTCGAATGCTTCATTCTAACAAACAAGTATTAAAATTTCATAAAATCGTCAAGAACAGATACCCATTACAATTAGATTTTACGATATGATCATTTAAAGAGCGCCACCCCTATTTTCAGCCCGGACTCTCGCCTTCTGACCGCCTCCGAGCATGTGTGTTCATCCACGTGATAAATTTTCGGTACAATCCTAAATCTTTATTTTGCAATATCCTGAGCAAAGAACAAGAGATTATCTTTCATTTTAATTATAAAATGCTACCCTCACGCCAAACTTATTCCTAAAGGACCCCATTTATCACAACCTCGGTTTTTGTTTTTGCCGGAACTTGCTACCATTACACAAAACGAGGAGTGATTTAGTGCTGTGCGCCCTTATAACACACAATAAAATTTAAAAAATGTATTTTTTTTGTCATTTTTGTAGACACCAAGTAATATCAAGAAAAACTGCCAATTTAGTTATTTTAAATATCAGCTTTAACTAAAGTTATGTTAGTTAAGGCATGAAACTCAATTTCGAATTTTCGAATTTTGGGCACTTTGAAGTCATTTTGCAGAATTTCGGAGGTTTATAAAATCTCTTTCATTGATTATGACATGTTGATGAGACTATCTATGTTTCAAATTATGTTAAACGTTTATATATACAATGTTTTAAAAACTCAATGGACAATGAAACTGATTACGCAATGACGTGCTCACCCTATATTAAACCTGAGATACGAAATATGTGGAAATTGTAGGCCCAAATTGCCGAATTTTAGGGGTATGGGGTGAAAATGTTTCAATTTTGAAATAATAATAGGCCTTAATTGTCTTTTTATCTGTCAGGCATGTATCGTAGATCAGTGAATCTCACAATGCAATTTGTTTTAGGTTATATCCCCTATAGGGAATTGCCCAGAGTACTGTTATTGACATTTTGATACTTTGAAAGCCCCATTTTTGTCTTAATTTAGACCAAACTTAAACCTGGTCACCCCCCCCCCCCCCCCCCCCCGATATGATTTGACATCAATAACCAACGTATTTTAAACAACAATTTCTTAACTTTATTTGTTAAACCCCTGATTGATAAAACAAGCTTAGATATGTAGGTCTATAATCGGATAACCATGGCAAGGGGGTCCATTATTGCGGGTAAAATCAAAACAAGCAAATTTGTAGTCAAATGATGCTCTTCAACCGTTTTTGCTCCCAATTTGTAAGCAAATTGGGTCGTGTTCATGATATTAATGCATGGCACATGCAGAAATGTGTTTTTTCTTTAAAGATCAGATCAAATTACATCTTTTACATACTCAAAATCAATGCAAATCAATATAATCCTAGTTTCACCACTGGAGCACTAAATATACCGCCCATTGGATTACGTGTAAAATAGAGCTAAACAAGTCGCGATTTGGGGTCCTTAGTAACTCTTTTTGGAAAATCTCGAATGCTTCATTCTAACAAACAAGTATTAAAATTTCATAAAATCGTCAAGAACAGATACCCATTACAATTAGATTTTACGATATGATCATTTAAAGAGCGCCACCCCTATTTTCAGCCCGGACTCTCGCCTTCTGACCGCCTCCGAGCATGTGTGTTCATCCACGTGATAAATTTTCGGTACAATCCTAAATCTTTATTTTGCAATATCCTGAGCAAAGAACAAGAGATTATCTTTCATTTTAATTATAAAATGCTACCCTCACGCCAAACTTATTCCCAAAGGACCCCATTTATCACAACCTCGGTTTTTGTTTTTGCCGGAACTTGCTACCATTACACAAAACGAGGAGTGATTTAGTGCTGTGCGCCCTTATAACACACAATAAAATTTAAAAAATGTATTTTGTTGTCATTTTTGTAGACACCAAGTAATATCAAGAAAAACTGCCAATTTAGTTATTTTAAATATCAGCTTTAACTAAAGTTATGTTAGTTAAGGCATGAAACTCAATTTCGAATTTTCGAATTTTGGGCACTTTGAAGTCATTTTGCAGAATTTCGGAGGTTTATAAAATCTCTTTCATTGATTATGACATGTTGATGAGACTATCTATGTTTCAAATTATGTTAAACGTTTATATATACAATGTTTTAAAAACTCAATGGACAATGAAACTGATTACGCAATGACGTGCTCACCCTATATTAAACCTGAGATACAAAATATGTGGAAATTGTATGCCCAAATTGCCGAATTTTAGGGGTATGGGGTGAAAATGTTTCAATTTTGAAATAATAATAGGCCTTAATTGTCTTTTTATCTGTCAGGCATGTATCGTAGATCAGTGAATCTCACAATGCAATTTGTTTTAGGTTATATCCCCTATAGGGAATTGCCCAGAGTACTGTTATTGACATTTTGATACTTTGAAAGCCCCATTTTTGTCTTAATTTAGACCAAACTTAAACCTGGTCACCCCCCCCCCCCCGATATGATTTGACATCAATAACCAACGTATTTTAAACAACAATTTCTTAACTTTATTTGTTAAACCCCTGATTGATAAAACAAGCTTAGATATGTAGGTCTATAATCGGATAACCATGGCAAGGGGGTCCATTATTGCGGGTAAAATCAAAACAAGCAAATTTGTAGTCAAATGATGCTCTTCAACCGTTTTTGCTCCCAATTTGTAAGCAAATTGGGTCGTGTTCATGATATTAATGCATGGCACATGCAGAAATGTGTTTTTTCTTTAAAGATCAGATCAAATTACATCTTTTACATACTCAAAATCAATGCAAATCAATATAATCCTAGTTTCACCACTGGAGCACTAAATATACCGCCCATTGGATTACGTGTAAAATAGAGCTAAACAAGTCGCGATTTGGGGTCCTTAGTAACTCTTTTTGGAAAATCTCGAATGCTTCATTCTAACAAACAAGTATTAAAATTTCATAAAATCGTCAAGAACAGATACCCATTACAATTAGATTTTACGATATGATCATTTAAAGAGCGCCACCCCTATTTTCAGCCCGGACTCTCGCCTTCTGACCGCCTCCGAGCATGTGTGTTCATCCACGTGATAAATTTTCGGTACAATCGAAAATCTTTATTTTGCAATATCCTGAGCAAAGAACAAGAGATTATCTTTCATTTTAATTATAAAATGCTACCCTCACGCCAAACTTATTCCCAAAGGACCCCATTTATCACAACCTCGGTTTTTGTTTTTGCCGGAACTTGCTACCATTACACAAAACGAGGAGTGATTTAGTGCTGTGCGCCCTTATAACACACAATAAAATTTAAAAAATGTATTTTTTTGTCATTTTTGTAGACACCAAGTAATATCAAGAAAAACTGCCAATTTAGTTATTTTAAATATCAGCTTTAACTAAAGTTATGTTAGTTAAGGCATGAAACTCAATTTCGAATTTTCGAATTTTGGGCACTTTGAAGTCATTTTGCAGAATTTCGGAGGTTTATAAAATCTCTTTCATTGATTATGACATGTTGATGAGACTATCTATGTTTCAAATTATGTTAAACGTTTATATATACAATGTTTTAAAAACTCAATGGACAATGAAACTGATTACGCAATGACGTGCTCACCCTATATTAAACCTGAGATACAAAATATGTGGAAATTGTATGCCCAAATTGCCGAATTTTAGGGGTATGGGGTGAAAATGTTTCAATTTTGAAATAATAATAGGCCTTAATTGTCTTTTTTATCTGTCAGGCATGTATCGTAGATCAGTGAATCTCACAATGCAATTTGTTTTAGGTTATATCCCCTATAGGGAATTGCCCAGAGTACTGTTATTGACATTTTGATACTTTGAAAGCCCCATTTTTGTCTTAATTTAGACCAAACTTAAACCTGGTCACCCCCCCCCCCCCCCCCGATATGATTTGACATCAATAACCAACGTATTTTAAACAACAATTTCTTAACTTTATTTGTTAAACCCCTGATTGATAAAACAAGCTTAGATATGTAGGTCTATAATCGGATAACCATGGCAAGGGGGTCCATTATTGCGGGTAAAATCAAAACAAGCAAATTTGTAGTCAAATGATGCTCTTCAACCGTTTTTGCTCCCAATTTGTAAGCAAATTGGGTCGTGTTCATGATATTAATGCATGGCACATGCAGAAATGTGTTTTTTCTTTAAAGATCAGATCAAATTACATCTTTTACATACTCAAAATCAATGCAAATCAATATAATCCTAGTTTCACCACTGGAGCACTAAATATACCGCCCATTGGATTACGTGTAAAATAGAGCTAAACAAGTCGCGATTTGGGGTCCTTAGTAACTCTTTTTGGAAAATCTCGAATGCTTCATTCTAACAAACAAGTATTAAAATTTCATAAAATCGTCAAGAACAGATACCCATTACAATTAGATTTTACGATATGATCATTTAAAGAGCGCCACCCCTATTTTCAGCCCGGACTCTCGCCTTCTGACCGCCTCCGAGCATGTGTGTTCATCCACGTGATAAATTTTCGGTACAATCGAAAATCTTTATTTTGCAATATCCTGAGCAAAGAACAAGAGATTATCTTTCATTTTAATTATAAAATGCTACCCTCACGCCAAACTTATTCCCAAAGGACCCCATTTATCACAACCTCGGTTTTTGTTTTTGCCGGAACTTGCTACCATTACACAAAACGAGGAGTGATTTAGTGCTGTGCGCCCTTATAACACACAATAAAATTTAAAAAATGTATTTTTTTGTCATTTTTGTAGACACCAAGTAATATCAAGAAAAACTGCCAATTTAGTTATTTTAAATATCAGCTTTAACTAAAGTTATGTTAGTTAAGGCATGAAACTCAATTTCGAATTTTCGAATTTTGGGCACTTTGAAGTCATTTTGCAGAATTTCGGAGGTTTATAAAATCTCTTTCATTGATTATGACATGTTGATGAGACTATCTATGTTTCAAATTATGTTAAACGTTTATATATACAATGTTTTAAAAACTCAATGGACAATGAAACTGATTACGCAATGACGTGCTCACCCTATATTAAACCTGAGATACAAAATATGTGGAAATTGTAGGCCCAAATTGCCGAATTTTAGGGGTATGGGGTGAAAATGTTTCAATTTTGAAATAATAATAGGCCTTAATTGTCTTTTTATCTGTCAGGCATGTATCGTAGATCAGTGAATCTCACAACAATGCAATTTGTTTTAGGTTATATCCCCTATAGGGAATTGCCCAGAGTACTGTTATTGACATTTTGATACTTTGAAAGCCCCATTTTTGTCTTAATTTAGACCAAACTTAAACCTGGTCACCCCCCCCCCCCCCCGATATGATTTGACATCAATAACCAACGTATTTTAAACAACAATTTCTTAACTTTATTTGTTAAACCCCTGATTGATAAAACAAGCTTAGATATGTAGGTCTATAATCGGATAACCATGGCAAGGGGGTCCATTATTGCGGGTAAAATCAAAACAAGCAAATTTGTAGTCAAATGATGCTCTTCAACCGTTTTTGCTCCCAATTTGTAAGCAAATTGGGTCGTGTTCATGATATTAATGCATGGCACATGCAGAAATGTGTTTTTTCTTTAAAGATCAGATCAAATTACATCTTTTACATACTCAAAATCAATGCAAATCAATATAATCCTAGTTTCACCACTGGAGCACTAAATATACCGCCCATTGGATTACGTGTAAAATAGAGCTAAACAAGTCGCGATTTGGGGTCCTTAGTAACTCTTTTTGGAAAATCTCGAATGCTTCATTCTAACAAACAAGTATTAAAATTTCATAAAATCGTCAAGAACAGATACCCATTACAATTAGATTTTACGATATGATCATTTAAAGAGCGCCACCCCTATTTTCAGCCCGGACTCTCGCCTTCTGACCGCCTCCGAGCATGTGTGTTCATCCACGTAATAAATTTTCGGTACAATCCTAAATCTTTATTTTGCAATATCCTGAGCAAAGAACAAGAGATTATCTTTCATTTTAATTATAAAATGCTACCCTCACGCCAAACTTATTCCCAAAGGACCCCATTTATCACAACCTCGGTTTTTGTTTTTGCCGGAACTTGCTACCATTACACAAAACGAGGAGTGATTTAGTGCTGTGCGCCCTTATAACACACAATAAAATTTAAAAAATGTATTTTTTTGTCATTTTTGTAGACACCAAGTAATATCAAGAAAAACTGCCAATTTAGTTATTTTAAATATCAGCTTTAACTAAAGTTATGTTAGTTAAGGCATGAAACTCAATTTCGAATTTTCGAATTTTGGGCACTTTGAAGTCATTTTGCAGAATTTCGGAGGTTTATAAAATCTCTTTCATTGATTATGACATGTTGATGAGACTATCTATGTTTCAAATTATGTTAAACGTTTATATATACAATGTTTTAAAAACTCAATGGACAATGAAACTGATTACGCAATGACGTGCTCACCCTATATTAAACCTGAGATACAAAATATGTGGAAATTGTAGGCCCAAATTGCCGAATTTTAGGGGTATGGGGTGAAAATGTTTCAATTTTGAAATAATAATAGGCCTTAATTGTCTTTTTATCTGTCAGGCATGTATCGTAGATCAGTGAATCTCACAATGCAATTTGTTTTAGGTTATATCCCCTATCGGGAATTGCCCAGAGTACTGTTATTGACATTTTGATACTTTGAAAGCCCCATTTTTGTCTTAATTTAGACCAAACTTAAACCTGGTCACCCCCCCCCCCCCCCCCGATATGATTTGACATCAATAACCAACGTATTTTAAACAACAATTTCTTAACTTTATTTGTTAAACCCCTGATTGATAAAACAAGCTTAGATATGTAGGTCTATAATCGGATAACCATGGCAAGGGGGTCCATTATTGCGGGTAAAATCAAAACAAGCAAATTTGTAGTCAAATGATGCTCTTCAACCGTTTTTGCTCCCAATTTGTAAGCAAATTGGGTCGTGTTCATGATATTAATGCATGGCACATGCAGAAATGTGTTTTTTCTTTAAAGATCAGATCAAATTACATCTTTTACATACTCAAAATCAATGCAAATCAATATAATCCTAGTTTCACCACTGGAGCACTAAATATACCGCCCATTGGATTACGTGTAAAATAGAGCTAAACAAGTCGCGATTTGGGGTCCTTAGTAACTCTTTTTGGAAAATCTCGAATGCTTCATTCTAACAAACAAGTATTAAAATTTCATAAAATCGTCAAGAACAGATACCCATTACAATTAGATTTTACGATATGATCATTTAAAGAGCGCCACCCCTATTTTCAGCCCGGACTCTCGCCTTCTGACCGCCTCCGAGCATGTGTGTTCATCCACGTGATAAATTTTCGGTACAATCGAAAATCTTTATTTTGCAATATCCTGAGCAAAGAACAAGAGATTATCTTTCATTTTAATTATAAAATGCTACCCTCACGCCAAACTTATTCCCAAAGGACCCCATTTATCACAACCTCGGTTTTTGTTTTTGCCGGAACTTGCTACCATTACACAAAACGAGGAGTGATTTAGTGCTGTGCGCCCTTATAACACACAATAAAATTTAAAAAATGTATTTTTTTGTCATTTTTGTAGACACCAAGTAATATCAAGAAAAACTGCCAATTTAGTTATTTTAAATATCAGCTTTAACTAAAGTTATGTTAGTTAAGGCATGAAACTCAATTTCGAATTTTCGAATTTTGGGCACTTTGAAGTCATTTTGCAGAATTTCGGAGGTTTATAAAATCTCTTTCATTGATTATGACATGTTGATGAGACTATCTATGTTTCAAATTATGTTAAACGTTTATATATACAATGTTTTAAAAACTCAATGGACAATGAAACTGATTACGCAATGACGTGCTCACCCTATATTAAACCTGAGATACAAAATATGTGGAAATTGTAGGCCCAAATTGCCGAATTTTAGGGGTATGGGGTGAAAATGTTTCAATTTTGAAATAATAATAGGCCTTAATTGTCTTTTTATCTGTCAGGCATGTATCGTAGATCAGTGAATCTCACAATGCAATTTGTTTTAGGTTATATCCCCTATAGGGAATTGCCCAGAGTACTGTTATTGACATTTTGATACTTTGAAAGCCCCATTTTTGTCTTAATTTAGACCAAACTTAAACCTGGTCACCCCCCCCCCCCCCGATATGATTTGACATCAATAACCAACGTATTTTAAACAACAATTTCTTAACTTTATTTGTTAAACCCCTGATTGATAAAACAAGCTTAGATATGTAGGTCTATAATCGGATAACCATGGCAAGGGGGTCCATTATTGCGGGTAAAATCAAAACAAGCAAATTTGTAGTCAAATGATGCTCTTCAACCGTTTTTGCTCCCAATTTGTAAGCAAATTGGGTCGTGTTCATGATATTAATGCATGGCACATGCAGAAATGTGTTTTTTCTTTAAAGATCAGATCAAATTACATCTTTTACATACTCAAAATCAATGCAAATCAATATAATCCTAGTTTCACCACTGGAGCACTAAATATACCGCCCATTGGATTACGTGTAAAATAGAGCTAAACAAGTCGCGATTTGGGGTCCTTAGTAACTCTTTTTGGAAAATCTCGAATGCTTCATTCTAACAAACAAGTATTAAAATTTCATAAAATCGTCAAGAACAGATACCCATTACAATTAGATTTTACGATATGATCATTTAAAGAGCGCCACCCCTATTTTCAGCCCGGACTCTCGCCTTCTGACCGCCTCCGAGCATGTGTGTTCATCCACGTGATAAATTTTCGGTACAATCGAAAATCTTTATTTTGCAATATCCTGAGCAAAGAACAAGAGATTATCTTTCATTTTAATTATAAAATGCTACCCTCACGCCAAACTTATTCCCAAAGGACCCCATTTATCACAACCTCGGTTTTTGTTTTTGCCGGAACTTACTACCATTACACAAAACGAGGAGTGATTTAGTGCTGTGCGCCCCTAAAGATCTTGAGCTTTTTGAAATATATGTGATAATGTACGTGTAAGCAGGTTTAAAAACATGTCCACAGTGTGAATGTGTATGGCGTTAAGGAAAACTTGTAGTTCAGTTGGAGCTATAGCCAACAAATTGTGTCATAGCGATACAAATAATTAAACAATAAGCTAAGAAAACCATTCATGTTTCAGAGCATTTTATTTAGAGCCCTTAATCAGAATACAAACACTGCCTAACGCCCGAACGGTATGCATTGCATAATTGGTGATTTCCCCCGTAAATTAAAACTGTGTATCGCAAAAGGTGTTTTTTTGATTTCCATGAAATAAATATAAAAGGATGAATGCATACACTCTCTATTCATTTCATGTACAAATGCACATCATTTACAACATTACAACATTTTTGGACCAAGTCATTTGGAACACACTGTATATTATCCAGATGGTACATTACGTTCATGATATTTACCATTGTTATGTTTTTAATTCTTATCTGCTATCTGTTATGCAGGAGTGGGATCCTCAGTTAAGCACAGCTGTCGGCAGTTGGCTAACGGAATGTAAATTTAAGCACTCCTCTGGTTTGGGCAGCAATGGACAGAACCTGTGGCTTGGTAACAAGGCAAAATTCTACCCAGGTAAACCAGATGGTCTGAAGGCGATCGAAGCTTGGAAGAATGAGACGACATTTTATACTGTCGACACCGATAAGTGCGTTACGGACACACCGTCGCAGACGTGTACTCACTACGAACAGGTATTTTGTTTACTTATCAAATGCAGAAAGTCAAAATATTCACGTCCTGTATTAATGATTTTCAAGACCAATTTCAAAACAGAAATCAAAAGATATAAAGGGAACTAAAGCTAAAAGGGCACTGCACTGCACTGAGAGATCCTATGAGGAGGGTGCCCTCAATTGATTCAAGTTGGGGTTTTCTCATACGTAATGCTTACAGCCTTACAGTGCACTAATAGCCGAAATCATAGACCTTAATTTGCAATAGTTCAAGCAAAATATTTTGTTTAATTTCGATGTAGATCACATCCAAATTTGAAGAAAAAAATCATCTAATTGACCACATGGCTTATATCAAATTTAAAAAGTTCACCTATCACTCATAGTCTGAAGCAATGTCATGATACAAAAAAGTGAAACACAATTATAAGAGGCCTTTAGAAATGCTAAGTAATGTCTTTTATTATTCGTTATTACTGATTTTTTTGAGAATTTATTACATGAGTGATGAGAGGGCTTCTACACATATCGTCTATCTAAATGAGGTAAAGATAATATTTTCTTCGACAAATCTCTCTGATCTCTCAATGCCCCTTTAATTAAACGCATGACAAGTTATAAGTGTTGTTTTAACTTAATTTTTATTTCGGTCCCCAAAGAACTGAATTACAACTTTTCCATGGCGTCGCTGTGAAAGTGTATGGTTAGCCGATTCCGCTATATACACGTATTATACGTACTAGCGGCGTACCCTCGCTACGCTCGGGTCCCCGCTAGATGATTATGCCACCACCTATCTCTGAAACCACATAAACCCCCTACACCCACCAAACCAGGTTGATTTATAAATAACCATATCCCTTCTAAAGGCATTATAAACCCCCTACAACACCCCAACCCCCAATCAGGTTGATTTATAACCATATCCCTCCTAAACCATTTACCATGGCTACTGTATTAACCCCTACTTCTCAAACCGCATTAAGTTAACCCTCCGACGGTACTTTTAAAACCACATAAACCCCCTACAATCGCCCCCCCCCCCCCCCCACCCCCACACTGCAACTACACCACCAGGTGGATTTATAATCATAACCCTCCCTAACCATTTCCCGCGGCTATTTCATTAACTCTTAATCATATCCTAAAACATTTCCCGTGTCCCCCCCCCCCCCCCCCCCGCCCCCATGCACACACCCAAACCGATTTGATTTATAATCACAACCCTCCCTAAACCATTTCCCGTGGCTACTTCATTAACCCTCGGTCCCTTAGATTGTTTGAATAAATAAATCAGGTTGTTTCATTAACCCCCGCAAAACGCTATCCATTATTATAGGCCTATCCTAAATCATTTCCCGTGGTTTTACACCACCCGCCCTCCCCTCCCTCCCCTCCCCCTCCCTCCCCTCCCCCTCCCTCCCCTCCCCCTCCCTCCCCTCCCCCTCCCTCCCCCTCCCTCCCCTCCCCCTCCCTCCCCTCCCCCTCCCTCCCTCCCCAACATGACACCAAATACCCTACCAACACACTGTACAGGCTTCACGCCATGTGTAGGAGTGCGTGTGCCGCGCGCGGCAGTGAGCCCTTGCGCAAACATGCACGCGACGTGTTACCACGGTATGATTACGCGGTAGTACGCGCAACGCACAATCTCGTTCAATTCTAGTGGCATTTATGAGCCAAATCTGAGCGGTTTTTTGCTGTTTTTGGAGCCAATTGTTAACCAATTTCACTGAAATAAACTGTAACACCCTTCCCGTTATTTCCTCTGTCTTTCATGCAAATTAGGCGCCACTTCGATTAAAAGCAACGGAGAAATAAGGATAACAAACACACACACAAACAAACACACACCGTTTCCAGATTTATAGTAAGATAGGCTTGTCTTCGCACAAACGTGATCGAATTGACCGATCAGAAGAGAGATTCGAGTACGTGAGATAGAGAATCGATTTTGCGGGATAAAAGCATGCATTCGAAAACCAAAAGTATCCTCGTTGTGACTGTTACGAATAAAGCTAATTTGTGCCCAACGTTTAGGAAATCTGGTTGTAGGCCTACGTTCGTGTAAGTTGTCAATCGTTCGTGACATATTTGGCATTGTAATCGTTAGCGGTTCGCTACGGGTCCGCAGAGGCGCTGGGGTCTAGGGACTTTTTTGAACATGTTCAAAATGTTGAGCGGGTGACCGAAGTGAACAATACGCTATCAATAAGTTGAGCATTCGCTGTGTGAACGTTTCGCACGTTGGGTGTAGGTTGCTTCATATCTTATTGAGAGGGTAGGTTGACCCTATATGTAGCCTAGGTTGACCTCGCATATACGGGAAGGCATTGTGACGAACGTCCATTTAGCATTCTCTCATTGTCCCAAATGTTTTTGTCACCGCCAGGTGGACTACATCCGCATCCATTTCTTACTACAGTGCCACGTCCTCCTATAAACTTGTATACCGTACTTCAATGTTATTTTTGTTTTTCCGTCCATGCCTCTTTGTCTTTCAACCCGTTTCCCCGAGGACCCCAATGGAGTTTGTATGCTTTTTGGTTATCGTTGGTACTCTATTCCAGTTTATTTCCATACCCAATATAATTTTATTTTTCTGTGTCACGAGTATGCTCTAAATAATATAATCTGTGCGTATGTTTACCAATTGTCTTTTATATGTGTTTTAATGAGAAATGAATAAGTATGAAATGGAATGAAACTCGCCCAGGCATCGCAGTATGTCACGTCATTGTAATTATATGGAACCAGTGGGAAGTAGTGATACTTGCTGGTTGAGGATTTTCTAAAATAACAACACTTGATAGCCCAAAACCAGCCTACTATACAGGGTGTCCATGAATGATTTATCTATCAACGTTTCGGTGAAAATTAAAACAAAGCACATTGAACAAATTACCTGCTTAACTTTTCATTTGCGCTTTTTTGCTGAACATCGTCAGCGTTTTTAAACAAGTTTAAAAGACGCAATTTTGGTAAAACTTGAAATCTATCATATTTTTTAATAATATCTAATTTCAGAACAACCGAATTTTAAAATCAGAAATCCCTAAGAAATGTAAATATATCGCTGTTAGAATCACAGGTACTCTGATCAATAAATGCAACTTTCCCAGTATAACTTATTCTTGGACACCCTGTATAATGTGCGTGACTGTTGCTGTCATCCAATGACGCCATAAAACATGCGCCAATCAAGTAACAGACATTGCATCGCGTTGGTTTGGGCAAGGTGGTACGTGCCACTTCATCCAGTCATTTTTCTAATAAACCTAGTTTTTTAAATGATATTTTTATTGTAGCTCATCTCATAATAAACTCGAAAGAAGAAAACTCGATGCTGCGTGTGCAAATAAAATTGATAAATGCCCACTCAGTAACTTTGAATATAGGGAAACGCCTATTTAATTTGTTCATAAAATCTGTTGTCTACATTATTATTGCACAATGCTTGTAGCCTTCCAAATGGTCCAAGGCTATATTCAGCAGGGTAATCATTCTATACATGAAATGATAGACCCTTTTTGTCTACCCGGATTAGTCTGAATTTTCAAATCTTCAGGAATATTTTCAGAATTGTGTCAAATTTAGGCAATTTCCCCTTACCTTTACTTCCGGGTAGTAAGTATCAGAGATTGCCAATTTCATAGTGTATTCTATCGTTATAAAGGTAAAATTTAAACAAAGTCCAGAAAAAGTAGTAGGCCTATATAGAAATGATCCCAACTAAATGTATTAATTTTGTGTAATGTGTTGCACTTCACTGACAAATTATGTTATGGTAACCTACAATAAAATATTTTAAACTTGCAATTTGACGGGAAAAGCTGATATCAGACGACAATGGGCTATTTCTTTATGTCCTAATTATCAGCCTAAATCCAGCAAATTGTCATGCCTATTTTGCCTGTTTTTTTACTATACAAATCTACTCAACATAGTGGGGACACGGTTCCCTTAAATTTAATCATTGATACATATTCGTCATTTTGCAGGTGGTTTATGCAAAAACAACTAAGGTGGGATGTACCCGAGCATTTTGCAGTTCAACTGAAAAGTTTGACGGTTCTCAGCCCGGTACGAACAACTGGTATATTGGCTGTAATTACGACTTGGGGTATGTCACGACTATATATTAAATTGTTCAACTATATCGTTTGTAAATTAGTATTAATACACCACCTGAAAAGAAAATGCCGCACATACAAAACAACAACCATAATAACAGCAACAACAAACAGAATGATAGGTACTTTTCCACGCACAAAAGCATATCAAATAAAGCAGCTATTCTTTTTTTAAGGTCATAATTTGAGTTTAAAAGAGTATAATTTATTCAGTAAAAGTAGTCTGAAATTGTACATTTATATACAAAGAGTGGTGTCCATGAATAAAGTTCGTGTTAAATGTGAAAGCGTAAACACTAAGGCCACACTGCAACACAAAGGTTCGTTCACACTAGACGTTATTTTTCACACTAGACGTTATTTACCGTGCGCTGCGGTGCGTTATTATCGCAATGCCATTGCGGTAGTCTGTGACGGACGTTCTCCTAATTTGCCACTACACGGCGCTGGTGACTGTCATCGCATGCGTGACTGCAATGAATTGCCGTGCATTGCGGCCACAGAATTGATTGCGGCGGAAGTAACTTTGCTACCGCATCGCATCGAACGGCAAACATCGCCTACTGCGAACGAATTGTGCATCAACATGTCACGTTCAATCAAGCACCCGTGAACACTGAGCTGAGACCAATACAAAGATTTATAAAATGATACTCATTTTTTGTTTTACAGTGCTTCATAATACGTGACTTACATCGGAATCTAAAGTGCTCTAACGCTTTCGAAGTTCCCTTTTCAAATTCAGTTATTGCCAACTTGTGTTGAGAACATTAGGAAAACCACTTCGAAAACCTCAACGTGGTTTGCTAACGGCATGGAAACAGAATATGAAATCCCCTTGATTTGTTTCAAGTAGGCTTAATCCATGGTAAGCCTTACGGTTATAATGTTAAAGTGAGAGTTATTTTGTTCTTGTCATCAGGGTCTACGCTGGCGTCGCGGCATATCTAAGTGATACTGTCAGATGTGGTTCGTGTCCTGATCATGCACGGAGATGTCTTGATGGACTCTGTGCGACTGAAGGTATGATTTTCATGAATGTTTTTTAAACAGTTGCCCGTTCCAAAATACTACTCAAGGATGGGCTTGTTTAGAGCCACGGTCGCTGTTTGATTAGCATGCACACGCTTTATGTTGAAACTGAGAACTCTCAAGATAAAAAAGTAATTGATTTTACTGTTCACAGAATTTGTATCGAATTTATATGTCAATTTAAAAATAATGTTCTTCTCGCAATACAAAGACATTTATTCTTAAAGCAATCAACTGTTTTACTTTTCACTTCAGATCAATGTACTGCCGCTGTCGTTTCGTCTTCATCAAACACATGCGGTAGGTCGATTTTATTATCGCCGGTTAATTGCAAGTCATATTATATTATGCAAAGGACATCCATATTTATGTTACTAAAACATAGTGTATTCCTGTCAAGCATCTGTGTAGTAAAATAAAACTACCAGTGCGCATCGAGTGGCCGTGTCTATGAGTATGACCGAATACAGTCACGATAATGATAATTAAAAACGATCTTGGGAATACCGTTCGTCAGCAATGAGTACTGATGGCTACCGGGGGGGGGGGGGAGACCGTCCGTTTCCTAGGCGGATGTTACAGGGAATGTTATGCTACATTAAGGAAGGGTGTTACACGAAGCCCAGGATATTTAGTACTTCTTGTCTCCCGGTAGTCTTCCAACCTCTTCGGCTGCCTCATCTTGGGACGGAGGCGGTGTTTTTAAGCGCTTGCTTCCTAGGACTCTCCCTGACAACTTCAACTTCGAGTCTGCGATGCTGACGACACTTCCGGTATTTGCACGTACTGTAGTTGATCTGAGGGTTCCTCTTGTAGTCTTGTCTATGCTGAGCATTGTTCTAAATCTCCCTTGAGGAAATTCCTAGCACGTGTCACTGGCAGTTGATAAAGTGCTTTTCTATCACCGGAGTACTTGGTATATTGATTCAAGTTGCGTGCTCTTAATTTTGTATCAGTAATTGTTTTCGGTTATTTATTGATAATAATACATGTGTATTTTTTGTTTAACAGAGTGTAAGCTGAATCACTGTGGAGTTGGTCAACGGACCGATAATACGTGCGAATGTAATTGCTGTGAGTCAGGTTATCGAGACAATATCTGTTCAAGTGAGTATAGTCAACCAAGTTCGTAACCTATACTTACACCTGACACAAAACGTTCCTGGCCAGGTGCTTAATGTTTGCTAATTCAAAATTAATAATCGCTTCCAAAAATGTAAGATATAGCCTACATTCAATGAGCAAATTATGTTCTTCCCGTAAAGTGATACCTCGTTCATAAAAAGATACTTTTAAATTATAGTGGCTTAAGTTACCAGACCCAAAGGGAAAAAATTGTAGCAAAATGGGATTTCATTGACTTTTATGGTACAAATCGAAATCGAACGGGCAAGGATGGATGATTAGCTGTGATGCATTACATTGATACTGCGTGGCACAACTTAAGCAATAATATCCCATAACAAAAAATTGCCACAACTTATTTTCGTTGGGTCTGGTGACTGGTCATACAATTAAGGAATCATAACTTAAAGGATCCACTCAATTTCTATGAAATAGTTGTCAAATCACGGGGACGACGGAATGTGTGCACTTAATGTATATCTCAGATTGTTGGTACCGACTTGTTATTTTAAATTAGCTGACGTATAGGCCTAAGGACCTATACAAGATTATTATCACAAACGTTTTGTGTTAGGTGAATACGTATACATGTATATTCAAAACAGGAGGTAGGGGTGACCGTTTGCGTATATGTCGTATCCTCAACGTACCTTTCAGCTGCCAATTATAATCTGATTGGTTTGTTGGTTTTACAGAGGATGCGCAGTGAGGCAGGGGCGGCGTTAAAGTTGTAGAGGGCACAGTTTTTCAGGGGTGTTCAAGGTTAGAGGAAAGGAGGTAAAAGGAGTGTAAACAGGAGGGAGGAAAGCGGTGGGAATAGGCCTTCCAAAACTATTAATTTCACGTTGTTTTACCACATCTCCACCGGGGATTTGCCCCATTTGAACCCCCAGCTGACAGATATTACTCACGAAGAAAGCTAAAATAAAAGGTCAAAGCCATGAATGTTTCGCAGCATTTTCACGACCTTTGCGCAATTATAAGTATTAATTAAGATATGCAGCCACCTAGAGTGAAGCGAACTGATTATGATGTTTCCTGTAGTCAATGACAGCGGATTAAATGTACACGCTGCCTTTGATTTGATGCATATTTGGAAAGCGCTATATAAAAACTGACATTTAAACAAATATATATAAATGATAATTGTATATAGCCTAAACGCATATTAAAATTACAATAATGAATGAGGGAAATGACATTAATCAATTGACGAATCACTAGGTAGGCTAAGGTTCTGTGAATATTGTTAACACTTTCCACGCGGTCAAACACAAAAAAACACAGATTTTTCAGAAACCTTTCCAAACTTTCATGTTCAAGGCCTATCTCAAGGATTACTGAACCAATACTAGGAATGTTTGTACTTTTAAATGCATTTCTCATGATGATTCAACATTCTCCTTCATATAAGTTTAAGAAACGGTTGTAACAGAGTCTGACTATAAAGCTAATTATTTTTTAAACAGCGTGCATAAAGGACAAGGACCATGACCAATGTTCAGGATGGCCAGAATCGTACTGCGATCAACATGAAATAGTGTGGGACAAATGTCCCTTAAAGTGTAATACTTGTGGCCCAACCTGTGGTAAGTATATCTTTATTTCACTTGATGTAATTATGTTAGCTGTTTTTAGCTATAAATACAACACTGTCTGGACCGTGCTGCATTAGTCACATTTGCTTTCCAACTGAGAGAGCTTGAAAATATATATAAGACTTAATGGAGGATTTTCAAGTCTCCTACTCCTAGAGATGATTTTCTCTACTCTATTGGACTATAAGACTATTCTGTAGGTTAGGCCTACACATTAACAAACGTTTTAAAGTGATGATATTTAAGATTTAACGTATAACGAGGCGTCATGTGGCATGAATAAACAACGAATTCGACTGATTAGAAGGTAAAGGTATCATAAAAAAATACATTAGAGTTGATATTTATCATATACTACTTGCACGGCTTCAAGTAGAACTGATACCGGACGCTGGTATCGAAGAGGCAAAATCTCTCTTTGAAGATTAACAGCTACAATCACGATACATTATTATGGAGCTGACATTTTCATTAGTAAAGTTATGATGGAGGAGGTATTGAACGACCCTCGTATTCCACTTCGTAACTAAGTAGGCTATCCCAAATATGAGCATAACTCTTAAATGTTTCGCGAAACAGCTCTTTCTAGAACACACATGTATACATGCATAATACCAGCATGTGCTGACTAAATGTTCCATTGCTTTCTACAGGCTAGACGGTGTACCTCAACGATAACGTTGGATAAGAGATGGGCTGTACAACACTCCTCCAGATACTACCCCTTCCTAACCAATAAGATGAACAGAGACTAGGAGGTATACAATCTCAGTCATGTACACTGTTAAAACGCTGGGTTTTTTTTAAAAACAACACAAGTTAACCAGTGCATCGCTCAACGTTGTTTAACATTATTAATTAAACAATGTTGCTCAAAATTGTAAACGAGATAATTTAATTTGAGCAACGTTGTTTAAAATGTTAAACAACGTTGAGCGATGCACTGGTTAACTTGTGTTGTTTAACAAATTTAAACAGCGCAACAGTGTATGATCGACTATTATACCCTCTACCATCAAGGGTGTTACGAAACGGACTACCTCCGGTCCGTTCGCGGCAAAACAACAACAGCCGATCAGTTGCTTTAAAGGCATATTATGCGATCTTTTTCAAGGAACGCCTTCTATCTGTGACTTTTTCCTTAAAAGCATTTTTGTTGTTGGTCAAATTACATTTTTATAACCATGAAACTAAAGTATATCATAATTTACATGCAATAGGCCTGCGTATCCTAATGACTTCAAAATCAGATTTTGAAATCAGTTGTCCTGTGGTACCAAGACATTTCTGAGTCGTTTTTTCGCTCGTAAATATAAGTCCATGATTTGATAGTGTTTCTGATATTCAAACTTCATTATAAGATGTGTAAAAATTTGAAAAAGTTCACATACTATTGTTTTAATATGCAATTAGTTCGCGAAGTTTGATGTTAAAAATCTATACTCAATGCATCTGCTCAATCATCGTATGTGGGATATACATTCTTCCATGGATAGGCTGTACACTGTTCCTATAATCTTAATAATCTTGTTCAATAGATTCTACTAAAAATAAATGCTAATTTACCCGGCCGGGTCTGCACAAAAAGGTAAAACCGTGTCTTCTTATTTGCTTGGTTATGGTAATATGGTTATAGTAAGAAATTGTTTACATTTAATATAATTTGCAATGTGTCAAAAATAAATGTAATTTTCCTAAGTTGAAGCAATGGTTTCACGAGTTATGGGCTTAGGCCTATACACTTGGTAAACAGTATTTGGGGCATCATTTGGGACTTACAGTTTTACCTTTATTGTTTATGAGTTGTTAAATTTAACTGTATCCATATTTCGTATGATTATCATTTCAAGGGACTAACGAGACTACGCCATAGTCGGGATTGTCACTATAATCAGAATGTCTCTTGTGTCATGTCGATCTATTTTTTCAGTATTTAAAAATCACGTTCTCATATTTATCACCAATAATTGTACCCGTTGTAATAGTTTTATATCTGACCGTAAGAGGGCTCCATTCGTCGTCTCCGTTAAAGTCACCCAGACGTCTGAAGTCACCTGCATTGTTGGAAGTTGGGAGCGTATTGGCAGGGGAGGATGCGACATGAGTTTAATGAATTTAGGTAATTGGGTGGGATACTTGATGGTGGATACATGTACATGTATAATAGAACCTATACGTAGGGGAAATTAATGGACTCATAGGGTAGTATAGGGTAAACCTTGAAGCAATGGACATGGACAAATTCAAATGGTCAACATGAGGTCATAACGAAACGTCCCTTTATCTTGAATTTAGGCACCCGGTTGAATTTTGATCTACCTACTAGTACTATAGGCTACAATAATGCAATGAAATCGAAGATTCATGTTATTTTCAGTTATTGTCCATAATCAGTATACCTGGAATAAATGTGCATGCTTCCATAGTGTACCCTTACACAGAGAGTAACAAAAAAAGAAATTATACAATTACATTTATGCCTGGACGGAAAGAATAATCGCTGCAATGACATGTTTTTACCGTAATCAACAATCCAAAGATTTTTACAGATCGGTGACCGTACTACTGTGCATAAGGCTGCATGTAAGTTGTAGTAGTCAGCATGGTCAGCAGTCTACGTTATTTCCATTGGAATACTTAGTAGGTTCTATTGGAGCCAAATGTTATAGTAGGCAAGCGGCAACCTACGTTAGAGCTCTTTTCAAAGCCACCATCGACAAGGGACAATCCATCTGAACGGCTCTTTTCAGAGCCACCAATCTTTCTCAAGTAGGAAAGGGGCACCTTCTCTCAAGGCATCGGGCAAGGGGCAGCCCAAATGATGATAATAATAGAGAAGTGGCAATCTCTTTTTTTTGCTAATAATATTATAATAATTTGGTCCTGAAGAAGTCGGAGCTAATCCTGACGAAACTGCTTGACAGTTTAACCTTTGTCCAAAGGCGAACCCTTTAAACTCTTAACCTATGACATATTTTCTAGTGCAGTATACATAATATTATTGGGTATTAAAAGCAATTTAGTTGGGCTTATAATTGCTTTTATTTAAATGTTATGGCCATTTAAACAAAGAGGTCATAAAATCAGTTGGGCCAGTTTCACTGCTTTTAGAGCATTACAAGTTTGTAGTAATTGAAAGAATTGGCTTTGTATCATCATGCAGGGCTTAATAGAGAGGACAAAGCAAAGAATACTGTAAAACACTATCATTTTGCGGATACTTTATTTCGCGAATTCAAAATGACTGCTATTTAAGCGGCCATTTAATTTCGCGAATCTGGAAATGTTACTGTTACTTTCAATGCAAAATTGTTAGTTTCATGGGTATTTAATTTCGCGAATATAAATCCCTTGTGAAATTAAGTGGTTATTTAATTTATGTATACAATGTGTGCAATACGCAGATTATTAATCAACTGGTAGAGACTAACTCAGCTATCGATAGTAAAATGAGGACAGATGATGCTTCAATTGACCAAATGGAGCTCATACACATGCCCGTCACACATTTGTTCTAATGCGAAAATGAAAAATTCCACATTGTCTCATTCATTTAAATGAAGCGTTCTTATTTGTTAACCAATCTTCATGAACAATATCTTACATTTAAGAGGAAAAATTAATCAAAAATTTAATATAATAAATTGTAAATATATTTATGAGCGTATTTATAACTTGGTTATATGGTAGGTTACATGTTTTGAAGACTGTATCACATGTATGTGATGTCATAGTTCACTAAATCAGCAGATTTGCTCAAGTTTTCTACCGATTCAACCATTTAGATTCAATATTCAATTTCCTCATAATATGATTCGTGAAACCAAGTGTCGCCACATTTATGGGGATCCTATAAATACTGTTTACCAAGATTCAAAATCACAACAAAATAATACACAGATTTTGAAAAAGATATTGATTTGAATAGAGAATAGTCTATAATTTATTCAATTGACATTCAATATAGATTGCACGTGACAATAATACAAACACTAGTTATACAGAAAGACAAAAAATTACTTCCCTCATAAACCTCATCACAAGTACAGGTGATGATTGGCATGTATCACATGATAAATTGTTCACTTAGATCAAAGCCAAAATCATGAGTGAATTGTTCATCTCTGCAAAGACTCGGGCAAAGTGAAGTCCTGATAGTGGTGATGACAGACTTTCATATTGTCAGAGTTTTAAAATTGCACAAGAATATAAATCTGTGACCAGATTACTGATCCTGTGAAAAACAAACACCCAACCACAATTTACATAACTGATGAAAAGTCACCATTTTCTTGTGAATATCTATATGGCCCAGGTACTGATGTATTTAATTATTATTCTTTGACACACTGAAACTAGTTGATTTGCTGACATTTGTGAACATTTCATAAACAGTGAATATTTCACAAGTCTGATAAGTATTCACAAAAATAGTGAATGTTTCACCCCAGCATATATAGTTGGTGATAGTGTTTAAACCCTTGTGTGTGAATATCTCATAATAAGTATTAGTACTTTTGGAAACATTTCTGACTCTAGACTTTAGAATAATTCTGGTAAACAATGAACAATTTTGGTGATCATTTAAAGAAGAAAATATCTGTTGCAAACAGTATGCTGTGAATGACAGCTAGTTTCTTCTTTTATTTTTTGTTAATACGTCCCAAATTCTCAAGATAATTTCACAGATTATGATATGACAGTATTTCACAAAGGACATTATACAGTCTAAATAATAGGCGGTATACGAGACAAGAAAAGCCATTTTGAAAGGATTGGTTATAACCCTTGGTGTAAGATGATTGGGTACTACCTTCTTTTTGTGTCAGTAGGCAGTTTCCAGTATCCAATACTGCAGGACCAGTTGTAGTTGGGCAGCTTGCCCCCAAACCATGTTGTATTTGTAAATTTAACAAATGGAATCGGAGAGATGTGCCTTCATTTTTCCCAATTTATAGAGTTATTTTGTTCAGATGGTATTATTCAGACCAACAAATCCTTTACTTTATAGTTTATTTTTCTGATGAGATGTTCATATAATAATCTAGTAGTAGTATGATGGGTAAATGCATTACTATGTTCGTTATTAATAGTTGTATCCAAGCCAAGAATTATTAAAAATATTTCTGCATACACCTCCCATGATTAAAATAGCGATATAATATGTAATTATCCAAATATACACATAGTTGGTCAACATTTTATACAATATAACATTCTACAATATATTAGTTTTTAATTCATATAACTTATCATGGATAAAATGAAAGTTGTGAGAACACGTAAACAAAACATACAGGTACACAGGATCAGTCTTACAAATGCTACGCCTACAAAGTGAAGCTTGCCAAAGTCTTGAATTATTATTTTATATTCCCCCTACTTTCAGGTCAAGAGTTTTGTTACTTTCTTTGTCTGAAATGGTCTTTATTCTTTCTCTAACTATCTTCAAACTATTATTCTTTCATTTTCTTTCATTTCATGCTAATTCTGGTTATTTGGTTTATAACCATATACCAATCATTTAGATCATTAACTGTATGTGTGCATGGGTTGCACTTTTACAAGTGCACATTGATAACATGTAGTGAAGCAAACATAGTAACAATGTTTATTAAAAGTCTGGATATTCAATTATTGCATTTTGATACAAATTTGAGCTCGGTCCACTCAGACCTAATTACGTTTTGGGTCTGGGTGGGTTTAATTGATTAAAAATCATTCTGACCTACCTGTACCTGTATAAGTAGTTCATGTCATTGTTTTCTCATATCAATAGATGGCAGCCATGAAATGCAATATGTTTTTCCCTCTAAGACCTGGGCACATTGCGATTACATGGATGCCAATAACGGATGTTACATGCTTCATAATGTTCGAGACAGTAGACAGTATATAAAGTGTCTATAAACAATTCCAGTCATCTGTTGATTATTTTGGTTGGATCAGGGATCCAATTATAATGTCCAAGATGTCACATCAACAATATTTTGTTTAAAAAAATGAAAAGAAAAAATCACATCAAATCATGTTGTATTTCAGAAGAGAAAATATGGAAATAAAATAAAAGCCAAACATACCTCACTGCTAAAATAAAATTGAAACAAATGACATGCCATGTTTTTCTACATGTTTTGTACGAAGCAGAAATTGAGATCATATGAATCAAATGTTGACAAAATGTGTCAAGATAAATTGTCTGAATCATGCAAGGGCAAGAAAAGATACTGTGAATGCATTGTCAGATAAAGGGTGATCAAAACATGTCTATATACCAAGGTATTTGGTAAACTCAAATAACACTCAATACTTTTGTACAAGGGTATCCATGAATTTATTTGGTGCAGATCCCATATTATCCAATCAAATGTTGCCATGAAGTGTATTTTAGTCACTCACAAATCAATGTGGTACAAAACCTTTAGAAGTCTGAACAATTGTGTTTTTGGTGCCCATTGGTTGTATTTCCATCATGTAAATGGACATGCTATGGCAGTTGCGTGGTGGAACAACTACCAAAACACAAATGGTCAAATAAATTGCAATTAAAAGTCTCTTGTAAATAGATTGACATGATTCCTTTTCATATCTAGCAAATAAAAACTTCAGCCACAAAAGAAATAAAATATATGTATACTTAATGTTAATATTCATTTCATACAAACCCAAAATTAGCTTATTACATCAATCAATTGGTTTCAAATGCACAATCAATTCCAATCCAATTTATACAAATCTATGTTATATAACCGTTTCAGATATATACTATTATTAATTGTATAAAAGACTAGATATTTCACATACAGTGATTTGGTTTTTTTACAAACTATACAAATTTACGCCATACTAACAATAATCTGCATTCAATACAGCACATCATATAAATAAATTTGTAGCACTGTACAAATATATAGGATAATTCATTTGAGGTGCTAGTACCACACTGGTGATCTGCAATGGCTGAGATTTATTCAAAGACCTGACAATCTGCCAAAAATATACAGGGTGCTATAAGGTTTTGCAAATAGGTAAAATGGTTGACCAACATAGGTTAACATCCTGTATACCTGATCAACATGGGTTAACATCCTGTATACCATGCATATATCAACTATTGCAGAAACCATATCTTGGCATTAATCTCTTGTTGCACTTTGGGATATTTTTTAAACAGGCCGATATTACAGATACCACTGTCCACACAATCAGGTTGCTTATTTGTTATATTTTGAATTGTTTCCTTTTATTTCCATGCCTGATTTACCATATAGAACTCTTATTTAAAAGCAATGATGATTTGTGATATTATGACTAAATATAGACAAACATGTAAACAAGTCCATATGGTTCCATTAATTGCTAGCCCTTTACACTTGTTTGAATCGCAGAATAGTTGATAATTTTGTGACCAATTCAAAACACAATTTGGTAAATATTTTCTTCATTTCGACTAACATGAAATCTTGGTGTGATTACTGTAAATATATGCCATTATGATAGCAAACAAACAGCCAAAACTGATGTATACATGTTCTTAAAATCTGTCATATGAACTTTCACCCACTCTGAATTCTTAATTTAGAATTTTGAAAAATGGACATGGTAGATCGAGAATATTTGTCTTTTTGTTACAAATAGTTCACATAATTTCACCATATCAGTTGCTTTAGATAATGTTTCAATAAGTGCGCTGTGTTGGCCAGTATATAAATAATTAGATTCAGATATGGTCAGATCATAATACACATGATATACATCAAGAATGGGACAAAACCTGTGTTGTTTTTTATCGTAAAAATGCAGACACGTATATATCTACACCTTTTGGCATGCCTGTTTCAAATTATTGTCTTCCTGTCGTGGTTGATTAAGTACTTGATCAAACAAACTAGAAGATCGTTTTACGACAATAGTACCAAATTTCTGAGCTGTTTGCAAAATTTCCCAAATATTTAAAAAAAAACATTTGCAATCAATAAATACTATACACAGCATTGACTTCAAAAAATCAGATATGCGTACCACCATTCTCTAATTATTTTTCACAACTCCACTATTTCCAAGAAAATGTAGAAATTCTGTTTTTTTATGAATAGAAATTTCAAGAAGTACATATTTGTATCCGTCTATAACTCAATAAGGTAAAAATTGTATTATGTGACCATCTTCTTGACAATATAACTGCGCTGTAAATTTTAACTTGTATTCTGAGATAAGTCTAACTATATAGGACTAGTTTGACATGATTTCATGTATTTATTTTATTTGAGAAAACGAATTTCCACATTTATCTGGAATGAGTAGTAATACATAAACTGCACATCAACATTCTACTTCTTGTACACAACATCAATTGAGGTAATACAGTATTGCCAGTGTTACTAACCTGCTATTAAGTCACCCAATTGGGCAACGCTAACTATTTTTAGAATAGTTGTATCACGTGTGCATGTATGTGCATACAAAAATTATGTCAATACCTCTGTATAAATGCTGGGATTGTGACAATAACATGTTTTCATCACCTTGAGAAAGTGAAATGGTCTTTAATAATATAAAACTATAAGAACCTTTATATGAGGCTCCTTCCGCTCAAATATAAGACTGTCTTTGAGCAAGACATGTACGAGACAAGTCGCTCCCAAGAACTGTTTATAAAACACCAACAACGGTTTTATTCATATTCAAAGAATCCAACCAATGTACTATCTCCATTCATGACAGATGCATACAAAAGTTTAGAGATTTTAATTTAGAAACTGCTTAGAGAATATTAAAGTACAGTGTGTCCCAAAAATGTGGATATCTTTTTAAAGCTTTACTTCTCCAGTGAAATAATTTGCAGTTAACAATGGAAAACATACTTGTAGAATTATTTTGTTTTCAGTTTTATACCGAGAATGACTTTCTTACCAGAGATATTAAGCTTGAAATAAAGGTATTGAAACTTTTGGGACACCCTGTACTGGCCTACAGTGATTGTGACCAAGTTGGTTACATACCAAACCTTTTTCAATAAAATGATATTTTGTTAACAGAGTGCAACACCACTGTGTGTGATTGTTTAGCAAGCTCAAATTCTTAGTGGATTTTGATACTGCACACCATTATCCACATATCAATCAAGTTGCAAGATTTCAACTTTTAAAATAATTCATTCGTACACAATAGTGAGTGTCGTTTCTCCACATGATTAAATAACATTACGGTACACAAAATCACCTTTCCTGCAAGACCCTTAATGCACATACGATGGCGAAGCACTCTGACAACAGTTTCATCTCAAGCTACACTCTGCAGCTGTCATAAATGGAGCAAATTGTTATACTTTGTGTCACCCCAAGATGATAGGTGACGCCAGTGCATATTCTGGTGAAGGCATCATGATATCGCGCAGTGAACGCCAAACTTCTATATATTAGCATTATAGCAAAACGATGTTGGCTGTGGTGCACCAATCACAAGATTGCGCGCTGACGTCACCACCCAACTTGAGGTGACACGGATTACAGCTTTTGTATCATCTGATGTACAGAGGCATCATGAAGTCTGTCCTTCCTAGGTGGTGAAAACCCAGTTATCCAGGGTACTATCACATAACCTGAGAGGCTTGGCTGCGGCCGCTCAACTGGATCCGTCAGTGCTGATACAATGTGTAAAATAGAGAGAAGCCACGTTTTGGCGGCCATTTTGGCGGGAAACACTAAACTCTTTTCAAGCTTCTCTTGGATAAAACTTGATATAAACATTTCAAGTAAAGATTATACTAATCTTGAGGTTATTCCCCAGGCTGTATTAAATGTGGAATGTCATGCTTCTGAACAGTGTTGCAAATGCCTTTGTGTTCCCACCAAAATGGCAGCTACTCCAAAACATGAAATCTCTCTATTGCCTGATCTGGGAGGCTTGGTTGCAGTCCCTCTTTTGGATCCGCCACTACTGATATGTTACATAAGATCTGCTCCATGAATACTAGAAAAAAATTCAGACAATGTCAATATTTGTTTGCAAATTTCAAAGGCTGAAATAACAAAAGTTTAAAATTTAATTTTTGACTAAAATTTGTTCTTCTTAATATTGACAAGGTCTAATTTGCTAAATCATTTTGAGTGAAACAGATCTTACAATCCTGATGCCTACATACATCACACTTATCAAAAGTGGTAATGTGGTATTCCAATGGTTTTATACACACCATATTATATATATCCAAAGGCAACATAAAAATGTGTAATTCAGAGATTGGTCATTCCAGAGCTAGACAAATGTCACTCGTGAAAATCGCAAAACTCAATCGTGATTGAGATGTGTCATGTTTGTGCCTCGTTAAGTCTTTTAACCACACTCGATCCTATGATTAACCCAGTGTCCGTGACAATGAGAGCGTAAGCCATATAATCGAATCTCTTAATATTAATGAACGAATCATACCAATCCATTAATCAATTCGAGGGGAAAATATCACTTCTCTGTGGCCTCACCATTGCGTGAGTATGCAAGTAAATACTATATGGTTTGCATTGGAGAAATAGACACATATTTATTTCATTTTACTCCTTGGTACTGGCTTTTTATTTGACCAAACAAGCTTGAGGCATGGGTTTATACACCTGTTGCCAGAGCCTTAACAAAATAATGTGCCCTGTCTCCCCTCTAACCATGTAGTAGTTGCATTATGTTATGACTTTAATGAGTCTGTGTACCCTCATCAAGATGAGAGTTTTAGTATAGATTATGATTTTAATCATGTTTAAAAACATTTTAAAACATGTTTTGAATAGTATTTTTAATCAGTATTGGACATAACTGGCCCATTTTGTGAATCTACCTATGTTACTTAACATATGTCAGTACTTCATATTTCTAATGGAACATCAATGTATCCATTGCCGACATATTTCACTGATTTTTGTGTCACATTAGTAACATTTTATAAAAACGTCCATCATTGACAGATTTGATCAAATGTTGGTAAAATTTCCCTTGTCAATAATCAATAGCTGCGGGTTAAAAAAACCCAAGCCATTAAGATTATCACAAGTGGCATTTTGTAAACATAGTTCAGTTTTGATGATTACACATCTGTTTATACTGTATCTGTACCGCTGGGATAAAAAAAAGCTTATTAGTAAGCACTAATTTAGCAGACATACATAGAAATATATAATATTGCTACATGTATTAGCCAAACTTTTAAAAACAATACTAGATACTTGCTTGATGCTATGGTAGGCAATCATTACTTTGATCTATATATTAGGAGAGCAATTGTACAATTGACAAAGTGTGTGTAATACTGTATGTGGGGGTGTACAGAGTTGATGTGCAACTACTGTAGATGCATTTTAACAATCTGTATAGGACACCTCAGTCAGACGAAACACCGTTGCCTGTTCCAACTCTGTTTGTAATCATCTGTAAGTGGGCGGAGAGAAACTCCTTTGTCGGCTCGTAGCACGAATTGGTGAACTGTTGATAGCCGTTGAGTACCCACGCCCTCGACGGCGCATAGTATGCCAACTCAAAGTTCCGACTGGCGGGCAGCTGCCTGAATGACTCCAAAGCTGCGATGCTCGACTCGTAGACGATGACTGAGGTCAGTACGGAGAGAATTAGCGCCAAAATGATCCCGTATAACAAAAGTTTGATAACAGGTACTAACCAGGATGTCTTGTTACTGTTTGGTTTTTTAGTCTTAGTGTTCGAGGAGAAAGTCGTAGCCGACGTGTGATGATTAAAATGGTTGTTATTTGGCACTTTATACTCCATCATATCCGCCGTCTGCTGCGTCGGCATGACAATATCCTCTATCACCATCGGGTGAACAATACCTTCATCTTTTGACTTGTTTTTCTCGTTCATGGCGTCCACCATATCATCTGAATCCAGGAGGTGCTGATTCGAACCTGACACACTCTCAGAGGGTGCTCTTTCATAACACATTGGCAGTTCTTCTATCTTCTCTGGTGTGGATGGCATTGAATCTGACATTTGAGAATTGTCTGGGGAAGACATCAGAATTGAAAGATGTTAGTTAGTGAAAAAGAATGCATGCATATGATAGATCCTGTACCATTCTGTAACAGAACATTGTACTTGAGCATGACACATTGCCAAAAAGAAGAGGAAAGAGATCTTTGAGTACAAAATTTGTAAAATATTAATACGACAAAACCCTAAAATAACTAAGGGTTGGTTGGGTGATTTTTCTATCAACATGTTCCTACAAATATGGATCTTTGGGAAACATTTGTTGGATTTAAAACTTGGGTATTTTTGTAACATTTCTAAAAAAGCTACAGGATCTTCAGTAAGACTGAATGGAAAAAGTAGTCTTAACAGCCTTACATTATATTACATACCCCTGATATATGGGAGTGCCCCTCCCCAAATGTGGGAAGCTATCATTATTTACTCATCTCTTACATCTCTATTTAAATCACATGGAGGACATCTTGTTATATATTTATAAAGAAATGTGAAGATATAAAATCATATTTTATTCATAATGTCTACCCAGTAGTCCGTCAGTAGGGCTCAGTGCTACAGATACATGCAATAAATGACCATTTACATTTTCTTAATAAATAGTCACTTAGAGAATTACATACCCTCACAAAGGCTGTCACTAGGCGGATTGTTAGCATCCTTACATGACCTCGTCCTCCTGGGTCGGATCAACGGCGGACTCCTACCAATTAAATGGAGACAAATATACATAATTAGTGTCATGGTTGAAGAGAAACGTAGGTTTTTTGTGGCTGGTCATATCTTTCATTTTGTCCAAAACTGTGATGCTATAGGTCCATTCACATGACCATTTTGTTTTAAGTTTGTGTGACTGCAGATTATAATATACAAGGTGGTCTCCAAATGGATTCTTAAATAGATGTCTCTATTCTAGAATTGATACTCCCATGCTATACCTTGGACATTGAGGTTTTTAATGGAAAATGTCAAGGGCTTTGCAATGTTCCTCACTACAGTGTGATACCCAGGGGCCCTCTTTGTTTACCCGGCAGAAGACCACTTGTTGGGAAGGGGGACCCTAACTATATGTACATGTGGATGGGGTCATTTCTTGGTTGATTTTACTATTCAAATGGTGGTTTTAGGGTGTTTTATATCTAGTAACACTATAGCTACTATGACAATGGGTTAATATTTTCAAGCCAACTGTCGGAATGGGTTGGTATTTTGAGGCAACTATGACGATGGAACAATATATTCAAGCTATATTTGAATGAGTCAATAAGGACAATGGGTCATATTTGCATGCAATTTTTGTTTAACGTTTTGATGAGGCTAACGTTTTTGATGAGGCTATTTTTTCAACCTACCAACTTTTAGGTCAAACCCTATCATGACACCATCAAGTGTGATGTCATCTAAAACCCATCACTGATTGAACAACTTGTGAACAACAGAAAAATCTGGGTCCATTGCCAACGCTTCCTGCAATCCTCCAACAGATATCCCATTACCCAATTTTAGGGCCATGTTCAGAAATTCACATATAATCCTTCAAGCAGATCGGGCAAAGTTGGAAATAACAGGTCATCCAACTGGTGCCCAACACCAGTCCTGTTGTATACCCATGGACATAGGACTGTTTGAAACCAATAAATCTGATGAGCCAAATTTCGAATTTGAGAAAATTTCAAATTTGAAAAGGTTTATTTTATGCTGAGATCTCTTGCTTCATGGGTTCGTTACCTGGCAAATGGTGGCTCTTCTCTTGATAATAACTGACTTGTCTCAAGCGCTTCTTTCTGTGTCCGACCACTGAAAAGAACAAACAACAAATACATTTATTAACATTTATTCAAACTCATTAATTAAAATCTAAATTCTAAATGAATATTCATTGATGTGAATGAAATCGTTTGAGGAGAGGAATTAGTTTTCTGCCAAATACTTAGAGAGGGGATCATAAATTTGGGTCTCAAAATCCTTACACCTACTACGTTTCCATTCGATGAATTCAAAAAATAATTATAGTATTTCAAAACCTTGAAATTGATGGGAGTGTTTTAAGTTTAAAAATCCATTTAAGGTGAAAAGAACAATTTTGAGTAACAAACTTTAGCAATTCTAATATACACCTACAATCCTGGAAAAAAGTCTTGGAACACCTGCGTGTGATTAACGGAAAAGTGTCACCCCCACTCCCCCGTACAATGTTGACCAAGCCAGTGGCTCCTGCAGCTTGCCAGAGTGTCCCAACATTGATCGATGGGGGGTGGGGAAGAAAAAATCTCATTTGAACAATTTCCATTTATAACAGAAGACACTAAGTATCAATACATGCACACAATACCCAGCACGTGTGCTCAGCTCAGCGTTCGCGTTCCAAGGACTTTTTTCCAAGATTGTAGCACATAAAGTCCCGGACCAAGTGCTTTGAGGTTGGCTAATTCAAAATAGATAATCGGTACCAAAAAACTGAGATACATTAAATGAGCAAATTTCTTCTCAGCAGTGATGGCGATTTCAATGACCGCGCATAACAACAGCAAAGTTGCACTGGGTATAGGAAATCATTGATTTGTGTGTGATAGCAGTAAAAATGTGGGTAAAGACTCACAGCTAATCAGCAAAAGAGTTTAATCTTCACAGCTAGTCACACTCTTTATACCGCAATCACTCTAGACCCATTCATCCAGATACCTAGATGGCTCGTTCAGATAGCACACAGTTATGACAGTAATCACACACAAATCAATGATTTCCTATACCTAGTGCAACTTTGCTGTTGTTATGCGCGGTCATTGAAATTGCCATAACTTTAAAAGTATCCATTCGATTTTGTTAAATGAGGTATCAAACTGCGGAGAAGAAATTTGCTCATTTAATGTATATCTCACATTTTTGGTACCGATTATCTATTTTGAATTAGCCAACCTCAAAGCACCTGGTCCGGACTTTATGTGCTAGGTGTAGTGTAAGTCACATGACTTTAAAGCAGGCTTTCACAACTGGCGGCGTGCACGCCACTTGTGGCACATCAAGGCATCCTAAGTGGCGCGAGAGTGGTTAAAAAAATAAGTTGAATAAAAAATCATATCATGATATAGCCAGATTTTATAGGCCTACTAAAATCAACCACTGATTGTCCGGGAGAAAAAACTTGCCCCTCCACCACACCGTGCCCTGTTTTCCTCTGAAAAATTACTTGAATGGTAAATTCTAAAAAAATATCACCAACGAGAGGAGATGTAAGTCAAAAGATAAAACCCAAAACCCAGGAGCTTTAGTGGGTGCTGCCCTGGACCCCAAGTGGAGCTTTAACAAGTTGGTTACTAAAATGTGGAGCATCAGTAAATCTAGTTCAGAAAGCCTGCTTTCATGAAAACCTAGCATGAAAACTTGGAAATGTCTTGTTTTATAAACCTGTGACCCTATATAAATGGAGAAGAAAAAAAGATATATTATATACCTATCCGCTTTAAGCTTATTATGAAGTGCAAGTGATCACAAAACAAGACGTTGTCAAAATGTTTGCATATTGCGTATAGAAATATATAGAAATGCTCTTATACAGATCTTTCTTTTTTTCTTCTTCCTTTTCCCCCTGCTAAGGCCAAACGAAGTAGAAGGTCCGTCTCAGAAGCTCTCCCGCATTGGTATGTGAAATGAGCTACAGCGCGTAGGTCTATGCGCTGGGGGAAAAACTTTTATTTTTTGGATTTTTTTTGGATTTTTTAAAAAAATGTTTATAAAAGTATTCTGTAAGCTTGGATAAGCAACAACAAAAAAATTGCAAAAAAATTGCAAAAAAAAAATCGCATACCTCATAGCCTATTTTCTAAAAAAAAAAAAAAAATTGAAAAATCGCACAGCACTTAGCTTTTTTGCACAATGTTTCTGAGACAGACCTCCTTCTTTGTTTGGCCTAATGCAATCCAAGCTTTTTGGGATAATGTGTAATGGTTACATTTTAGAAATATATTTGCAATGGGTGACCCAATGCATATATACCAATCAACTGAATATGATTTTAGGTCAACCATAATAGTCACTTACTCAGCATGGCTATGCTGTGATTTCTTGATTAGATTCGCTATGATCTGTACCTGACGCTCACTTTCAAGAATCTCATACTAACAGGATGTTGGTGCATATTTAAGTGATAATGCATATTTTACTAGTCAATGTTGGCATTCGTCTTTGATCCCTTGATTACATGAAGGCCTTTAGAATCACACAGCCATGATGCGTTTTACATGGAAAGAAGTAACATTTTGTACTTCAGACAATATGAAGTATAGGATATGAAGATATTGATAGTGGGAATGAGCCAGAAGCACCGGCACAAACCCACTGCTTATTATAATAGCTGTACATATACCAGCCTTCCTCTCCCTATTTTTCTTTAATTCATTAAATCATTATTAAAATCATTACCTGAATCTGAACTTGCTCCCTCTGAAGAATCCCCCGGAGCTGTGTATAGATACATCACTACCCCTTCTGAACCTGTTAAAAGATGACATGCATAAAAGATGTCAGGATAAGTAGTTTTTACTAAGATTGATCATGCAAGACATAATCTGAAGATGCACAATTAGACTTCAAGGAGTGTTAACAGTTGAAGAGTTCCTTTGAACAACCAGATAAACGCTACCTGTCTGAACTGATCTATGATTCATACTTTTCAAATTCAAACTCTTTTTAGCAATACCCAACAATCAATGTCTTAATGCAGGGATCAATGTGCAGCTTGAACCTACCCTCCTCAAGCATTCACCTGTATTCACCTTTCTTCAGGATAAATTAGGTCAAGATAGGTCTATCCTGCAATTTGTAGGGTGAAGATTCACCATAGCGCACCATGTTCGTTCAATAGTAATATGTGGGAGAAGGTGAAATATAGGTGAAGATTCACCATAGATTCACCTGTCCAATGTATTAATTAGTTCAAGATTCACCTCTCCAAAAATATTACTAGGCAAAGATTAGGCGTCTTATCTTTGACTAACCTTGAGGAGGGTAGGTTCAAGATGCACATTGACGCCTGCATAAATACACTACCAATTCATGCTCCATGGCAACATATTGAGATCAGCACGGTATGTTCAGTTCAATTTTGACAGATGAAGTTTATCTGGGTTTTTTTGCAAATGAATTCTTCATTTGTAGTCATTTCGGATATCAAATTTATACCAAACTAAAACATAGGTTGGTAATTTCTTTTCCTATTTTTTGATGAAAATGATAAAAACACCTCTCTTGAAGTATAATAGCACATCTTGAAATCGATGTTAATGATGAAAATATGGAAGGTGATATGAAACAACAACAAACAGCTGTGTTGTGAGAAGTGATATGATGCAAACACCAGCGTAATACTGCAATGCACTGCCCAATTTCTGTCACATTTAGTCTAAGAGACCATATTGGATTGAATTTCATCTGGGTTGCATCAGGATTCAAACAAGTACAGTAGATGTGACCATTGGATTCCGATTCGCTTGAAGATGACTAATATTAGATCTGAAATGATGATAATATATTATTTTGCAATGCATAATAGGAAAAGTTGAAGACTGAAAAGAAGAAAAAAACTTTTTTTTGAGGCGTTCATATGGTGAAATTAAAGAAAGAAAGAAAAAAGTGTCCGATATATATGGTGAAAATGTAATTCTTTAACAATGGGTCCCTATGCCATAGTAATGGAATAAGCTAAAAAGCAACATTCATTCCAATTGCAAACAAGCTTTACATTTAGGTTTGAACTAGGTATGTGAATATTGTGATTGTATTGTGCATTAAAACATCAACATTTGAAAACAGGAAATGTGAATAAGAAATATAAAATAGTTTGATGAGCAACAGAATCCATCAGGTCATGCAGTTATTAATTACTTCAAAACATTTTGATGCAATTACTACTTTTTTTTCTTGGGGGGGGGGGGGGGTGCAATCACATCGAAAGTCAATATGAAGATGTGCACCCTTTTTTATTCAAATTTTACAGTTTTGGGTATACTTTCACACCTCATCTGCTTACTATGACCCCAGTTCAGCCTTAAAATTGATCTTATGGTCTAAATGTTACTGAGGCTGTTTCGGTAGGGCTGTCTTTTAAAATAAAATCAGCTCACAAGTGCTGTTTGTGTTGTCAATCAGTTTCAGCTCACAAGACCCCATTTGAACACCGGAAACAGTTTGATAAGGTACCATTTCAGCTTCTCTGCAGAACCCCATTTCAGTGATAATCAGTTCGCTCATTCACTATTACATCATGCAGCACATACTCTTCAAAAACATTTGAGTGCCCCCTAGAGTTTTTCTCATGTTTTCAAATGCATATAGATAGGTGCTTCCTGGCAGAAACATGTTTGAGAGAATTTAGACTTTGAAGATCTTTTTTCCAGTCTCAGCACATCTTTTATTTATTATTCCAGAGCAAAAATATCTGATTCAGATATTAATCAACCATCAGAATTTGCCAGTTCAAAAAGTGTGCATAAACATTCCAAGATAGAAGCCAAATCAACACTATGAGCGTGTTTCTACAAAGAGGATTAGCTAGGCTTGCACAACAAGAGGATTTTTCCTGGTCGACCAGTCGCCACCAAATGGTCGCGACTTAGTCGCTTTCCGAAATTGAAATATGAAGAGATTCATCATTTTGAAACTTCTAAAAAAGGACTTTACGTACTTTTTTTCATTCTGGCTTGAAGATTAAATATCCCAGGATTATGTAAGGTGGCATAATATCACATGCGGTATTAATTACTTGGGGCAGATTTTTTTCTTCTCATTCAGTGTGCATGTTTAAGACTTCAAAAAGTACACTTTACTAATCGACTATTGAGAGTACATAGTCGCGGGGTCGGGACTAGCGCCAATTGGTTGTGACCCCGACTAATGGCGACAAGGTCGTGCAAGCCTAGCATTTGCCTGTGATAAACTAATATTGAGGCAGTCATTCCTCTCTTTAGTCTAAGTCAGATAATGTATACACAATAAATGTGGATATCACTTTTTTAATAACACTTCAAAACTGATAAATTTAATCAAATCAACAAGATGGTGTTAGCAAGATGGTGTTAATCAAAAATGAAAGTGCCCTTGGTGTAAGATTATATTAATGAGTTAAGACTAGTGCAAAGACTCAATAAAGGGAAGGAAGTTAATCTTTACGATAAACCTTAACACCCTAGGTCGGAAAGGAAACTGTAGGGGGTAATAAATGGACCAAATGATGGGGGAAACCTACTCTGCCAGCGCCAGGAATGCAAACTCATGTCCGTTATATGTGAGTATGTGTCCTATGCCGCTTAAGCCATGTGGGTCACGCTCCCATCCCAAATGACAGGTTTTTCACGCACATTACATATAGCCTACCACGATTGCCTATAGGCTATTTGACTCTAGTTAGCAGGGGTTGCCAGTATAGGGTTTTCTTGTGGTTTTGTGATATAAGGAGCAAGTGAGGATTTAATACTTATAAGGTTATAGTTCTACTTAGAATTAAGTGTACTTAAGGTCCTGGGCATGTCGAATAAAGTGCCTTGTCATAACTATGACACACTTTATTCTGTCAAAGATTTGATACATGGCTGGACCTAGAGTACACTATTCCCAGTCTTACACCAAGAATTTTCCAAAAATGCTTTAAAGATTTAAGTTGGTAGATATGCAAATTAATCTCCATAACATATGAAAATTAATGTTCGTAACAAATGAAAATTGATGTCTAATAAATCAAAAAATTAATGTTAATTATATTAAATGAAGATAAATGTCTATAATGAAGCAAAACTGTCTAAAATGAAGCTTAATTAATACATACTAATTATAGATGAAACATTAATGGCTATTATGAAAGTTAAGACCTATCTTTGGTCATCCAATATGCACTGCATTCATGTTTACAAGAAAACTTCACTAAAACATTTCAATATCCTCATTATCAGGGTTCCAATTTAAAACAAGCTATATTCACCATGTAACACTTCACCTACACCCTCTGATAATGAGAATATTTTATGTCAGCGATATTTCAATCACTTTACCACAGAGCAAGTGTGAATGCATTGTCATTGTTGGAGCCGTAATGAAAGGCCGGTAGCTGGGATTCATCACCGTTTTTCCTTGAGGAGAAAGTACATGGACAAAGAATACACACAGCATGGAAGAAGAATATAAGAGAAGAGGTGAAAATATGCAAGAAAGAAAAGGTCAAAAAATCAAACATGCAAATGTTCAAATTCAAAGACATATGGTGCCAAGAAACACACCCTGTTCTATGGATTTTTGACCTCTCAGGATAGAGTTATTTTAAGGTTTTTTTATAAATATAGCCAGCGTTCAATTATTAATCCGGGCTTTCTGATGCCCAAAATCACTGGTGGGAAAACAGTGCAGGTTATCCATCAGATACACACACAAACTTTTGTGGACAACCTGAATTCATAGCATTGTAATCAGATGGACAACCTGCCTTTTTTCTCAATTTGAACGCTGATCTAAAGCTAAAAATGTGTGTTCTTGTTCTTTCTATAACATGCAAAATAGCAGCAGAAATAAAATAATTAGTTTAATCTCCACAAAACCCGTTTCCCAGTTGTGCAAAAACCATTGTAATGTTCTTACATACAAATTGCATGCATTCATATTCTTTTGAAATAAAAAGCTCAAGCGTTTTAATAGTTTCATCAGACTATAATCCAAGCAAGTCGGATGATGAACCTGATAAAACCTTGTCAAAGCCCATGTTGCAAAATGTACCATATTCATTCTACAATTGAAACAATGAACTTCTAATGAGAACTTACAAACACTAAGAAATATTTTGAACATTACATTTGACCAACTGTGTTGAAGGCATATATTGCTGATATACAAAACTATAATCTTTGTGAAGTGTTATACACCCGCTAATCATAAAGGTTACTTCATGCATATGCACTGCAAATGTTAACATTTTCAGAACAGACAAACAATTTATAAACAAAGCTGTTTGGCAGAGGCAAAGGCGACGCTAGAAACACCAGATGGATTAGAGAATTCATTTGGATCTGTCGCAAAGCCAACAATGCCATGAAATAGCGCCTTATGAACGGCGACGAGGGGGCCTACCAACTTAGTCACTTGTACGATCAATTGATCCAGAATATGTCATCAAATACATCCTGTGATGTCACCAGAAAGTCAACAACTTCTGGCACATCTGGATCAATGGTCATACACCATTGATAAAGACATCCAATTGGACGTTGAAACTGTCTGGAACAGTTCAAATTTGGAATTATTTCTATGACATTTTCTTATAAGTGATCAGGTGTACATTTTCCTACTGAAAATTGGGAAAATCATCTATAATCCAATGGTACAATTGTTTCTCTGTATCACAAAGATGTGTATAGGAACAGTGTCAACATCTACATTCTTTGCTTTGACAGGCTGCTAAAATAAAATCACATTTTAAAAGGAAATATAAAATACATGTTCATAGCTGGTAACTGAATAATTTCAACATCAATATTCAAAAGCAAATTCAAACATCAAAAACAAAAAATTGAAAATGTTTGCACTGGAGGAAATGCTCTTAGAGCTGAAAATACATGGTGTATGAATTTCAGGGGGTTTTCAAGATTTTCAGTGTTGCTTTTTGTGGGTTTTTTTCTTTTTCAGTAATAATTTCAAGAATTTACACTCAGAGTAATAGTGTATGGCAGGGAGGTAAACTTCGTCGGCACAGCCTTGACCCCACATGGTTGAAATAAGAGGCTATAGAGGTTAGAATTAAGCAACCATTTCATGATATCCCTTTAAAATGACTTGGTGTCTCCTATCTCACATTGTTAGGAGTGCCAATTTATCACATTGTTAGGAGTGCCCATTTATGCAGATTGGAAGCACCTCCTCACAGTTAGGCTCATGGTTTCAATGGAAGGTAGCCTATAAACATACCCAAAATAGGCATTAATCAATTATTACTTTTCCCCAGCATGCAACACCACCATCTATTTTACCCTGTGAAGGTGCCATGGTGAAATCAACAGAATTAAAAAATGTAAGTGGTGGCAAGGAGCCTAACTTTCTACTATAACTTTAATAAGGTATAGGTTATATATAAATTGTCTCCCAAACATTTCCTTTTTACAGATAGTTAGAACTAACTAAATAACTTGTACTGAAAGCCATGCAGTGCTCCATTAATGGCTGCTTCATAAAAGAAATATTAACAGCTTGTGACAACTCAATCAAATTCAGTATATTTAGAGCCTTTATTAATTTGTCTAAAGTCCCAAGACAGGTAATGAACTATCATTTCTGATTAGGGAAGTCTCTCAATGGACTGCCATAATGCTATGCCCACGGTGCATCCTGAGAAAAATGCTTGTAATGAAATATGAACAAATAAAAGCATAATTTGATATGAGCTGGTAAAATGTTTATACAGGTCTATATCTCGTGGATATCAATGGTGCCATGGAGGCAAAAATTAAAAATATAGGAAATTCATTGATTGAAATTACATGCCTCATGGGATATCAAGAGGGTTGAACAAAAAATAATCAATGACAAAATCATGTGAGATATCTACATGTAGTATCATACCATAACCTTTATGCTCATTATTTTTAAAAACATATTCAAAAGCTCTTTCATGTAATTGGCAAGTAATCTTTCAAGATAAACTTGCAAAGAAATGTCCATTTTTCAGACTTGAAATGGCAGATTCATCACCAAAATAACTGATTGCAAATGGCTGAGTCCACTCTTCAATATTGTCACACACACTTTACAACCAGATCTTCTTAAAAACATTCTAAAATGTTACGGAATAAGCTCAATATTTACGGACATGCAGCTTCGGCACATTGTTGATATTCACAGCAACAAGACAAAATAAAATATAGTAGTGTTGAAGCATATCACAATCAAGAATAAGATCATGCAATACAGAAACCTTGGTATCAAATACAACATTTTGCAATCTACTATAATGTCCCTATGACCCTATTGTCTCCAATAAATGCCATAGGAGTGTCAGAACGTTCAAAAGGAATTGTCACCATCAAAATCCATGTTAGTGATTTTACCAACATGTCAGGGTTTTCAACATGCTGAGCCTGTTATTTACAACAGGGAGCCGGCTACACTTGTCGTGTTTGGATTGGAGTCAGCAACATTGGCAGCAGACGTGTTTAATTTTTAAACAGTTGGCAAAAAAAGAAGACAATATGCAGACAGATACGTCCTATGACAGGACTAGTAGAAAATAGTTTGTCACATTTTTACTTCTTAAAAAGGCAAATATCAGTTGAAAAATAGGTGGATGCAGAGAGAGCTAACAACCCTGCCCGATAGTATCTGATTATGTGCCTGAAATCAAAATTTCACAACTGTAATTTATACTGAAAAAATATCTAGCACAATTTATAATTGCACATTCATGCCATGCACACAGTTTAAGAAGTGTCATTGTCATCACATAGTGCCACAATAATCAAATATAAATCATGATACCATATAATAGACATAGATACATCAATTCATGTATATACAAAGTTCACTATACCTCAAGCTGGACGTTCCACACAAGGGGAGGATACTGGCAAGCTTTTCAGTACTTCCTTTGCGTAGCATACTTTGGATGGTACGACAGATATCAAGAGACGGAGTGTAAATAGGGCTGTTGAGTATAATAATGGGGTTTTGGGATCATGGACAACTCATCATCACATGGTTACGTTTTATTATCATAAAGCATACTTGATTTGATAGGATAGGACGGAGTGGTATTTAAGTGGGAGGGGTTGTGCGAATCCTTAAATGCCCAGGGTATTTAATGCAGTTGCATGACATATACTGCAAATGTTTTTGTTTGTTTCTTAACATACATACTACCAGGGAATTTTAAAACAAATTATATTTGAAAAAAATGTGATGTGTTTCCACGCTAGCTGCATAACACAACAATAAAATCAGATAATAATACCCAATACTAATTCACAGGGAACAGTTCGGCCGTAATTTGGCAAAACAGCGTAACTCGAAAATGACGTTTTTGAGATATGAGCACTTTAAAGTTTAAGTGTTTGCATTTTCTCTATTATTTACAGAGGAAATTGATTTAAAAATGGAAACGTGCATTATGTTTAATTTATTTAATTTTTAAAAACTTATGTAAAGTAAACTATTTTTACTAAAGATACAGCTGATTTTGTCCAGATACGCGGGTTTGCCAATCCGACATCTAATTATACGCAGACTTAATCTTGCGAAACAGCGTAACTCAAGTTACGTGTAATTCTTTGGTTACTATTTTTTCGTCAAACCCACGTATCTCGTAGCAAAATAGTTGTTTGGAAAAGACGCGTAACTTAGAGATACGCTGTTTTGCCAAGAAAAATAATAGATTTTGAAACACGTAACTCGAGTAACGCTGTTTTACCATATTAAAATGCTAAAAGTTGCAAAATAAGGCTGAGATACGTTACGCTATCTTTAAAACGGTGCGTCGAGGTCTTTTGAGACTCTCACAGATGAAAAGAGCGCCCTCGATTTCCCCAGAAATGCATGTAACTCAAAAAGTCAATATTTCGAGTTACGCTGTTTTGCTAAATTACGGCCGAGTTGTCTGAATTCACTAAATAATCCGTGCTCTTATTAGGTTATAGTCACCATAAAAACCAATCCCTAACAATGTGGAAGGAATAACCCATGCATAAAAGTGCTCTTTTTTAGACAATTATGCATTTTGCATTAAAATAAATAAATTGTTTTGCATAAATTCATACAGGTCTATCATTGGGATGGGGACAAATTGGAATGGATGCTCCGATGTCATAAAACATCCCATATTTCCAATCAAATCTGAGGCGTGCTGGGAAACAGACATTGTCTCTTTGAAGGAAAGGAAGGGTTCTGGAGGTATATGGGGACTTATGGTATGTGTATACAAGGTTGGTTTCAGTCAGAAGCTAGGTCTCTGTATGGTCCATTTGAAAATACAGAATAATAAAACTGTGACCACACAAGCACACAGTTTATTTTGGGGCCACACGATCTCCGGGTGTATGCAATATCTTGAATAACTTACATGGTGGGTTTCAGGCGAGACAAGATTCCATGATGTGAAATGCAACACATGCAATCGATATTGTGTTATATAACAGGTGGAAATATTGCCAACAAACATGATAGGTATATGGGTTTATGTACGTACCCCTTGTTCTTGCCCTCATTTGATTTTAAATACTTGCTGTTCGATTCCACTATGGTTTAATTTCCCAAGAATGTTTTGACCAAAATTCAATGTGTGCTTCAAACATATCTTTTGTTTAACATCAGTTCTGAAAACCCCAAATCTGAAGGGGAAAAACCCCATGATGAAACACAACTACCAAAGAAAGAGAGAGAAAAAAATCAGGACAGGACACAAATTACTTCATTTTGCATTTTTTTTTAAACACCTCCATGTATTGGCAACACTCACTTTAAATACAATAATAGTAAATGATTAAATCTCTCCTAGGGGTGGGCAATACAACATTTTATATCATTCATCAGTGCTGCCCTATTCTATATTCCAGACCAGGTCAGGTCACATCTTTATTGGCTTCAATCCAATACCTAGTCCCTCCTTAAAGTGAATGTCCTCATACGTACATGTACATGCAAATTCTAAGTGCATTTAGAAGAGAAGAAGAAAATATGATTCAAACTAATTTCTTATCCAGGTAGTCCAGTTCAGTCAAGCTTTTCAACACAATGGCAAAGTGTCGTATAGATGGTGGTTTTTCAGATGTATTTCCTCAGATGAAATGAAACTTGTTAAATACCCTGCGGTTGTGTGGCTATATTTCAAATCTTTCATGCTGACTTCAACATCTATACTACTATGGGTATTGTGTCACTAGATGGTAATTTCACAAATTACGGATTGACACACTATGTTACAGAAGGACAATGATTCTTTTGAGGGCCTATACATTTTCCACACCTAAATGTATCCCACAGAGATGTTTTGTTACTACATGGAAAAAAATGTTGACAGCTGCAACAACTGAAAATAAATCACCTTATCTCAACAAGAATCACATAACAAATGATTGAAACCTGCATCTCTCAAACCAGGATGAAGCCAGACAAAGTCATTTTGGATATTATTCCAGATTTGAAATGACGGTATTCAGCACAATTGTCCCTTTCAGAATAGTTTTCTTTCTCTTTTCTATAAATTTCTAAACTGTGATCTGATATTACATCTTTGACCCTTGCATCATCACATAGAGATCTATTCGCCTAAACAATCTAAAAATATCATTTCAATCTTCAATTGATCTACGTAGGATCGAGAAGACACTAATATTGGATGTTTTTTCATCATGTGAAATTTGAATGCTAATATTTCAACTAGTATTGAATAGGCCCTTAAAAAATGGGGGAATTTAAGAAGCTCCTTGTGTTTTGAAAGGAAATTTTGGATTAGAAAATAAAGAAATACAAAAGAATTTGTTGGAAGTTTTTCTCTGTGTACAGTGCATTTGGAAATTGTTGCCATCATTTCCAGATTCTGTATTCATTCGCTACTGTAAGGCGGCTTCGCCAATTTGGAACTGATCAAACTATAGCTGGTTTGTTAAGTTTTGAGAGAGCAGGTCACGATTAGTTTCTCAAGTATGGTAGACACAACAGGATGGCATTACACAAACTGCCTTTAACGCTCCTATACATCTGAAATATGCAAATGTTTGTGAGAGTATTTTTCAGTGATAGTTGCATCAATTATGTGCCAATGCTGGGTTTGTTTTCGATCGTACTATAGGCTGGCTATTCATCCATCATGAGACACTAAAGTAACTGCATCATTTACTAATTGCAGTACTAAAACGATTTTGTTTGTGGGAGACACACACACGTGCATAAATGCTGCGCCTATCACGTTACGTCACTGGAAGTGAAATAGGGTATAGCACATTTGCCACCATATCGATAATATACACGAATAATAAACTGGTCTCATTGGCATACTCTTTGTCCTCTCCTTTATACTTCAGGTGATGAAAGATGACAGATTTTCCTGAAATGATTCCCAGTCAATATTTTCCCTCCTTTTTGTGTCTACCATACCATAAAAATGTATTGTAAAGCATGAATTATTTGCAGCATGAACATTTTGCAATTTTCCAACATCAGCATTATTTGTGACATACAGTCCAACCTCCATTATCCGGATGGCCGGAGAAGTGAACAAATCTGGATAAGCAAATGATGTGTAATTCTGCATTTACTGTCCTGAAGTGCTCAAATTGGGACAGTAGAAGGTACTGAATGAGGGACAGCACTTATCATCAAAAGACAGCCTTCAAATGCTTCAGAGTGTGAAAATAAGGTGATTATGCTGTAAAAAACTTATTATCTGGATAATAGGGGGTCGGATAACCGAGGTTGGACTGTACAAGTTTTGGGACTGCCTAGTTCAGGTACATGATGGAGCTGTATTCATTATTGCACAGGTTTGATTGAAAACATTATTTGCAGCATGGAAAAGTTGCACCCAGTCATCGCCAGAAGTAAGATGCACACAAACATTTTGCTTCACAGTACTACAATTTATTTAAATCCCTAAAAATCCTTCACCTAAAAATCCTTCACCTTAGAAGAAAATAATTCAAAGAGTTTCATTGCAAACTGCTATGCATCATATCTTGAAATTTCACATCAACACCTCTGAAACATATATCGGTAAAGTTGAGTTGTGTTGATCAATACTGTGGCATTTGTCACACTTTTTCTAAAATACAAATTTGAACTGATGTACACCACGCTATAAACTATTCTTCTTTTTCAAATACAAAATGTAAATTGTGTACGCTACCTACCATCAGGGTGATGGTGCCTGTGCAAATTTCAAGATGTTTTGCGATAAAACTCTCCAAATATCCCAGAAATGAACAATTCAATTGTTGATGATGAAGGGCAATGATGATGTGCAAGAATGAAATGAGGTTAGGATGAAAATGTATAACTGTGCGAAAAATAGACTGCTTTGATTTCTGTTAGTAGTAAGAATTGCACTCAGAAAATTGTATTTTACCCGTGTCTTGGGGTCCCCTCTATTGATAATCGTCTACAAAGGAAATAACATTAGTACTTAATTAAGCAAGTATGGATTTATTGGAATATCTAGGATTTAGACAAACAATTCCCCATCTACAATTTGCCAGCGAAGTGATAATGTATAAGTCCCTGGTAACTGGATCACCGATTACACATAACACTTCCCTAGCGAAGAGCTGCCATTGTTTCAAATTTATTGCGAAAAACTCTGGGCATAGAACACCAGCCACATGTAAGAAATGGCAGCTATTACACAAGTGCAAAATTATTCTATACTAAATAGCTGCCATGTGTTAGTTTTAAGGTATACTGAGTACCCACAGTTCAATGTATGGGTCTTATTGCTTCCAGGTATATAACAACTAGCAGCTATTGTAGATATGGAATCGTAGATCTAAATCCTTAATATATAAATTGCTACTTTTAATTCAAATAACAGCATACACTGAACAAAAAAAACACAACAAATATAAGTACCTATAGTATAAGGGTTAAACATGTTGTTTTCTGGGTAAATGGAACATTTGCCAACGATGAGCTTTAACTATAATTATTATGATGAACATAGGTCAAGCATTTCTGTTCTAAAACAAGACGTCATGATCATGAGAAATAGTCAGGAATTGAGGCCAAATCATCCCAAAAGTGGATATACTTGGAAATAAGTTTGCTAGATTTTCAGTGATGCACAAAGCAATTAAAGAGGGCAAACCCTCTATTTATGACTATGGGACAATGATAAACATTTAATAGCATGCCCATATTTGGCAATAATCCTGACTGATAAAGTTGGCTACCTCCTTATATAATACACACTTAAACAGGCTAAACATTACCATCATTCCTTTTCTTGTCTGATGCAGTGGAATTTGAATCCCTTAGCTATATTTTATGATACACTAAATATGTCTAAACATTTGTCAAAATTAACATATCCACATTCAACAAATAGTATACATGTACACTCATTCTCAACAGACATCTATAATGATGAGCATGACCAGTACAGGGATATCTCTAATATGAGATGCCATGTAGCATTCAAATTTGGTTTAGATACTCACTGAAAGAATGCCTGGTGTTCCATAGCACATTTCCACAGGTGTTTGGTTGCGGAGGAGGTAGCCACTCGAAAACCATGGTTGACCTTCTTCTGTTAAATGAAAGAATAACACAATATTAAAGATAAGATGTATTGGAATCTCTTTGAATATATTTTATTAGGAGGATAGGAGTACAAATCATAAACAGTGACGAGGGTGTGTTCAATCTGAGTCATGAACAACAGCTCACATTCAAAACAATCTGCAATATCATAAAGGTTTCTTTACTTTCAGTTAGTTTGGCGAAACACTACAAACTGCTGAATATGACTGCTTTGAATAAGCTAGCTGACGACCAGTGACATTTGGCGGAGAAACATGTGGAGTTAGGATTTAGGGGAAACTTTACTCGGTCACATCTCGGGACAACCAGAAGTGACTTATTACAACATTCTGACAACGGTCTAATACAAACATAACTAATGTGTTGTTAGTAGACGTGATGAATCTATTTACAAAGAACAATTGTGGATTAATCGCCAAGCTACATGATAAATTACTATGCCATCGCTGTAATACGATAGTTAGGAAAAGAGCTAGAGAAAAATGCAAAAGAGACAATGTGGTTGAAGGTCGATTCAACTGCATTTTCCCTGGGCTGTTTTTCAATCCCCAGCTCACCCCTGAATCTAAAACACAGAATCTAAAATATCAAAATTCATTTCTATCTCTTCTTAAAACCCTGAACCACTAGAGATTAATGTATCAGCTAGGCTTATCATAATACATTGTTGTATAATTATGTGGTTTGCTTCACGAAACAGCAACTTAGCAGCAAATTTTCTCATCGGTATAGTCAGTCACTCTGAGACAAGGTACCATGCCTTTCAACCATTAACCCAGAATGAATAGCACACATTGTATCTGATGGATAAGGTGAATTTTGACACGATTAGCAATTTACATTTTATTCAGATCACATTGAGACATATGAATAATGAAATTTTCAAGATATATATATGGCATTATACAAAATGAAGATCAGTCATATTGTACAAGTGTGCTGATGTTACTTTTTTCTAGTTTACAAGGCATCTTGTTCCAGACTTGTTAAACATTTTGAGGAGTGGCTAATGGCTATCCCATGTTATATAATGCATGAAAATATTCTTGATTGGTGGATACTACATCAGATAAAACAAAATATTTTGGTCTATTTCATGCTTGACGTCATTCCCGGTCTTTTTCTGTCTTTCAAATAGTACTTTGAAAGTCAAATAATGCCCTACCTTGTATGATCCCAGTGTACCAGTATGGAGTGTCTCGTGACACCCTGTATAAAATCCTGTGACATAGAAAGCTGTATCTAACTATTACAAGTCACAAGAAGTGACTTGTTCTGCCTTTAGAGTCAGATCTTAAATCCAATTTCATTGAGTAGTTCAGGATTAAACAAAATAATGACTGATATATAACAAATCTAAAAGTTGTTTACAAACAACAACTACTGTACATTATTATGGACACAGCAAAGGTAATAGAATATTCAGGTAGCAGGAAGTTGAAAATGTCTGGTACAAATACATAACCTTGAAACATTCTTTTCTCCGTCACATTTTTAAATTTTGCAATTCAATATAACAAAAGTCCTTACTCAATTTTCATGCAAACTATGGAAAAGGTTTCAAACAGTGTTAGTAACACTCTCTATATATTTAGGGACGCACCATTGACAATTGAGGGGGATGGAAGTGGCGAGGTCTCATTGGAGGGGAGGTTTCTGAACTTTTCTACTTTTTTGTCTTTCTGATTCTGATGTGGTATATTTCCACTTGGTGAAAACCTCACTTCATCTAATAGCCATGTGGTCTATACAGCTATTTCGGCTCAACCCAGTTTGTTATGGGATTTGGGTAAGGAATAGGGTTGGGGTAAGTGTTGGGGTAAGGGTTAGGGTTTGGATTAGCATCAGGATTAGGGTTTAGATTTGGGTTAAGAGTACTAGACCATTTGGTTACTAGATGTGATGGGGTTGGTCACTTGGGTAAAAATCTTCAAAGTAATTTTGGTGATAGGCATGCATATGGTTTACAACTCTCAAAATCTTCCATGCAACCCTTCACCCCATATAATTAATGGTACGTCCCTTACCTTCGGCAATTCCATGTAAGCGGAAAACAATACATTGAAGGAAAACATCTTTAGTCTACTTTTAATTTTGACAAAACCAGGAACAAAATCAAGAGGGTCAGTGTTTCCTCATTATGGCCATATCTCTGGTCTAATAGTGAACTGATGAAACATCATCCTAAATTTTAGGACATCCAACAATTGAATCACAAACAAACCCTCGGCTGAGGCCCAAAAATTTGTTGGCTTCAAACATCACTTTAGGGTAAAAGTGCGGACTATTCTAGGTTTGAAACATGATCCAAATACAATTACCATGAGTTCCATATGAAAAAACCTGAGCTGGCAACCTGTTATTAAATGATCTTACAGAAAATTGTGCATCGGTTAAATATTCCAAAGGTCATTAGCTCAATTCAAAAATGCATGCTTAAGAATTAAAAAAAAAAACCGAACAGCAATACTCAATACAGTAAAATTAGCTAGATATTCACATAGAAAAACAAATAGTCAAAGAAAATAATGAGATGAGTTCTTCACAGTGTACCCAATATAACGCACAAAATAAGCTACTTCAAATTCAAAGCTTTGAGGGTACCCTTTTTCTTTTGTAAAGTGTAAGATTTCCATATAAAAGAAATGGGAAGGTGATAATGGGCAATCCAACATTTTATAATGTTATAGTCTCTCTTCACCGTGAATACAAACACCCTAACATTATGAAGTCATTGGAGAAATAAAAAAAAGTGTATTTCGTCTGTTTATTTACAATTTTTAAATTTTCACTTTTTATTACATTACAGTACTGTTTTATAATGCATAACAATGTTTTCAATAAAATAAGTCGGGCAGGCCAATTGAATTTCTATTGACAGAATTCAAATTAAATAAATGTCATGTTGAATGTCTGCCAAGTTAAGTGAGACAATCCAAATATCTTTAATGCCTTACCTCATCCACCAAAGCATGCACAAAGAATGTTCTACCCTCGTACGTCAGTTTCTTGATGTCTGGCCATGGAAAATTCTGTATGAGCTGGCTTCCCTTGAATAGAGAGAGCCCTCGATAGGTCAGGCCCACGTAGAGTTGTGTTCCATATATATCCTGTGATGGGATGTAAAGAAATAAATCAATAGAGAGAGTTGGTTACTTAAAGTAAAGTTATAAACTTGGGTTCCTGAAAATGAGTCAAACAATCGTTTGTTCTAATATGATGCTAAAACATTTTATACTAAACTAAAATGGTGTATAGCATCTACAAACCATTAGGTTCTACCTAATGCTCACATAAACCCTTAAAACTTCAACTGAAATCCAAACTAATTCATAGCTCTCACAATGGGTTGATCCAGATGAAATGGTTGTCGATCGATCGGATAGCTAGGTAAGACTAATTGAGCTTAGATCAAATGGCAATTTACACAAAGAACTATGCAATATAAACTGATCTGAGGCATTCCAAGTTTATCTTTCACCCAAACGGCGAAACTGGACACTCACTAATACACAAACATTGATATGGGCAGCATGTATCTTATAATACACATTTGTATTTTCACACAAAATAGCAATGGCACTGACTGATACATGACGATAAATTGATTAGATTGTGAATATGTATGGCATTCAATGACAGTAACACACCTATTCCTAAGTTTATAGAAAGTCCTGATAATCTATAAATTGTAGTTCTCGGCAATATTAATGACTCTCTACTCCTCTCTTTCAAATGGAATTATCAAGCCCTCCCTTCCTGAAGTCAGAATATTAAATAGTTATTGTATTCAATGAAACTTTCTTTTGAATCAGTGGTCTAGCCATATACAGGGTGTCTCAAAAAAAACCGTGCACGTGTTTACCCAGCTTATTGACCGTGAACTTATAGAATTTGGTGTAACAAATGTATACATATTGATAGCCATAACGGTTAGCTTTCATATTCCGTTTATTTCATCTGATTTGGTTTTGTCAATCTTGAGATATGACTAATTAACTAAAGCTACCTAAAGTTGACGTTGTGCCACTTTACAGTTTGCAATGAATATAAAGGGTTATTTCGGAGAGGGGGATTGTTACCACCGGGGTTACCACCCTCTAAAAATCCAATCCGAAATGCAAAGTATGCTTATTTGGGTACCATGTTATAGCTAGAGGTTCCCTCTATCCATACATACTAAAACAAGTACAAACATCCCACGCATGACGTCACCAATCATGGCCGACTTCAAAATCCCGCCGTATTCGCTGGACAGTGAAATATCATAGAAATCTTCGCCAAAAAAGTTCTAAATATCGGAATTTCACCCGGTTTTTTGCTTATAAATGATGGAAATGGTGTTTCTAACATAGGCCCATGCTAAAATATTTCAGGAACATACAATAAAAATATTTTTCAAAATGGCGATTTAAAAAAAATTGTAAGGTGGCAACCACCCCCCTACTATCGGACTTTGACGGTTTACCCTACCCCCGGGTAAGGTGGCAGCCTCAATTTGTTTTCGTCAAAATGAGCGCAGGGAATGTAAAAGCGATCACCTAGACGCCCTAGGTCACTGTTTTTTGCGTTCTAGCGCAATCGGCGATCACCCTCCCTATGAGGACGATGGTTTTAATGCTTATATTAAGCATTATTTCCGTAAAAGTGGCACAACTTCGATTTTAGGTAGCTTTAGTTAATTGATCATATTTCAGGATTGACAAAACCAAATTAGATGAAATAAACGGCATATGAAAGCTAAGTGTTTGGTCTATCAATATGTATACAATTATTACACAAAATTCTAGAAGTTCATGGTCAATAAGTTGGGTAAACACGTGCACGGGTTTTTTTGAGACACCCTGTATTTGTAAAAATACAACGTAAGTCCTATCTGGTGACCCCATCATGTCCAATTATCTACCAGCTTGTTAAAATTGACTCACAATTTGTAATTTCCAACAGTGCATCCTTTAACAACTCCATCAAATGCAAGTCAACTTCATCATAACTTTGAAATTAAAAGGTTTCCTCTATCCCGAGGTAAAAAACTAGTATCTTCAATTCCAATTTTAAACTACACAATGTATTACTTTATAATATGGTTTTAAAAATAGAATCACAAACGTCAGTTTCCGATTGTGCACCCTTAAAAGCCCTCCAATCTTAATTATAACTTCTAATAAGAGGGTCCTCCTCAATCAATCTCTTACTCACCCACACTCTCTATATTTAATGACATTGTGTAATTAGCAATATGTATACATAGAAACATATGTGTACTAGAAACATATGTAGATATAATTTAGCCAGATTTTTCAAGGGAGGATTTTGTTTCAGGGAGAAACTCCATACAAATGTATGCATAAGTAGCAGGTATCGGCAGAGTGAAGAGGATCTGAAACCTTTAGTCTACCACATTAGAATGAATGTACCTGTCATCCCCTTTAATGAGTTAGCCCCCAATGAGAAAATCAACACTTGGCTCTGTCAGTTGTCCTATAGCGATCTTTCATTTGATGCGTCTGGTCATACTAGTGTTTATACACTAAATTAGTTTAATTAAACCTGGGTAAAAATAGAAATATTCTGCTTCCCAAGGGCTCAACCTAAACTTCCTGCAATCTAGTCATCTCCAATTTCAAACATCCCTCAAGGTCAGTTGCACCCTTCCAAGACTTCTACAGCTTCCTAAAATGAAGGCTTTGTATTTGTCTCATTTGAAATATTAGTACTAGTATTAGTCAGTGTCTGCAAAAACACACAGGTATACTATCTTCCTGGATACATCATGGAAAGAAAAACAAACAGCGGAACAAAAAGGTGCAATGTCTATATCTACGAGGGGGTATCAAAAAGCTCTTGACATCACCAAGAAGTAAAGGAGCCAGAAACCTTTTTTTGATATGTGACCCTTCAGATATGAGGCTGATCGGTATGTCACGGACGGACGTTTGTGCAAAACATGAGCGAAAAACAGTTTGTAAAAAGTAACTACTGACATTTATTCAACTTTTTATGTTTAATGTTATAGAGAATCATCAACTTTATTGAAATACACACAAAAAATAAGGTGTGGTTTGTTACTAAAAATAGAATGACGGAAATGTTTGTGTCACGGACGGACTAGATAGAAATAGGGTTCTCTACCTTTTAGTGCTTCTTTTTAATTTCTATCTAGTCAACTCCATATTTCCCAATGCTTTCCAGGTCAAAGAGTAAGTAAGATACATGGTTTGAATATCTGATACACAGCATTTGAAAATATTTCTTATTTTTTACAGGGGTAGGGTAACAAACTTTGTCACGGACGGACATTTTTGAGCGTCACGGACGGACACAAATGTTAACTACATAAAAAACTTTGAAATTGCCACTTATTTACACTTTAGTATGAAAAAATGGTATCAAATACTTACAAAATAGTAAGAAAAATGTTAAGTCATGAATTTTCAGTCTTAGTGATAAAAAGCAGTCAAGATATTAGTCTTTTTCCAACACTACGGACAAGATAGAAATAGGGTTCTCCGGACCTTTAGTACTTCTTCTTAATTTCTATTTAAACAATTCCATATTCCTCAAGCTTTCCAGGTCAAATAGTAAGTGAGATACATGGTTTGATACACAGCATTTGAAAACAGATTTATTTTGTACAGGGAAAGGGTAGACCTGTAACAAACTGTGTCACAGACGGAAATTTGTTAGCGTCACGGACGGAAACAGATGTTGAAGAACTTTGAAATTGCCACTTATTTACATGACAAAATGGTATCAAATACTTACAAAATAGTAAGAAAAATTGTATGTCATCATTTATCAGTCTTAGTAATTAAAAAGGATCACAAGATACCAAAACCAGTGTGATGGTTATATTCAAAGGTTGCAGAATTTGGCACTTTGATAGCAGAGGGTGATCGGTTCAAAGTTCACATTGGTGTGAAAAAATTACTTTTTGATATTGATATTGAAATGTACCTCACAATATTGGACAACATCTTGGCTAACTGAAACTGCATTCGAAAAGAAGAAAAAATGCGGAAAAGTTTTCGGAACAGTCCATTATTGCCCAAGGGGTAGAAACAAGATGCTCGTCAACGCCTTTCATGGACGGACATTCTTAGTAGAAGTTGACCTTGCCATATTTTATGTTAATGAAACATTTTCAATTTGTTTAATTAAAAATTGATAGATGGCACATTTATCCATTAAATAAGAAATATATTTTAGAAAAAAAGTTCTGGGAAGTAATTACCCTGCCCTTGTGATAACTTTTTGATGCAGCGCTGTCCGTCTGTGACGCAAAAAAAGTTTTAAAAGTTTTACAACTTTTTTCAAGGAAAGAGAGAAAAAATAAAAACATAGTGAGCTATCTCCCCTATATACCCCCTTTCTCATGTAGAAATGAAACTTAACAATGGCGTCAATAAATAAGTTAAATCAGTGATTAAAAGTTGTCACGGACGGACACAAATTTTGTCACGGACGGACATTATTCAGTTCTGAGTACAAATGCCAAACTGAATCCTGCCCCTCTTACCATAAATGGCAAGAGATAGACCTGCTGCATCATATAAATAGACTGTATGCTGTGATACAACTTTGTAAAACAATTTTGACCCTTCTTAGATAAATTTTGTTCGATTAATTGTGTAAAAGACTATGCTGTGATACAACTTTTTAAAACAATTTTGACCCTTCTTTGATAAGTTTTTGTTCAATTAATTGTGTAATTAAAGGTTAGTGATAATGAATACATGCAGGCATCCAACAGTGTTTTGAGTTTTAACAGTGTTTTGAGTTTTTCAAAGTTTCATGAAGAAAAAACCTGCAACTTTTGATGCAAAGCTTAAAATTAAATTTGTGCTAACATCTCCAATGATACTTTCTGATTTCAATGCTGTTACTTGCTTTTATTTTACATACACTTATTATATGGGGCAATTTTAAACAGTGTCTTTTAACTGATCTCATGCTACCCCTTTTATTTGCAAGCATTATTTCAGCATGTACAGGCAGTAAGGTTAACAAGCGCAAGCTATACTACAGATTCACCAAAGAAGATCTGCTGAGAGTTCACAAATGCGAAAATAAGCAAATTACTTCATTTGACTTCAAGTAATTTTACAGTGCACCTGGTGAGCATCATAACATGTGCTCACTGCTGTAGCAAACCTACTTATTTGCATAAAGGGCATACCTGTATGGACTAGTTCATTTAATTGTAAGAGGGTGGTATTCAGCTTTGCTTGTGTGCTCAGAACTGAACAGTAGCTAACAGTGTCCGTCCGTGACAAAATTTGTGTCCGTCCGTGACAACTTTTAATTAAAGATTTAACTAATTTATGCCTGCCCTAATTAATTAATACTCCTGCATGGGAAAGAATACATATAAGGGAGATACTTCAGTATGTTTTTATTTTTTTACTTTGTCCTTGAAATTAGTTAAAAAACTTATAAACTTTTTTGGTGTCACGGACGGACAGCAAAACATCAAAATGTTAACGCAAGTCTAGCGATATAACTTCCCCAGAACTTTTTTCCCAAATATTTATCTTATTTGATGGAAAAGTGTGTCAGCTATCAACATTACATCACAAAACTCTGAAAATGTTACATTAACATAAAAATATAGCATGATGAACTTGAACTAAAATGTCCGTCCGTGACGCATCTTGTTTTCACTCCTTGGACAATAATGGACTGTTCCGCAAACGTACCGCATTTTAACTTTTTTTAAATGCAGTTTCAGATAGCCAAGATATTGTCCAACATTGTGAGGTACCTATCAATATCAAAATCAGAAATTTATTTTTTCATAACCATGTTAACCTTTAACCGATCAGCCTCATATCTTTAAAAAGTCACACATTTCTCCCACTTTTTATTACCTGTCCACAGAGTACAGACCGCCATTGTAGAGATCCTCAGAGTGACCGCCATTGATTGATCCTCAGATTGCCTCAGAATGCGTTATTTACAAAAACAGCAATAAATAGTTTAAAGTTTTGACAGAACGGGGTCAAAGGTCATTACAAACCAGCTTGGTGACAATAATCTTATGGGGTAACATGGGTTTTACACAGATTGACCTCTAATGACCCCTACATGTCCTTTGGCCTCTTTCTGTCAACACTTTAAACCATTTATTGCTGTTTTGGGAATAACGCAATCTGAGGATCAATCAATGGCGGTCAATCTGAAGATCTCTACAATGGCAGTCTGTGGACAGGTAATAAAAAGTGGGAGAAATGTGTGACTTTGCACAGTGACTTTTTAAAGATGTCTGAAGGATTACATATCAAAAAAAAGTATCTGGCTCCTTCACATCTTGGTGATGTCAAAAACTTTTTGATACCCCCTCGTATCTGTCTGGTCCTCCAACTTGTTTATCGGTAAAGAGGCAGGAGAAACATGTGTATTTGAATCCTTAGCCTCAAGATGAATTTCTTATGTTCAGATAACAATTCTTCTCAAAAGCTCAATTGGTAGAGCATTTTTCTAGTCTATTGCTCAATTGGTAGAGCAATAGACTAGAATATGAAAGGTCCCAGGTTCAAATACAGGTTAAGAGAAAAGAAAAAAAATTGATATCCAGATATTTTGTCAACATAACAAATAGTCCCATCCGGCTCCCCTTGCTTAGAGTAAAACTGCTGAATACAACATACAAATTGGTCTTGTTACAAATCTTTCCCAAACAATACTGTTACGCTCCATTCCGTCCTGAACTTGTTTCAAGTCTAGAATAATTAGATAATGCATGTTGCATTGAGCAGTCACACCACCTTGACTTTGCAATCCAACAATAATGGCCCACTAACCAATTTCTCCTTTTTATAAGTACAATAATGCTTCCATAGACATAATCTTTAACATCTTGAGAAGTGCAACAGAGGATGTTGTCGCTGTTTGACGCTATTTAAATTGAACTGTGACTTCTTTCGATCGAAACCAAATGTCTACAAACTGATAGTGTGAGGTATACATACATGTATGACAGGTAGGCACTTACGGAAATCAGCTTTCAGAGCAAGTAAGGAAGAGGCCCTTTTCTAAATATTCATTCTGTACATGGTTGCATATAGACTGTCAACTTGCAAACTGGCTTTAATAACTATACATGTATGGTGCCATTCAAATCATATTTGACAATGATGTGCTGCTGGACCTCTGATACTCATTTCTTATACACCTAATGTAGCAACAAAAGTCCCTGACCAGGTGCTTTGAGGTTGGCTAATTCAAAATAGATAATCGGTACCAAAAATCTGAGATACACATTAAATGAGCAAATTTCTTCTCCGCAGTTTGATAACTCATTCAACAAAATCGAATGGATACTTTTCAAGTTATGGCAGTTTCAATGACCGCGCATAGCAACAGCAAAGTTGCACTAGGTATAGGAAATCATTGATTTTGTGTGTGATTACGCACTGTTGGTGTGTGTGTAAAGATAGCAAAGACTTTCATTCTTCACAGCTCACTCCAGACCCATTCATCCAGATAGCACAGAGTTATGACAGTAATCACACACACATCAATGATTTCCTATACCTAGTGCAACTTTACTGTTGTTATGCGCGGTCATTGAAATCGCCATAACTTTAAAAGTATCCATTCGATTTTGTTGAATGAGGTATCAAACTGCGGAGAAGGAATTTGCTCATTTAATGTATATTTCAGATTGTTGGTACCAATTATCTATTTTGAATTAGCCAACCTCAAAGCACCTAGTCTGGGACTTTTGTTGCTAAAAAACCACCATTTTGTTTCTAGAGATCTATCTTGAATTTGGCGCAATACGTTCCAAACATATCTATAGACTATTATACATGTAGTATATTCATTAATATTGGCTGATCCTTCACATTTGGACCTATTTCATTTAAAATCAGAGGAACCAGCATGGACCAGTAATGACTCTTTTGCTCACCCGAGTATAATCCTTCTTGTATAAATGATTACGATAGAATTATACAGAAAATCAATTTGGACAATATGAACTACATTTTGCACTACGACTTTGATATGCAGCCAATAAAACATCTAACGATGTGTGTAACTGACCACATTGAGAGTTCAAATCATTGCCATCCCCTCAATTGGAAGATAATTCATTTTACTGAAAAGGTACTCAGCCCACCAAAGTTTATGAATCAATTATAATTGTAGCCATTCAAAATGTGTTGTACGATAATTAAAGGATGTGCTGTCAGCTGATGAAACACTAGTTGGCCATAATTAATCAAGGCATTTTTCAATCCTATGAAAAAGACAAAACAAAGACCTATACATGTGTCTGGCAAATTCATACAGTTGTTCCTCAAGCTAAATATCTACTACCATTCAAATGTTACAGCAGTGAGGCCCATAGTGTTTTACCTGGATTTTCACTCCTTCTCTATTATAGGCCTATATGTCAGTTAGTGGTGTTTCAATCAATGCTATAATCTACCCCTTTCCTCCACATATCGCATGCCCTTCCTCAATGATTCATACGCTTTGAGGACATTATACATAGCTCCCTCAGAATCACCTTCCATTTGACAACCAACTTTCATGCATTTATTTTTGTCCCGGTATGATCCTTTTATCTACCCCTTTTTTTACAAAGAAATTGTATAGCCATCGTTTGTAGTTTTCCTATATTTTGTACAACCAGGTGAAAGAATGAATAATTGAAGGACATTCAATCCATGTAGGTGTTTTTGTCCATTAACATGCTAAGGGCTAGCCCTTTTTATCTTTCATACATGTCAAGGGCATTACAAAGAGTTTCATTTGTTGTTACGGTATGGATTAAGCATCGGGCAGTTTAATCCATTGGAAGACAATCAACTCTTTTCATGAGGAGGAACATTTCATCTGACTTTTGCTGATCCTCTGACTGCTACACAGGTGACATTGAATTGATGGCTTTAAAATTTACTTTAAGATGTTATCGTATCACGTGGCAAAACTTTTATTATTCTGAAGGAGGATCGGTGTACCTTTTTAATGTTATCTCAAGCGTGTAACCCAATAAGGGCAGGGGCCAGGGGGTCTCTGCTGTTTATTGTCAACAAATACGATTTTGGGTCATATCAACATGGCTAATATTGCGACAATTCAACACTTTAGAGAATCGATAAGCACTCCACAGAAAATTTTCACACAATGTGTAGGTATGTCTGTCCATTTATAGGCATTAAAAATGATTTCATAATATATTCATGAATGAAATAAAGACATCAATAAACTGTCTTAGTTTTGCCAAATACATTTTTCGTGCTATCTAATTATAGAGCTATAGATGTTAAAACATGAGAGTTTTATATACAAGAAGACAGGAGATTATTAAACTCCCACTAGACATTTCTACAGTGTCATTCAACCAAGACATTGGTAAATTCCCAGGTACGAAGACCAATGGGAATAGAGGCTTAGTAGCATGATCTAAATTCGCATTTTCCTTTCCATTTGATGTTCAAGTTGAGTTAGTCCATATACATGTAACTTTGAATTTCACAGTACAGTATAAAAATGCCTACAAATGTCCGTTTTACGAGTTCTTCATATGTGTTGGTGCTATGAATACATCTACTGCTGCTAGGCTTAACCATTATCAACATTGTCTTCATGTCAATACAGGGCGAGTCAAAAAAACTGCAATAGTGGAAAGAATCCATCTTGTTTTCAAAACCATGTAGAATTTTGAAACTTTTTAAACGTGGCAAGAATGACATATTTGTTCCTAAGTTGTGTGAAAAAATGAAGTCGGTCACATTTTCCGTTTGTCTTTGGTGACTCTCTTTGCCGCACACTCCAATTTACGTGTTTGTCCACGATCATAGTGATTTTCAATTGAATTTTGCACACATTGCATTTTCATATTTGAATATCTCGCCAACAAAAAATTGGAAAAGTTTAGTTTTTCATCCAAATTTAGAACATTATAAGCAATTCATAGTATGAGGTAAATTGATTATGTTAACTCACATGACTGTAAACAAAAAGGATGCATTAAATTCCAATTACCTGTACTCAAGTTTCCAAATTTGAACGGGAGACACATTTTGCGATTTTATGCATGTTTTGGGTATCTCGTGGACAAACGTGTGAAATTGGTGCAGGGGTAAAAAGGTTCACCAATGGCAAACGAAAAATGATATTGACTTCATTTTTTCACACAAAGTTCGTAACAAGTAGGGTATTCTTATTACGTTTAAACATTTTCAAACTTCAACTTAGTTTTTGAAAAAAGATGGCTTCTTTACGCTGTTCCATTTTTTTTGACTCACCCTGTACTTTTTTGTATATGCTCAATAATTCCACTCACTGTTTATAAATTTATGACAATTCATACATATTCAAATGAAAATATTCTAGAAATCTGTTACATTTCCTCTAAACACACTTAAAATATTATGTCCTACCACCATTTTATTGCACGACCATGCTTGTCTGTATTAATTTCGCTGCCAAATTGGAACTAATAGAACTATAGCATGGATGCAATACAACATTTGAAATTGGACCTTAAAAATAAATACCCAAAGGCTGCCCCCCCCCCCCCCCCCCACCCCTGAAATCAAGCAAAAAATATAAACTCACTGTAATACTATATAACCATTGTAATTTGCCTAATGGGAATATTCTTCCCGTCCCTTTCTTGAAAATAAAACATAAGCTATACTTGGCGAGAGACAGATAATTAATTTCAGGATACACGTTATACATTAACCCAAATGATTGCAATCACTTGACGTCTGATCTAGCTGATCATAGGAGAGTGCATTAATGCTTTCATATAGGAGCCAAAAATTAATTTCTCTCTATCACAGTAACCCAGATTATCTCAATTTGTTTTATAAAGCCTGATTGTTTAACAAATGCATGGCATCTACAACATCCCTTTAAGATAATTTTTTTCTAAAAATGTTAGACCTGTGGAGATCTTCAAACTGGGCAACATTCTATAAATAAAATACATTATCACATAGTACTCTTTATATATTATCAGTTTTACACACAGTACTCTTTAGCAGTTCCCCAGAAAGGTGTATACTGATGAATACATCACATACCTCTAGTAGGCAGAAGAGGAAACAATCTAATTAGCATTACACACCATCCTTCATGGCAAAAACTAAACAGACCAAATATTTGCAGCTTGGGATAATGTCAGTGTGTAGAGGGAATTGAAAAGTCTAGAGTTATTCATTTGCATCTGTCTAAGCATTCGCTGCATGTACACAGTGTGACGGTAGAAAGGAGGTGAACGAGAAAATCCTTAACCCTAACTCGAGATCACCACACAGCAACAGATTTCTTTTCCGACCCAAAATTCACCAGAAAGGTCACCCCAACCCCCCCCCCCCCCCACCCCCACCGAGATTTGAACCACGGACCTCCAGTACCAGGGCCCAGATCCTAGCCACTACACCACGTCTGTCAGTCGACACTCGGCGAGTATATTCGCTCGTTATATAGCCTGGGTCCGTTTGTACCCCAAAAACCTGCACGCCGGGTTATAAAAACATTTTTTCCGCACTGTTGCCGTATGGTGTAGTAGAGTTAGGGTTATTCTATAGTTTGTCTACCGAGGGTTTGCCCTCCAGACAAGAGCATGTCTTGTCCATTGTGACTACTTCTGGGCATAAAGTTGGGCATAGAGGTAACCCTCATCAGCTATTATCAGTAAGAAGAAAAAAAACTTGAAAATATCCGAACCTACCACTTGCATTTTATTTGTAGTATGCATTTTAATATCTACATTAACCCTAACCATCCTCATCAACTACAAATTTCCTACACTACTAGCTGCTGCTAGTGCATCCTTCTCCAGTCTCGAGGCACGACCAGACAGGCTTTCATAATATTTAATATGCATACAAAAATCTTAAGATCTTTCAAGATGACTAAATTAGATAAAAGTCGGAGTGCCAAGCAGGCGACCCGGGTTCGATTACCGGCGGCAGAGCATGCGAACTTTCCCCCTTACTTGACCACTTTCTCTCCCCTAATAGTTTTGTTCCCAAAAATGCACCTAAGGATGAGTAAGGGTTAAGACCAAATAGTTTCTTAATTTCCCCAACAATTCAACGCCCAAACTTATATGGTTTTCAATATTGAAACACACTGTATAATTACATATTGAGTTTTCATAGTAGTGATCTCTTCTCCCTGAGCTCCTTTGCACACCGTCGTAAATGTTGCGAGGGACGAGTCATATGTCAGGATGTATACGCCTGTGTTTATTTGTCCAATTTTCTTGACGGTGTCTGTGTTTATCTTGCTCAAGCTAGCAAACCAACTATCCGGATAATGGCATAATTGGTAGCAGAGGAGGCCTCAGAATTAGTTATTTACTGTAAAAGAAGACATTTTCATGGTGGTTTTATTTTCATACTTTTTATGCACTAAAGCGAGTCCATGAAAATTATGGCACATAAAATATTGCTTTCAACATTGACCCTGTACGGCGCTGGAAGGAGACATATTCTCATGCAAAAACAACAACTCGTAAAAACGTCTTTCATTTCAGAATGCGCACACATTTCTTAATACAAAAAATGTTTTTTACGGTATATATAGATTGTATCAAAGGTGGTTGACTGAAGTGATTGCCTTTCAGGGGGAAATGCAGACATGTAGAGCTTTCGAATGATTTGCATTATTTTTTTGTAAAGGTTTAAAAACTATGTATTGACATTTCCCTGACATGTCAATATTCAGGACAATCCCTCTAATATTGACTTTTTGGATCCCTGTGAGTTTCCTGAGAACTTTTCCTAATTTATTCTGTTGAAGAAACTGAAATGCTTCCTCGTCATTAAAGTAGTCAGGAAAGATGTCTGGTGGAGTACAGCATCAGGCAGCACTGTATCAAATCCCCTTAATTTTGTCTGTTCTGACACATTTAATACATTTTATCAGTTGATGCCAAACCGATTCTTCTTCTTTTTTACACAGGTGCTTTAATTGTATGTCTCACAAGCAGCATTGCAACATCGTGATAATACACTTTGAAATTACAACCCCCACAGCCCGTGGGAGTTGGGCTGAGGGAATTACACACAATGTGTGAGAAACTGGTTCAATGTATAATAGTACTGTGCATGCAAGGATGTACTTCACATATATCTCATTTGATATTGAACACCCTTCGGTTTAATTAGAAAAATCACATGATCTTGTGAAGGAAACACGATGCCTTTGTTTGTTACAATGTACAAATACAATTAAAATTAGAAAAGCTAGGATTTCACTACATGTATATTTGAATGAACGCAAAAAAGGTTTTGTGGTTTACTTTCATTTTGTGGGGGCTATGATTAAGAAGAAAACAGATGGCTTTTCATCTCCCGATTCGGCATAACTATAGAATACCACTCACCATGCAATTTACACTGTTAAACAGAATACAGAGTGCATGGTGAGAGATGGGTGCGACGGGTTTTCTATAACTAACCCTTGGATTCTATTTAGCTTAAATCTGAACCTTGAAACCCAAATGAGAAAAATATTCCTTGAGGTCTTACCGAGTCCCAAATTTTTCAGTTTTAAAGTTTCAGTGAAAACATGAATTTAATTTGCCTAAGAACTGCAGTACATTTTAATTGATGGAAAATATAATACTTTTGTTATTAAGAAAATTTATAACACTGTTAAACGTTATACAAATCTTAAAATCTTGTCAAGTGTGTAAAAATAAAAATCTGATATACATTAGATATGGCTGTTATCTTATTAACACTTTTTTTATTTCTTTTTAGGTCGCAGATGCTTTCTCACTTTGTAGCACGTAATCGCTGTTTCGTGGGCTGATGCTGTTTATAATCAATGAGATCCATTGACCTCTATATGCATGCAGGTAATTCTGTTAATTGAAGAACCTCATATAAACTGCGATACTTAACCTGAATCTCATGCAGATATTGCTTGAAGCAATGAATAAACTTGTATCATAACAAAATGCAATTCCTGTTCGTTGTCGTTGTGAATGTATAATTTTTGGCATACTCTATTTTCTTTACTCTACAGTAATTGTACCAATATAATCTGTGTATGTCATATTCATGTAGGTTATTGTTACATACAAAGATAAAGGCTAGAATAAAATATGAGCTAATGGATGCATATCTTTAATCATTTAGATTCAGGGGCCTCAGTTTATATCGCAGAGAAGTTAAGGGGGTGTAGGCCAAATTTTAGTCCAAAACGGCCTGAAAAAATGCTTCTTCTTTGTGAGTAACCGGCCCTGAGAGGCCCAGAACCAAGCATTAAGGTGCGATATTACATTTAGCTGCATTAGAAACCTAATAGCCACCAATAGCCTCAGCTATTGCGGATACTAGCTAATGGTACTTGTAGCTGATATTGGATGATATTAGGTAATAAAGGGTGATATTAGATATTAGCTATAGGTAATAAGATATTAGCTACTACAATTCACCCGTTAATGCCGTGGCTATTATCAGCTATAGCTAGCTAATATGGTATATTAGTATATAGTACTCAAATACAGCTAATATCAGCTATTATATATTAGCTATAGCTATAAGATATTAGCTATTACAATGTGCTTATTGTATTAGCTAATATCAGCTACAAACCTACCTATAGCTGATATTAGCTATTACAACATTCTATTATAACAATCATATAAGCTATTGCTTTCTAATATAGGCTGATATCGGCTAACTAGAGCGCTAGCTAATATAAGCTAGTACCCGCTAATGCGATATGATAGTTCGATTTCTTCTTTATTGTAAACATAGATATACCAGCTATTAGCTATTACAACAATCTAATATACGCTATTGGAAGCTAATATAAGCTATTGGTAGCTAATATCAGCTATTGATAGCTAATATCGGGTTATGCGCTAATGTAGTTAGATTTTTTTATTTTATTATAAACCTAGCTATAGCTGATATAAGCTATTACAACAATCTATTATAAGCTACGGGTATAAGCTATTGGTAGCCAATATAAGCTATCGATACCTAATATTGGCTAATAGGATAATGGTATATAGATTTATACTTTATTCTAAATCTAGCTATAGCTGATATTAGCTATTACAACCTTCTATTATAACAATCATATAAGCTATTGCTATCTAACATAAGCTGATATCGGCTTAATAGAGCGCTAGCTATAGCTAATATCCGCTAATGCGATATGGTAGTTCGATTTCTTCTTTATTCTAGACATAGATATACCAGCTATTAGCTATTACAACAATCTAATATACGCTATTGGTAACTAATATAAGCTATTGGTAGCTAATGTCAGCTATTGATAGCTAATATCAGCTATTGATAGCTAATATCGGATTATGCGCTAATGGTAGTTATAATATTTTTACTTTATTATAAACCTAGCTATAGCTGATATTAGCTATTACAACAATATATTATAAGATAAAATATTAACTTGATCGTTTCCCAAACACATCAAGGGTCGTTCTTAAAAAAAGCCAAAACACCTTTTAAGGTGGTTACATTTTATATAACTTGGTGTAGGAAGCCAATGACGTTTAAGACGGTATTAAAAGCATGTTAAGAGTTTAAACTTGGTGTTAGAAGCTATAGAAATTTAAACCCTTATTAAGCGTTAAAACATCAAATCGATCCCGTAACACACGATTGGTCGTTCTTTAAAATGTGTAGGTGTAGGAAGCCAATAAAAGTTTAAATTCTTATTATGCATGATAACACTTTCCACGCGGCCATAATATACCATAATTATTATCCACAACAGATTTTTCGGAAACCTCTCGTAAAAGTTTTCAATGTAGAAAAAAATATAAAATAAAGATAGCCCATTAGCAGATAGGGGTAGCTGATATAAGCTAACAGGTTGTGATAGCTGATAGCTCAATAGCTACGTTTTCCAGGGAAAAAATATAAAATAAAAATAGCCCATTAGCAGATACGGTAGCTAATATAAGCTAACGGGTTGTGATAGCTGATAGCTCAATAGCTAAGTTTTCGAGGGAAAAGATATAAAATAAAGATAGCCCATTAGCAGATAGGGTATAAGCTAACGGGTTGTAATAGCTGATAGCTCAATAGCTAAGTTTTCGAGGGAAAAAATATAAAATAAAGATAGCCCATTAGCAGATACGGGTAGCTAATATAAGCTAATGGGTTGTGATAGCTGATAGCTCAATAGCTAAGTTTTCGAGGGAAAAAATATAAAATAAGATAGCCCATTAGCAGATAGGGGTAGCTAATATAAGCTAACGAGTTGTAATAGCTGATAGCTCAATAGCTAAGTTTTCGAGGGAAAAATATAAAACAAAGATAGCCCATTAGCAGATAGGGGTAGCTAATATAAGCTAACGGGTTGTGATAGCTGATAGCTCATTAGCTAAGTTTTCCAGGGAAAAAAATATAAAATAAAGATAGCCCATTAGCAGATAGGGGTAGCTAATATAAGATAACGGGTTGTGATAGCTGATAGCTCAATAGCTAAGTTTTCGAGGGAAAAAATATAAAATAAAGATAGCCCATTAGCAGATACGGGTAGCTAAATAAGCTAACGGGTTGTGATAGCTGATAGCTCAATAGCTACGTTTTCGAAGGAAAAAATATAAAATAAAGATAGCCCATTAGCAGATAAGGGTAGCTAATATAACCTAATGGGTCGTGATAGCTGATAGCTCAATAGCTAACTTTTCCAGGGAAAAAATATAAAATAAAGATAGCCCATTAGCAGATAGGGGTAGCTAATATAAGCTAACAGGTTGTGATAGCTGATAGCTCAATAGCTAGGTTTTCGAGGGGAAAAATATAAAATAAAGATAGCCCATTAGCAGATAGGGGTAGCTAATATAAGCTAACGGGTTGTGATAGCTGATAGCTTAATAACTAAGTTTTCGAGGGGAAAAATATAAAATAAAGATAGCCCATTTTAGCAGATAGGAGTAGCTGATATAAGCTAACGGGTTGCGATAGCTGATAGCTCAATAGCTACGTTTTCGAGGGGGAAAATATAAAATAAAGATAGCCCATTAGCAGATATGAGTAGCTGATATAAGCTAACGGGTTGTGATAGCTGATAGCTCAATAGCTACGTTTTCGAGGGGGAAAATATAAAATAAAGATAGCCCATTAGCAGATATGTGTAGCAGATATAAGCTAACGGGTTGTGATAGCTGATAGCTCAATAGCTACGTTTTCCAGGGAAAAAATATAAAATAAAGATAGCCCATTAGCAGATAGGGGTAGCTACTCTTTCTCACTCATACAGAGACAGATTTCCCATCTCTCGTTGGTTTTCTCATGGACTACCTTGAGGGGAGCACCGGCTAACGGCTTGTGATAGCTGATGGCTCAATAGCTACGTTTTCGAGGGAAAAAATATAAAATCAAGATAGCCCATTAGCAGATAGGGGTAGCTAATATAAGCTAACGGGTTGTGAAAGCTGATAGCTCAATAGCTGCGTTTTCCAGGGGAAAAAAATATAAAATCAAGATAGCCCATTAGCAGATAGGGGTAGCTAATATAAGCTAACGGGTTGTGATAGCTGATAGCTCAATAGCTACGTTTTCCAGGGGGAAAAATATAAAATCAAGATAGCCCATTAGCAGATAGGGGTAGCTAATATAAGCTAACGGGTTGTGATTTTTCCAGGGGAAAAAATATAAAATAACGATAGCCCATTAGCAGATAGGGGTAGCTAATATAAGCTAACGGGTTGTGATAGCTGATAGCTCAATAGCTACGTTTTCCAGGGGGAAAAATATACAATCAAGATAGCCCATTAGCAGATAGGGATAGCTAATATAAGCTAACGCGTTGTGATAGCTGATAGCTCAATAGCTACGTTTTCCAGGGGAAAAATATAAAATCAAGATAGCCCATTAGCAGATAGGGGTAGCTAATATAAGCTAACGGGTTGTGATAGCTGATAGCTCAATAGCTACGTTTTCCAGGGGAAAAAATATATAATCAAGATAGCCCATTAGCAGATAGGGGTAGCTAATATAAGCTAACGGGTTGTGATAGCTGATAGCTCAATAGCTACGTTTTCCAGGGAAAAAATATATAAAATCATGATAGCCCATTAGCAGATAGGGGTAGCTAATATAAGCTAAACATTACTTTTGTTAGGGGTACCCCTTTAGCTGATAGCGATAGCTAATATACGATCCCTATAAAATGTACATATACATGTATAATAGTAACAAACATCTCGTTACATTTAGCAAAAAAGGGCTACTGTTAGAATATATAATATACACATAAATAGCTCCTAATAGCCAAGGCCCTTAAAAAAAACTGTAATACCGCACCTAACTCGAACCAAGCAGCCCATGTGGCGATCGCCACAACGCCACAGTGGCCAGTCCTCCCCTGGCTGCCACACTGTATCAATAGCATATGACATTGATCTGTTACAAAACTAAGCCATGTGTCTTGGATATACAAACACTTAAAATAGATTAAAATTGACTTTATTGGATATAAAATAAAAACACGATTTGGTTTGTAGCCAGGTTGAGACAATCATGATTTATAGTAAAATGTTCAAATATTGTGGGGGTAGGAGTGTGTGGTACAAGAAATAGTACCTACATTGTCAAATTAGATAACAACGATCAAGTTGGCCTAGTACCCCTTGCAGAAAGATTTGCTAGTTAACCCAGGGTGCTCAGTGGCCATTACAAGGGGGTGTCATGCGCGTCCAAGGCAGGCTTCGCGCTAAATGGCGTTTTGGCGTGCACAGCGCCGTTTTCTCCGAGTGCGCGCCATAACAAATATTTTCCCATCAGTTCGGGAGCGCGGCGCGCGCCAGAAATTTATGAATGAAAAAAAAAATAAGCTTACTTAAAAAACACCTTGTCGGCTAAATCGTGATTATTTAATGCAAATATATAGCGGGGATTCATTTGAAATAGATTTATTTCGTCAAATCAGTTCATTTTTGGTACTCCTGTGCTCACTAAAATGTGATATTTCACCGCGTATGACACTTTTCGTAAGCTCGCGCGTCATTGAAGTCTACATTTAGAAATTACACAATTTCGTCAATAGATGGCGCTATAACAATAACAAACTCGATCTGTCAATCAAAGTTTAAAGATGGCCGGCGACGCGCAGCGCGGCCGATAATGAAGTAAAAATCACATTTTGCGAGCATAATGAGTACAAAAAATCCACAGATTTGATTAAATAAATGTATTTCAAATAAAGGGTTCAACAAAAGAAAGTATACCACTTTGTTTATGTCATTTTGAGTAACTTTTAATTTGTTTTTGACCAAACAAACTAGATAGGTATTTCGATGAATCTTCTAGGCATAATTTGATACCAAATTTTCCCCCTAACAACAAAGATAAACCATGATTAGCACCATTTAAAGGAAAATATCCCATTTTCAAAAGTCGCATTTCCAATACACAGCACGAGAAGAAAAGGGCCAATTGTTAACACACACATATGCCGTATTTATCCCGTACTGATCACCGCGCATATCCCTCAATGCGCGGGCTAATTCAAATTTAAACTGATGCGCTGCGATCGATCGCCCGTCAATCCTGGCTATACAAACACACAGAGAGACCCCAATATTGGTCTTTTCTTCTCGTGCTGTGTATTCAAAATGCGACTTTTGAGAATGGGATATTTTCCTTTAAATGGTGCTAATCATGGTTTATCTTTGTTGTTAGGGGGAAAATTTGGTATCAAATTATGCCTAAAAGATTCATCTAAATGCCTATCTAGCCTGTTCGGTCAGAAACAAATTGAAAGTTACTCAAAATGACATAAACAAAGTGGTATACTTTCTTTTGTTGAACCCTTTACATCTCCGCTATACATTTGCATCAAATAATCATAAATTACCCGACCATGTGTTTTTTTAAGTAAGCTTATTTTTATTTTATTTTATTTTATTTTTCATTTTTTTTTGTTGGGGGGGGGGGGGGGGGGATTTGAGAAGGTAATATAGGCGCGCTGGCACTAAATTTACGAGTTACTGGATTTGATAGAATTTTCAAAGAATTTTCAAGAACTCCTGGTTTTTGGATTGAGCTGCCACTTTTTAAAATTCAGGGGGGTTCAGGAGCTTTGAGAACTCCCGGTTTTTAAAGTTACTGCTAACCCTGGTCCAAGGACTTTCAAAAAGTACCCTAAATAAGTAATTGCATAAATGTGAAAAAGTACCCCCTTAACAAGTAATGACAGTGTTTTACATACCCTAAGCAAGTAATGACAGTGTTTTACATACCCTAAGCAAGTAATTTCAGTATTTTCATACCCTAAACAAGTAATCCAAAAACTTTGATACCCTAACGTACCCTAAGCACGTAATTTGTATATTTTGAATCCTAACTAAGAACGATGCACTCTAAACACTGAATTTCCTTCCCTATTTAGTAGTATGAAACAAATGGTGTTCAATATCAGATCTCTTGAACCCGCTCTTGAACTAACTCGGAATATATCGCGGCTATTAAAAAAATTCATAGATAGAAGAAAATAAGGGCCCTAAATAAGTAAGATCATATTGTATGAAAAGTATACCCTTTTTCCTGATTTTCCTTGTTTTGATATCCTAAACACGTTACGTACGTAACTTGCCCTGGCTTCAAAAACCACCCTAATTACGTGATTTCTTGGACGCGCATGATACCCTCCTTGTAATGACCACTGAGCACCCCGGGCTAGTTAATACATATCATGAGACCTTTCTCACCACTGACACGAGGTAGAAGAATGTCAGAGTCTACAGACACTTTAATAACTACTTGGTTTAAAACTGGTTATTATAACTGTGTTTTCAGATAAATTATCTTAGTTAATTGTTTCCAGTAAAGTGTCAGCAGCCAGTTATCAAGAAAGTATTTTTTTGCCATTTCATGTACATATTAGACAACATATTGACACCCCTCAATTCATTGCATCACTTGCAAGTAAAAAGATGGTGTACATTTAAAATTGCCACAGTATTGAATGGTTCATACCCTAAAATAAGTTAAACTGTGTTATTATCAAAAAAGACCTATATCCCCTCCCAAACAGGGTTCGAATTCAGGGATTTTTTTTGCATAGCAGAAACTGCTACACAAAGTTTGTTTTGCATAGCAAGTCCATCATTTTGCATCACAGTTTTTTGCTATACAAAGTATGCTTTGTATAGCAGTTTTTTGCTTTCCTATTTCACCGGGCGTTGAAAAAAAACCTAGATTTTAAAAGTAAATAGGCTTACTATTACTGGTCCGATTTCTTTCCCTGCATGATAACATATTAATTCTGCAGGTTATTCCGGGCAGAGAAGAGTTATAATTTTGATTCTATTCCAATTAATTTAGGCATGAGTTATCTAGCCTTTCATCAAGGCCCTGTATTCTGTATAGGTGTGAGCGCCCTCTATCAAAATTGTGGAATACAAGGCCTTTCCTCATATAATCTTTGTGTTATGTTCTACTTTGTTTTACCGAAGATTTCAGCTGAAAAAATCGTGCTTGTTGATTGGTTAATAATGATGTCATAATGATGTCATACCTATATAAAAATAGATCTCCTTTCTTGTCGATTGTAAAAATGATCGACTCCAATCGATATCTATTCATTTTCACTCTCAAATTCATATCGATGTATTGGCTCGCGGATTAATAGTGAATCGGTCTGCGCAAGGATTGGTTCGTGAACGCTATGTCAAAAGGTCATTTTTCTATCTGATGATCGGCGCCATATTTGATTTCCGCTAAGCGACAAAAATTGCACTGTGAATTAACGAATTTTCAACCTAGGTGGACAAGTGTCAAAAGGATGAGAAGACTCGATATTGGTTTTGTTGACTTTTGTGGAAGTCGGCAAGAGGATCACTAGTGTGTTGTTTCTGAAAGAAAATCACCGAGTCGTTATGTGAGCGATATGTGGTAAAGTTTACTATGGGGAAAAAAATAAGAAAAAAATATCATAATTTAAAATTAAAAAAATTCCAATGTTTATTAATTTATACGAGAAAAACGTAATTTATGACAAATTCAAAAGTGCAACAAAATAACTTGGTTTTCCCGGGGCGCCAGGATAATTATTATTAATACTATAAATAGTCAATCGTTATGTAAAAATAAATCACGAACATCACATTCACAACACAACACAACACAACAGCCGAATCCAAAACAAAAAAAATGTGATTAAATAAAGTGCTTACTCGTACCCCCAAAAAGAGTCTCGTTAATAAACAAACTAATGATATTGTAATTAATTAATATAATGGAACATCAAAAAGTACCAATGTTTATACAAAACAAGTTGTCTGAAAAGTGAAAGCAACGTATGCAACGCAAATGGTTTATCCACTCAATACAATAGTTATGTATTGTATTTGTAGGCCTACTGCTAAATCGAAAATTAAAACCATTTGATCCAAAAAAATATTTTTAAATGATCTGTATTGAAAAAAATAATATAAAATGTGCAAAATAGAGTGCTATTAATATGTCTATTTAATTTGAGAGTAAAAAAAGTTAATTTTAGATGACACAAAAAACATCATCCCCGCCGGGACTCGAACACTCGGATCTAATGTCATCTGCGATAAAACAGTACTTCGTCCAGCGCCCTAGACCGCTGCACCACTAGGTCATTCTGAAGATAGCGACGGTTTTTAATAATATATAGGCCCCTAGTGTCGTTACAGCGTTATGATATCCACTCAACTCAATAAACTAAATCGAAAACTAAAAGTGATATTTATTTATTATTTAAAGCTACATTGTAAATTAGAGAACCATTTTATTTACGGTAATAGACACATTTAATATAAAATAAAATAAAAATATTAGTTTCGCACTATAATATATGGGACTATTTTGTATGCTATTTATCATGTGACGTCATCTTGGTCGTCGATATAAATTCGTATCTTTAAACATTGTCATCGATAGAATTGGGCGGAGTTAATAGTGTCCTACGATGATGTCATAATTTGATTGACACGTTATGCTTACACAGTGGAATAGCTAAATGCACAAAGACGTCTCGCTTCGCTCGACTCTCGCTTCGCTCGACTCTCGCGCCTGCGGCGCTCGCTACTCGCTGCGCTCGGCTCAAGAGGCGTCTTTGACAAAGACTATGAGTTATCCTGTGTAATCTCTCTTTTGTGACACGAGTCATTCTATACAGGCGTGTAATGTGTACTCGTATTGTTTATCCATCATCATCATCAAATTGCCGATGTAAACAGCTGCTGTGTTTTTTTCTAGGGAATTTCTCTAGCCATTATTAATAAAACATGTGCGACGTGAATAAACAAATAAGTGATGTCCGCATGCGCAGTAGATATTCAGGGTAGCAATTATTGATCCCCTCGAAGGAGTAAATCAAATACAACAACGTTTCTAGAAAGTAAATCAAAAGAATAACAACTGGATCGAGAAGGGAATATTATATATTCTTCACTGTTTACGTAGATACGGAAGTCTCATCATCGATTTATGTACAGCAATTATGCGTCACACATTTTGCAATGCAAGGTATAGAATTGAGGGGCAATTACTCAATTTTGCATCGCATTTTGCGATGCGATACCGTCTAATTCGAACCCTGCTCCCAAATAATTTTGTATCCGTTCCTTTTGGGTTTTTTGGCAACTATAAGTATCAAGTTACAGTGTAATTCTCTTGGTCAGGCAACTGGTATTCCTGTCCCCTTTGCCGACAATTTACCCAGAATTCACTCTCGATTCACTACCCATTGCTAATCGTGACGTGTTTTGCACATGCGTACCTTGTGTTCCTAGCCCAACTTCCCATTTACAAGTTTATGTGATGTCGTCCTGATCATGAGAATGTCCAGCAATTTGTAGGTTAGTTTTTTGCCATCACATAATGGCCATGAATATTCAAATAAATGAGGAAACCACATTGAAGATAGCAGCGAGTATTCCAATTGAGAACAAATTGGAATGCTATATCAGTGTGTCAGTAGTCAGGAATTGTGCCCAGTCAAGCTACAAGTGGTCGCGAAGGAGGCACTTTGTAGATGTAAGAATCTTTTAAAGCATAATTGTAATTTTAAGTACACAAAAGCAAAAATTAAACTCTTCATAGAGATTTTTATTGTGAAAACAAACACGTCACCTGGTCTAGATTGTCGCATCATCTGGTCCATTGTGTCATATCCTAGGCTATATAATATATAATTTAATATCAAGAAGTCCAATGGCATTGATTTCTCATGCTGAAACTTCATAGCTTAATTGAGAAGTTCTTTTCTGTCTCTGTCATGTCTTAATTCTTTTGTTCTTTGTGAAGTTTTTTTCTGTCTGTCATTTGCCCATACACAATGCTAGTTTGCTGCCATTTAATTAGAAATTATACATAGGTCCCTCAGAACCTCTATGTCCTCTTCAGCGGGACAACCAACTTCTGTGCATTTATTTTGGTAGCGGTATGATTTTAATCTACCCTTTTTTTTACAAAGAAATTGTTTATGCCTGGAAATAGCACCCGCCTAGCCAACCATATAGCAGGTAACTTTGCTTTGGGAGGGTAAAGATGCAAAAGTACCAGACCGACTGGCTGGTAAAATGTTTCAAACTAACTCATCGTGTAAGTGATGGTTAGAGGTTAGACTGGCTGGTGGAATTTCTGTCAGTCAGGTATTTTTTTGTGAGTTACCAGCCTGATTGGCTCGTTGAAAATAATCTGAAGTTCCAGCCCTGAAATTGTAAAGCCATCTTTAATATAGTTTCCCTTTTGTACCATCAGGTGAAAGAATGAATGATTGGAGGACATTCGACCCTTGTAGGTATTTTGTCCATTCACATGCTAAAGCAGGCATGTGCAACCTTTTCTACCATCCGAGCCTCATTGTGATTTTGAGATCCCTTCATGGGCCGCAGTGTTGTCAAACATTCCAAAACACGTCCGGAGGAGGGGTAATAGGGGGAGGGGAAGCTTAGGAATCGTAATGCCACATCAGATAGGCCCTAGTACTCTTTGAGGCAGGAAATATACACCATACAAATGAGGCATAGAGACGCACTGTTTTGTTCAATGAAGAAATAATCCTCAGCCAATTGCTTATTGAATACCCGCTTCTCTTCGTGTAATTTCCTCTTTTTACTCGCTGTTGCTGCTGCAAGAGCCATTTTAACCAGGGATTTTAACACGCAATCACACCTCGAGTTATATTTACTAAATGCAGCGCTTCACCCTACTAAAATTAAGGGAGCACACCACCAAATCAATCCGCTATTTGTGCAACCTAGGGAGTTCCGGTTAAAACGGGCTGTATCAATGGGAATTTTGGGATTGCTTCAAGCGTGTAACCCAATAATATGGACAGGGGGCCTTTGTTATTATCAACATGCGATTGTGGGTCATCAACATGGCCAATATTGCGCCAATTCGACACTTTGAGAATCGATAAGCACTACACAGAATACTTTCACACAATGTGTAGTTATGTTTGTCCATTTATAGGCACATATAAATGATTTCATATTATTCATGAATAAACTAAAGACATCAATAACTGTATTAGTTTTGCCAAATAATATTTTTTGTGTTACCTAATTATAGAGCTTATCATGAGAGGTTTATATACAAGAGACAGGAGATTATTAAACTCCCACTAGACATTTCTACCATGTCATTCAACCAAGACATTTGGTAAATTCAACTTAATGGGAATAGAGGCTTAGTAGCATGATCTAAATTTGTGTTTTTCTTTCCATTTGATGTTCAAGTTGAGTTGTCCATATACATATAACTTTGAAATCACAGTAAAAATGCCTACAAATGTCCGTTTTACGAGTTCTTGATATATTTTAGTGCTAATACATCTACTGCTGCAGGGTTTAACCATTGCCAACATTCTCTTCATGCCATATGCTCAATCATTCAACTCACTGTTTATAAATTTATGACAATTCATACACTCCAATGAAAATATTCTAGAAATCTGTTACAATTCCTCTAAACACACTAAATATTTTAAGTGTGTTTAGAGGAATTGTAACATATTTCTAGAATATTATGTCCTACCACCATTATGATTAAACAAGAATAAATGTGACTATAGATGGCATGCTAGTGTAATAAGTTTCAAGGTGGCGAGAAATTTGCAGTTTTTATTCTCTGTGAGCAAAAGTAATCCAAGCGTATATGCGCTATAGTTTGGCATATACACAAGTCACGCATACGATTCAAAAAGTATGCCATGCGAGCTATTTGCATGACCAAGCTTTTCTGTATTAATTTGCTAACTGACCTATAGCATTTATGCAATCTAAAATTTGAGTTTTGGACATTAACAATGAATATCCAAAGCCCCCCCCCCCCCCCCTCCTCTGAAATCAAGTGCCCATAGCAAAAAATATATATTCTCACTGTAATATTATATAACCATTGTAATTTGCCTAATGGAAATATTCATCCCGTCCCTTTCTTGAGAATAACATATAGCTATACTTAGCGAGAGACAGATAATTAATTTCAGGATACACGTTATACAGTAACCCAAATGATTGCAATACACTTGACGTCTGATCTAGCTGATCATAGGAGAATGCATTACTGCTTTCATACAGGAGACACAAATTAATTTCTCTCTATCGCAGTAACCCAGATTATCTCAATTTGTTTTATAAAGTCTGATTGTTTTACAATTGCATGGCATCTACAACATCCCTTTATAAGTTAATTATTTCTGACTATGTTTAGAACTGTGGAGATCTTCAAACTGGGCAACATTCTATAAATAAAATACATATCACATAGTACTCTCTATCAGTTTTACACACAGTACTCTTTAGCAGTTCCCCAGAAAGGTGTATACTGATGAATACATCATACCTCTAGGCAGAAGAGGAAACAATATAATTAGCATTACACACCATCCTTCATGGCAAAAACTAAACAGCAAAAAAAATGCAGCTTGGGTTAATGTCAGTGAGTTGAGGGAATTGAAAAGTCTAGAGTTATTCATTTACAGTATAAGCATTTGCTTCATGTACACAGTGACCGGAATTTCAATATTGAAACACACTGTATAAATACATATTGAGATTTCATAGTAGTGATCTCTTCTCCCTGAGCTCCTTTGCACACCGTCGTAAATGTTGCGAAGAGCAAGTCATACGTCAGGATATATGCGCCCATATTTATTTGTCCAATCTTCTTGATGGTGTCTGTGTTTATCTTGCTCACGCAAACCAACTTACCGGATAATGGCATAATTGGTAGCAGAGGAGGCCTTAGAAGTAGTTATTTACTGTAAAAGATGACATTTTCGTGGTGGTTTTATTTTCACACTTTTCATGCACTAAAGTGGCACCATGAAAATTATAGCCTGTAAAATATTGCTTGCAACATTATCATTATATGGCGCTGGATGGGAGTCATATTCTTGTGCAAAAAACAACAACTCGTGAGATGTCTTTCATTTCAGAATACGCACACATTTCTTTATACGAAAAACGTTTTTTACTGTATATATAGATTGTATCAAAGGTGGTTGACTGAAGTGATTGCCTTTCAGGAGAAAAATGCAGACATGTAGAGCTTTCAAATGATTTGCATTATTTTTTGTAAAGGATGAAAACTATGTATTGAAAATTCCCTGACATGTCAATATTCAGAACAATCTCTCTAATATTGACTTTTTGGAATCCCTGTGAGTATCCTTAGAACTTTTCCTGGGCTCAAAACCACTTTGAATGTAGGCCTACAATTTGTCTAATTTATTCTGTTGAAGAAACTGAAATGCTTCCTCATCAATAAAAGTAGTCAGAAAAGATGTCTGGTGGAGTATGTCATTAGGCAGCACTGTATCAAATCCCCTTCAATTTTTTTCTGTTCTGACACATTTAATACATTGTATCAGTTGATTCTTCCTCTTTTTTACAAAGGTGCTTTAATTGTATGTCTCACAAGCAGCATTGCAACATCGTGATAATACACTTTGAAATTACAACCCCCACAGCCTGTGGGAGTTGGGCTGAGGGAATTACACACAATGTGTGACAAACTGGTTCAATGTATAATACTGTGCATGCAAGGATGTACTTCACATATATCTCATTTGATATTGAACACCCTTCGGTTTAATTAGAAAAATCACATGATCTTGCGAAGGAAACACGATGCCTTTGATACAATGTACAAAATACAATGAAAATTAGAAAAGCTAGGATTTCACTGAATGATCGAAAAAGGGTTTTGTGGTTTTCTTTCATTTTGTGGGAGCTATGATTAAGAAGAAAACAGATGACTTTTCATCTCCCGATTCGGCATAACTATAGAATACCACTCACCATGCACTTCATACTGTTTAACAAAATACAAAGTGCATGGTGAGAGATGGGTACAACAGGGATTCTATAATTACTCCTTCAATTCTATATAGCTTCAATCTGAACCTTGACACCCAAATGAGGTCTTGCTGAGTCCCCAACTTTTAGTTTGACAGCTTCAGGGAAAACATGAACATCATTTGCCCAAGAACTGCAGTACATTTTAATTGAGGGAAAATATAATACTTTTGTTATTATTAAGAAAATTGATAAAACTGTTAAATGTTGTACAAATCTTCAAATCTTGTTCAGTGTGTAGAAAAAAATCTGATACAGCTGTCGACTTATATCCGTGAAATCTCAGCGATTTTATGATTGATGTCGCTGTAATTTGACTATGTGATAGCCAAGACATAGATCTAACAGGATCTTCTTTGCAGAGCAATATTTGATTTGCCGTAAGGGTACAGTACTCGCAAAAAAGTGTTGCATGTTTTTTTATACACCCTGTGTATTAGATACGGCTGTTATTTTATTAACACGTTTCTTTTCTTTTAGGTCGCAGATGCTTTCTCACTTTGTAGCACGTAATCGCTGTTTCGTGGGCCGATGCTGTTTATAATCAATGAGATGCATTGACCTCAATATGCATGTAGGTAATTCTGTTAATTGAAAAACCTCTTATAAACTGCAATACTTAGCTTCAATTCTCATACAGATGTTGCTTGAAGCGATGAATAAACTCGAATCGTAACACAATGCAATTGCTGTTCGTTGTGTATGTATAATTTTTGGCATACTCTATTTTTTTTAGTCTACAGTAACTGTACCAATATAATCTGTGTATGTCACGTTCATGTAGGTTATTGTTACATACAAAGATATAGGCTTGAATAAAATATGAGCTAGCTAATGGATGCGTACCTTTAATCATTTATATCCAGGGGCCTTAGCTTATATGGCAGAGAAGTAAGGTGCCATGTATGCTATAATCATAAAGGCTATTAATTAGGACATGTAAAGAATGCCACTGTTCACTGCATGTTGCCTCTAACAGCCTTATTCTTTGGTTACAAACAAAGACGGGTGTATCATATATTGAGCCAATCACATACTCTGTAAGAAGTACTTAAAGGGCTGCTTCATGTACAACTTTAAAGTTAAACATAGCTATATCATAATTAGTTACTCAGATTGCTTCATCACTCCTCTAACAGCCTTATTCATTGGTTACAAACAAAGAAGGGTGTATCATATATTGAGCCAATCACATACTCTGTAAGAAGTACTTAAAGGGCTGCTTCATGTACAACTTTAAAGTTAAACATAGCTATATCATAATTAGTTACTCAGATTGCTTCATCACTCCTTTAACAGCCTTATTCATTGGTTACAAACAAAGAAGGGTGTATCATATATTGAGCCAATCACATAGTCTGTAAGAAGTACTTAAAGGGCTGCTTCATGTACAACTTTAAAGTTAAACATAAGCTATATCATAATTAGTTACTCAGATTGCTTCATCACTCCTCTAACAGCCTTATTCATTGGTTACAAACAAAGAAGGGTGTATCATATATTGAGCCAATCACATAGTCTGTAAGAAGTACTTAAAGGGCTGCTTCATGTACAACTTTAAAGTTAAACATAAGCTATATCATAATTAGTTACTCAGATTGCTTCATCACTCCTCTAACAGCCTTATTCATTGGTTACAAACAAAGAAGGGTGTATCATATATTGAGCCAATCACATAGTCTGTAAGAAGTACTTAAAGGGCTGCTTCATGTACAACTTTAAAGTTAAACATAAGCTATATCATAATTAGTTACTCAGATTGCTTCATCACTCTATTGACCAATAAACTTGAACAAATGGCAGTAGAACTTTTATAGTGGGTTAAACATTGTGTATATATCAGATAGGTCTATAGCATGTTGTAATTGTGATGCATTGGCCAGGACATATGACATTGATCTGTTACAAAACTAAGCCATGTGTCCAGTCTTGGATTACAAACACTTAAAATTGATTAAAATTGACTGTATGGGATATCAAATATAAACTGGATTTGGTTTGTAGCCAGGTTGAGACAATCATGATGTATAGTAAAATGTTCAAATAATATTGTGGGGTAGGAGGTGTTGTACAAGAGTGAGTACCTACATTGTCAAATCAGATGACGACGGTCAAGTTGGCCTAGTACCTCTTGCAGACAGATTTGCTAGTTAATACATATCATGAGGACTTTCTCACCACTGACACGAGGTAGAAGTATTTCAGAGTCGTCTACAGACACTTTTAATAACTACCTGGTTTAAAACTGGTTATTACAACTGTGTTTTCAGATAAATTATATAGTTAATTATATAGTTAATTGTTAAGTGTCAGCATCCAGTTATCAAGAAAGTATTTTCTTGACATTTCATGTACATATTAGACAACATATTGACACCCCTCAATTCATTGCATCATTTGCAAGTAAAAAAATGGTGTACATTTGAGATAGTCCTTTGCCACAGTATTAAGTGGTTCAAACCATAAATTGAGTTCAATCTTAAAGTTTAAAAAAAGCTGTGTTATTATCGAGCTAGACCTTATATACTCTCAAACACTTGTTTTATCCATTCCTTTTGAGTTTTTTGGCATCTGATGTGCACCCATGCAGTTACATGGAATTTTCTTGGTCAGGCATCTGGGATTCCTGTCCCCTTTGCCGACAATTTACCCAGAATTCACTCTGATTCACTACCCATTCTCACGGTCGCAGTGATGTCACAGAATAAAATACTGACACCCGATTGGTCAGTTATGGCTGTTCCAAGTTACTCCCTGGAGTGAAAGATTGCTATTTGAGTGAATGTTGAAGTAAACAAAATCACACTTTACTGCAAATGTACTTGTTAAAATAGATTCTTTGTTCAATATGTTGTGCATTGGCCTGATCATGAAAATGTCCAGCATGAATTAACTATTCCGTAGGGTTTGTTTGTTGCCATAGGTAATGGCCATGAATATTCAAATAAATGAGGAAACTATATTGAAGATAGTAATGAGTATTCAAATAAATGAGAAAATTATATTGAAGATATGCCCTAGCAATGAGTATTCCAATTGAGAAAAAATAGAAATGCTTTATCATTGTTTCAGTAGTCATGAATGGTGCCCAGTCAAGCTACACAAGTGGTCAAGGAGCCACTTTGTAGATGTAAGAATGTTTTAAAGCATTATTGTAATTAAGTACACAAAAGCAAAAACTGAACTCTTCATAGAGATTTTTATTGTGAAAACAAACACGTCACCTGGTCTAGACTGTCCCATCATCTGGTCCATTGTGTCATATCCTATAATAATATAATATCTATCATCCCAATGGCATTGATTTCTCATGCTGAAACATCATAAAACTGAGAAGTTCTTTTATGCCTCTGTCATGTCTTAATTCTTTTGTTTTTTGTGAAGTTTTTGTTTCTGTCTTATTTCTGTCTGTCATTTACCGATACACAATGCTCATTTGCTGCCATTAAATTAGGAATCCTTGCTGAAATTCTCAAATCATCCTTGCTCTGTGTAATGTGCAGCCAAGTCATCACTTTCCACACTTGAAAGACTAAAAATGAATAATACAAATGGCACACTATTTTTAAACTTCAACTCTACAATTATTGTCAACTCTCACAGGGCAATGTCAACAGCCATCAGTCATTCTCAAGTGTTTTTGCTGTGGATGGGTTGCTAATTACGAGAGTGTAGGTATTTACAAATAATTTGCCTGTTTCATTCCAGCACAAATTATTATAATTGAGAGATCATCCCAACCGGTTCCTTTGAGATGAGTTCTTCCTATTAATATCTGACCTACCCTAACTGGATGCGGATCCACCCCATAGGTTGGTAGTGCGTGTGCTTTTGTGATGAAATCCTTCTCGGCTTCAGCGGGAGTCTGGCCCCTGATAATACGGTAAAAATACGGTAAAAATAATAGTTATTTTATTCAAAACCATATAAATTACATTTGATATTAATGCTGATGGTATGATTGATGGTGTTACCTTCTCATATGGTAAAGATTTCACTGAGGAATTATAATACAGAGTACAGCTTATAATCTCTTAATCTTAAAACATGACAGCTTAGGCCAAATAAAAATAAAAACTAGTTTCTTGTCGTAACTCTTGAAAAAAGGAGGATGAGGGCACTCTTTTTTAATTTTTTTTAGTAAACAATGTAAAATCACCATTACTATAGTCGATTCGCAGACATTGGCCGATTTTAGCGATTTACCATTTCAGTAAAGAGGTAACAGAAGCAAAAGAGGGGGAGGCACTCGAATTTAATCGTAATATGCAAGGTTAATACCGTGTCTTCGTGTGCATGTACTACTGTGATGTACAATGTAGTCACCACTATGTACCTAGTGACAGGGAACTTGCGGTTGGATTATCGGCATAACGATAAAGAAATGTATTGTTATTCAGATAAATTGATAAAGGTATTCAGGTGGTCTCATAGCCAGAAATACTTGAAGTAACGTTTATAATCCGTATCTTGGTTGATATAACTGTTTTTCCATTTAATTAGGACAAATGGTTTTGTACCTAGGTATATAAAAAATTGATTATTTAATTACTTTCCGGTTTTTTCTCGCAAATAAATACGTAGAACTGTTATTTTCATTTTAATGTTTCCTTTATTTCACGTGCATAATAAAAACAGAAAAGGTATCCACTAAATTATGAATAGGTAAAATGACATACATAATATTTTTCTTTCGAAACCTGTATACGGTCGATGATGGTCGATTTGTTTTTATTGTGGTCACCGCTTCCAAAGGGATAACACATTTGAAGCTGCTGGATTAAGTTTTTGGTTGTCGTGTTGTAAAGCTATATGATCAGCCCTATTCATAAAGCCACACTATCATGAATAGCATTTGATTATGGAGCGCAAATAATCATAATAATAACATCTATAAAAGTACCGCTGTTTCATCATTGGTCAAAATGGGTTCCTCTAACGCCCAATGGACGAGGTCCAAAATCGATACCGATGCGCCAGAGTTTATGAATCTACTATAGCATGGTGTTGCATGATTGATTGCATAACTTGAAGAGAACAAGGCCTTTGTAAAATCTTTTGATTTCATGGTGGGGGTTGTGAACACAAAACCTGTTTTAAAATGCTCATTGGACTATAGTAAATCTATTTCGAAGATGTCAGCTTTTTAAATACTTTAACAAAAAAGTTATGGAAAAAGTACAACAACAAAAAAGAAAATTATAGAATTCCTAAAAAATGATGCGCAAGGGGACGAGAAACTGCGTTTATTATTTTTACTTGGCCTTATATGAACGTAGGACCCAATTTATTTATCACGTTGGCTAGGGGACTGTGATCACACCTTATACATGTATCATCACCTGATAATGCATCTTACCTTAGGGGACGATAATGTGCCTTTCCTGTGAGAAAGAGCTCTACATGCACATCTAATACACACTACTCTACAACAAAATATCTCATTTGTATGGATGGGACTTCTACATCCAACCACTACAGAGAAAGAACAGGTATCTTGGGGCACACTAGGAAATACTAGTTTGTGGTAAATATTTAATCAAAACGAAAATTAAAATAACACTAAGAGATTTCTTGATCTTCCTGTTAAGGGTTATATGTAGTTCATAAGAAAGGTATCTGTTTTGTAGAGTCAATCCTAAAAGTTCATACAGGAGCATATTATCCCTTATATTCCGACAGAAAACTCTCCTGGCTTATTACTAGATACTTATAGAATTGTCTGTTCCATCTCTCAATCGATTAACATTGGCATTACAGCATTATAATGCAAGGCATAGCCTGCGCTCAACACTCATACTCTATTGCCAGAAATGACTACAGTGGGGCAATCAGGGGCATACGCAGATAAAGCCAAACAAGGATAGTTTGCTTGTGATCTTCCACCAATCAACACAATTTATTGATTTGAATGCCTGTAATTGTAAATGAAATTTAGCTGTAAATAAGAATTTCAGTCGTCTTTCGATTCCAAAATTCCATTAAATTCTTTGAACCTTATTCTTTTTGATCATTATTATAGAAACATATTTTGCTCAGGACACAAACAGATCAAACATTGTATGTTGATTCTTCAATGTTATGTTATGATTATCACAAACTGACATTAATCATAGCTGTTAAAAATGACATCATTGGAAGAGGAAGCAAAAGATTTGGCAAAATCATTCAAATTAAGTGGGTTAATTAAGGAATATAAGCTGTATTTCCCACTGCAAGTATTATAAGAATTGAGATGTTGTTAGTTGCAGGCATGAAACCTGTTTGCTCTTTGAAAATGTATATAAACTGTAAAACAATTTCAATTTTCTGTACCTTTTCTTCATGAATAGCCATGAATGGCCAACTTACTTTCATGATTCAACATTTCCTTTTGTCCAGGTATTGAGAATGCTACTACCACTACTACTATAGTTTAATCAGTTCCAAATTGGCGAGAAATATTCAGTTTTTATCTCTCCGCGCACAAAAGTAATCCAAGCTTACGCACACGATTATGGCTACATGCACGCATCACGCACAGTGCGCTTGTTGCCTTCATGCATGCCTTGCCTGCGTCCTTCTATATTCATTCGCTGTTGTAAGGAGGGTTTTGCTAATTTGGAACTGATCAAACTATAGTATATCATACACCCATTTAAATAATTTGCGGTTATTTGATTTTCAAGAATTTGGTCCTCTTGCAAAATCACAACAAAATTAAATTACTCACAAAATAAGTTTCATTTACAGTATATCAAGGGTTTGGAGCCATAAAGACCTAGCTACAATGGCTGCCATGTGTAATGTTGCATTTTTACAAGGGCGCACTATATAGAACCAGAAGCGTATAGCATATGGCAGCTATTACAGATAGTGACTATGTATCTGTTCAAAAAGATCATATTTGTAATAGCTGCTCTGAATTACATATCATTTGCTCAGCATTTATATTCAACCCCATATATAACAATTGGCAGCTTTTAGAGATAGGACCTTGTGGCGCTAACTTTTTTCTCCCACTTCCATCATTTACCCAAGGAGGAAACTTGTAATTCTAGAACACTCTGTGCCTAAGAACAGGTTCTTGCAAAAGTTAAAGATATTTCTCCCCTGGTAGCTGCCGCCGATAGTGGATAGATATAGACGGATCAAGTCAACTTGTTAGTATAAATTGCATAAAATAAGTAAGGAAATCATACACGAGGGCAAGATTAGTTGCCGTATATCTTGAGGATATAGAGTGGGAAATATGAGCTCCCGTTCAATATTCCAATCAACCTTCTGGATATCACGGTGTGATATTTATTTATCTAGATCTATGTGAATAATTTGCAAACATTCAGTGAGAGAAGATCTACAAATCTACAGCCTGTATATATACACAAATTGCAATTAATAAGACTGATTTATTTAGTAATGCATGATTTATTTGTATAATTCTGCATTGAGGCATTATATGCTTCATCATGGAATGGATGTGGTTGTATTGATAGGATTAAATCATAGGCAAACAAATAATTGGAAAATGTATAGCTTTAGGTCCCATGAATCAAGTATTTGACAGAATAAAATGCACCCGACAATCATCAACACCATCATCAAGCGACCTTTGACATCAGAGGTTAACAAAGGGCAGAATCATCATAGAATCTCATCTAAATTAAGAAGATGTGCATCACACATCAACAATTCAAGATAAACAACTCTGTGCTATATGCTCATTTATATAAGCACACTTTATGTGTGTTATGGTTTGGTCAGGTTATGTAGCTTAAAATTCCTTATTCTGAAGACAAAATATTTTAAGTTCAGACGACGAAAAAAAACCACCCTGTTTTACAGCGAAGGGACCTGTCAAGTAGAGTCGGGTGGTTTTTTTTTTAAAACCTAAAATGTCACCAAAATCTGCAAAAATCTGGAATTATTTCAAAAATTGTTGAGGAACTTTTTTTGACAGATTTTCTGCAAAAAAACTGCTGATTTTACATGATTTGAGAAAACAAATTCCTCGCCTTATGGCACATTTAATTGTGTGAAATATATTGGAAAGTTGAGATGTTCACCATGGGCAATTTAATAATATCTATTGTGATTCCTATTATATTCACAATAATTTTAAGATTTCACAGTCAAAAAAATGATACTCTTTCATTAGCCTTATTACAAAGATTTGTAGATTAAATTTAGTCAAATGAATCCAATGATAATCCCTATGGATCAACCGCATCAATACAATATGATGAAATTACACAGCAACAAATTGCTTTCCTAATCATAATCCGAATGGATATTGGTCAATTAGGTTTCTATCCTGAATTGGGTCTATACACAGCTACATTTTATCAGCATTAGTATCGGACCGTATCAAGGATATTCACCTGGTCTGAACCTATGCAAGTAAAAATAGAATTGTGAGGTTCACAAATACCTTTGCTATAACGGCAGTAGGAAGCCTCTATGTGCAGGTATTTTTAGAAATGAAAATCACAGTTCTGAGGTAGTCTTTTACAATAAAAATAATGATAATAATAATACTGTTGAAGTTGACAATTTTTGAAGCGAAGCATTGTTAAAATGGTGAGAGTAGTTAATGTGTATAATAGAGTCTAATATATCACATCATCCGATTGTGGTTAAAACATAAGAAACAACTGTTAAACAGAACACAATCCATAGATGTAAATTTTGACTGGTTATCAATTAATTTACAAAAAAAGAAACAAGGATATAAACTTAAAATAATGAACTGTGTCTAAATGCAATGCAATTCTCAAAATCTGAACTTGTTACAAAATCAAGAGTTGTTCCTTTTGCTGTGTTTTTTTTACTTATTGCATGTCTAAGCGTAATTTTCAAGCATGTTCATTGAATTCAATATTTGCCCCAGCAGTGCATAGTGAAATCAAAGACTTTGGTGAAATGCAATCTGATAATCTTTTTATCCCAATATTCCGCAGGCAAAGTGCATTCCCTCACCGGAAGTATCAACTGGGCAATAAACTGTGCGTTAGAGATGAGACAAATCAGTGGTAATCACTCATCACCTGCGTACAATTGAAGTTGCAAGTACATTTTGTCACAATATCCTGCAGGCAAATAACCTACCTAAATATTAATATCAACTGGACAATGAAATGTTCATGAATGATATGATACAAATATGTATTGTATTAAAATTTCATCTCAAACCCTGCAGACAAATGAATGCACATTAATATCAACTGGACATTGACCTGTGTATATATGAGACAAATATGGTAATTACAAATGACCTACCTTTGTTGAATGAAGTGAACTAAAATTGTTTCATCCCAATAAGGTTTATCGCAAATAGGTAAAAATAAATTGATTATCTTTTTCTGATGCATTGTGGGATTGCAAATTGTACAAATTCAAGATTTTTTCTCAAATTTGTACGAGAATTTGTTCACTTTGCAATCCCACATTGAATCAGTAAAGGATATTCAATTGATTTTTACGTCTATTTGCGATGAACCTTATCCCTACAGGCAAAGTGCCTACCTGCACATTAAAGTATTAACAGGGCAATAAACTATATGCATGTGTTGTAATTACTATGGTTATAACTTATTATTCGTGAACAAGTGAAGTGATCTATAATCATTTCATCCTAGTACCCCGCCATGCACATTCATTTCAACTGGTCCTGTGAACTGAGCATAATAGCCAGAGTGAGAAATAATAATCATTTCATTACAATGCCTAGAAGGAAAAGTACCAATCTGCAAATAAATATAATATCACCAGTTGAGCTGTGAATAGTGAACAGGAGATACCTACTTGAGTTTCATCTCATGGATTTCCTCCATCTTCCTCTCAAGTTTCTCCGGTTGTCTGGGGATGATTTCAAAATTTGTAGAATATGCCGGCTCATGTTCATCTTCATCATAATCCCCAAGATTAGCTGTGTAATAATAAAACAATAGGGGAAATATATATTTAAAGATAGAAAAAATATTCAGTATGCATTTAAAGGTAGATGTTCCGATTTTCAACTTGAAGTTTTCTATTCTACATGAAAGGTCATCCTTAAAAAAGTCGTGTTCCAAAGTTTAAGTTGCATAGCTCTAATGGTTCTTATTTTAGATGCACAAGATGCTGTGAACTGTACCCATTGAGTATTACACAAACTATATCGGTGGTTACCACCATTCGCGGTAATTCGACGTTATTTCATCGATTTCTCCGTAATTATACCGATTTAGGCCGTCAAATTTCAGTATGATGATGAGAAAAATACGAGCTTTCATATGATATGAAAATCTCCGTATGTTTGAAATAATTCGGTGTTACGAAAATGTGATCGGGTCATCTACCTTTAAGTTTATAAAACAATGGTTTTTTATATATTTGTGAATGGCGATAAACAAATGGGAGAGGTCCCTTTGCTTGTAGAACAGGGGGTTTTCCTGTCACCAGCTTAACCCACCATTTCATAAGTTCACTTTGGAAGGGTTATAATTACTTCCGTCTAATTATGCATGTATTGTGTAATTAAATGACAAACACAAGTTTATTATTCAGTATTGAAGTAGCGAACTGCATGTCTCTAAATGTCGCTTTGCCAGCCTACATGGTTTAGATCCAGACATGTCTAATAATAAAAGTTCATGACTTTAACCACAACACAATTTATAATTCATAGTCTTTTCACAATAATTGGGAGTTTTCTGTTGACCAAATAGATATCAGGGAAATCTATCTTAGTTTTTATTTTCGAAGGATTACAAATATAAATTCATCTCTCTCAACTGTTTGTACATTTGCTATCACTAGGTTACAGTTTTGACAAAACCATCTGTCAAGCCTAATGATATTTACATGATTGATGAAAACAATATTTTCAAACATGACTTATAGTTGTACTTTTACAGATGAAGTCATGTTAAATGCTGCTGGCAATTCCAAAATAAAGAGCTATCCGGCATGGGTTGGGGCAGTTATAACATTGCAAATCAGTACATTTTAATAATATTACATTGGTTGGTGATGGTCCATTTCAACAACTCCCCCATACCTTAAGTACAGTAACAAAGCGTTGTTGATTTGAGATAAACCCACTGTTCATATGCAAATTACTAGGATAGCGAACCTTATTTGGAAACCGCAAAATTGTAAACAAACAAAAATGTTCGCACAAATTTGTTCATTTTTTCGGCGTATAAATGCATTTCGCCATGAAATCCTTAAAGTTAGCAAATAGCTTTATATACCGAAATGTAGCTATACCCCTGAGGAAAATATTCTTGGCGAGGGCCATATGTAAAGGTTCACTTCTAAAGCCACAATTTTAGCCGAACCGTCGCTACCTGAGCGCAAGAGAATCGCAATTTTTGCATCATCTCGGCGAAATGTGTTCGCTTTGATCTCCAGGACCGTACCACTATTGAAACGGAGGGGTGTGTTTTGATTTTATACAAATATTCTATAAACATGTATCAAAATGTGTTGTGTAAATTAAACGCATTCTTGATTTAATTTTTCTCCGAATGTTAAAGGTGGTGTGTGAATAAAATGCTATTTACAAAATATTTTTCATTTCACAATTACTTGCGAAATAATTTGTCTTCTCTCATGTTTACCTTTTGTAACCCAGCCCATTCTGAAGTTCGATCGCCCATTTACGGGGAACGGACGATGTCCAAATAAGGGCCTAATTATAATAAACGTAAACTTTTTTTCTCGATTTTTAAAGAGCAGCTATTTTTTTAATGTCAAATTAAGCCTATTAAAACAAGTTTTGTACTTGTTTTCATTAATTATCCAAAACGATATTCACATTTGAATGATGTAAATATGTTTGGTCGTTGTTGAACGGGGTTCAACAAGGTCTTCGTCGTTGTTTATCTTGAATCGACAACGGTAAGACGGGTTTATTTTGCTCGGGCAGCTAGCTGCCCTCGCAAAATAAACCCGTCTTACCGTTGTCGATTCAAGATAAACAACTCCGAAACCTTATTGAACCCCTAAATATACAATTGCTCCCTCCTATGCTGGTTCTCATAAACAATAGAACATTAAATGCAATATCAGGCCAAGAAAATGTCCGTCTCACATACCCGCATACGTAAGGCCCCCCAAAAATAATTGTTGTGTTGCCCTCAAGTGGGAAAAATCGGAAAGTCAGGTCGGTCGGTCGATTTCTTTTTTTGATTTTTAACATATCGCAAAATTTATGTGAACTAAAGTTTAAGATATATAGCCAGGGATTTAAATAGCAAACCATGTCCAGGTATTCAATGTGAGCTACTGTAGTTGTAATTTTTGAATGGATACGTTAAATATGCTATATAAAACAGTTGAAAAGGAAGTTTAAGGTAGAGTTTTGCTAAAAAACCTGAGTTTGAAAAATAGAAATAAATAAAAAACCTGACCCGACTTTTCTGAATTTTACGGTCGGTCGCTGAGGGCAACAGTATGTTGAGCCACTTTGGCCGCATAAGTCTATGCGCTGAGCCCAATTTTTGCCTTTTGGGGAAGGGGGCGACAAAGAAATCTGCATTTCGCATTGTTCATTTTCTTTAAAAACACACACAAAAAAAGCAGGAAAAAAAGCAAAATTATAGCATAGTTATTTTCCAAAATGTATGCCTCATCTTAAATGTGCACTTACCATGCTTACTGACAATGTGCAGACTTAACATCATTTTGTATTCAATTATGATAAATGATTTAACTTTATCTTGCAATTTAGCGATAATAAACTTCAACCTACTTACTTAAATCAAGTTTGAAAAGTGAAGACAAAAAACTCTATGATAATCAAAAATGTTCTCTATGCAATTGAGAACATTTTCAATTTACCCCCGGCCCTGTAAATGGTACAGTCCCATTCTGCCTCGGGTCATGGCAGGGTCGCTGGCGCATGCGTGGTAGGAGGTCTCGTTGCTCTACCTCCCTCCCCGGGTTGGACGTGGCGCGTACGTGGCGACCCCTTTCGATTCCATATTGTTTCATGCTCTCTATGCAAGAGGATTGGTGTACTTTTCGCTGAAGGTGGAATAAAGTTTCCCACCCTCCCACCCTTAATGTTGTACAACATTATTTAAAAGTTGTGATTGTATTTTATAAGGCAGTGGTATACTTTTTAACATTAAAAGTTGTGATTGTATTTATTGCTATTACAAGTGGTTGGTTGGAAAATTATGGAACATTTCACTAATGGAATTAAAATGTTCCGAGAAATTATACATTAGTGAGATATTTGGTATATTGAACATTGAAAGGTACCGATTGTCTCAGGGGAAGTTTGAATGACAAACTTCTATCCATTTGAGTCGAATGACTCTAATTTTGGCTTATTTCAATTACCACCTTTTAACATTTAATTCAAATTCAATGAGGTATAGTTTAAGTCTTTGCCTAGGTTTTCCTTCGGCTTCATCAGAATTTACGATGAAGTCAGGAGCGGCGTACTCAGCCGGCTCCCGCGATTGGTTAAACTCACATTTTGATTGACTTATGCATAATATTATCTAGTTTTCAATGGAGGCTCTAGTAGCATTTATACTTGGAACAGGGGGCCGTGATTTGCATTGCGCGACCCCGGGTATTGGTAGAAAACAATTTGTAATGCTCCTCTCATTGTACGCTTTCCGAATTGAATGTGTTGATAAGCCAAGTACAAATAAATGCGACCTCTCTTGCATAGCATAGCATGGCATGGTGACGTACGCAAATTAAAATTCAGCGTTGTTGTCGTCATTTCCAGGGTCCGAGGGTAAACCTGGGTTATATTTAATAGCTGCCTCTCAAAATGGATAGTTGCATACTGTAAATTGCAACATATACTTTTTAGCATGGATATCAGGCCATTTGATTTCATTTATCATTTGGATTTACAACACGTAGGAAACAAATATATGAGCTAGAGATGAAGAAATCAATTGCAGAGCGCGATGGAATTGTGTCACCCTTTTATGAGTTTAAAATTGATTTCCTGATAGAGGAAATGATTAAATTAACTAATCTTCAATGATAACACCTCATGATGAAATAGTTTTAGTTATTGTTAATGAACTTGAATATATAGCTGATGCATTGGCACGCAACCTAAGGGATCACAATGAAAGATACCATTTTTGAAATAGAGCGAGTTATTAATCTAAAAATTTGAAGAGAAAAAGATATCTCTTTGGGGAATATGATGTGAAATGTGTAATTTTCAGGTGTGGGGGGAAAATGTGTGTAACACTTTTAGAACATGGAACAATGGGTTTAATATATATACTCGTTCACCTCCTTATGAGCAGTGACATCAGGGAGTTTTCTAACATTCATGAACAAGCACCGACATTCATTTTTGATTGTAGGTCTACATTATGCCATAGTGTATTAATATCACTTAGGCAATGTTAAAGTTCACTCTTTGGAATGCACTCTGGTATCACTGCACAGAGATATGTAAATGAAATATATAATATAGTATAGCATTTATCAGTTGAAACTTGTTACAAGAAACTGTTCTATATATATGTGGGGACTGGGTTCCTATCAAACACAATTTTGAAGTATTTTCAACCAGATGGACCAGGTAAACTAAAGCAAAATTTGAGACAAAAGTCAAGGACCCCGTGGAATTGAAAAAGGATCATGATGCCAATCATGATGACTCACTCAATAAATACTTTATTTGTATTCCATGTGTTGAAGATTTTACAAAATGTAGAGATTCAAAAAGTAATCAATATGATTGAGTAATCAATATGATGTGATGGTTTCTTTTTATAACCAGACATTCTTTTCAAAATGTATGTAATTTTATGAATATGGACTGGTGACCTTACATTCACTACCAGACCTTCTCACTATTTGTCTATTTCTTTTCTTTGACAACTTAGTCACGTCCCATCCATCTGATTCTGAAAGAACCTATCACATTTAAAGAATCTTATTCTTACTACTTCAGCCATATTCCCTAAATGTCCCATAGAGTGCCTCGCAAATAAAGCCATCCACATAATGTAATGGGGAGAGACGGGTTTAGGTGAATCTGATCTTCTACTTTAACTTTACACTTTTACAATTTCAATCACTTATTTGTATGTAGCAAATAAGCAGCATCCGTCATGAATTGAATGTAAACAAGCCATGACTATACAAAGACTGCCTGACATGTAACATGCTAACCAGGGTGATACTTAAGTAAAAGGGAATATAATAGTTATATTGAGATTTTGTTGGATTTTTGTTTTGAATTGAAGTAGTTCTCCATTCAATGTGTGCTCACTCAAGCATTATAGCCCCGTACTAATGTTGCTGTGAACACGTACATTATGTGTGCCAAAAATCATTTTGATGGAGTAACTCATTTTAAAAATATCAGGCATAATCTTTAAGGGGAAATTATTTTTGTTGAACTGTGTATGTAGGAATAGCTTTCACTTCAACTGAACTCAATTTACAGATTTCTGGTGCCTTTAATGTAATATTCCACTCTGATTAATGCACCAGTCGTTGCAATTATAAAGTCCATTATGGTAATAGATCAGGGAAATTATATATCAGACAGAAATGGACCGGCGGTATAGCTTTGATAAGATAAGTGTTTTATAAAGCCATTGTTCATCACGAAATAACCCTTAGAACACTGAAGTCAACCTTCTATAACCATCCTTAAGAAAGTTTGCCAACACATCATTTAATCATCTAATATATCTGGCTCTTGTTACGTTTAGGATGAACGTCTGAAAAAATCTTGACATTTGGAAAGCTCCCATACTTAAGCACAAACAAGTGCAGAAAAAGAGCTGAAATCAAATTTAACACACAAAAATCTGATCACACCCCCTGTATAAACTGGAAATCCATGTCAACATCCTAGTTCTTGGAATCTTTGATTGATGTGCTGATTCAACTATCTGGGCATAGGCAGAACACTCACATCTTATCAAAGAATAAGTATTTGACATGTTAAAATGCAGTATAGGAATGCACGGCTGATGTACGAGACCATGAAATTCTCTGAAACATTAACATTGATCATGTCCCCACTACACGCACGTCTGCATGTTGTATGATTATACGGAAGGCAAAAAGTCTGTATTGTTAAAGGGGGGAAAGCTTCAATTCTCTCTTATCCTAGATGCCAACATAGTATATTACAGGATTTCTGACCCAATGAACTTTTTGGGAGACAAGAAAAATAGATAAATTGCAAGATCAACCAGGGCTTGAAGCCTTGGGGTTCTTGTAGCACACAGATTCTAAACCCTGTGATCATCAGTGCTATCACTGATTAAATGGGAAATTGATGTGATACATAAGAGGCAAGCATTTTACACAGTTACAAAAAGTGTTCTTGTGCCCAGCAGCAATCGTGTGGATACATGTATATATGATGCAGCACATCAAAAGGGGGGGGACTTTGCGGAAAAGGGACAGCAAATAATAAAAAATATAGGAGTCATTTTCACCCGTAAAATCTGAATGCCATGATCAATTTTGATACATTTGGTGTCATTTTAAAGCATAGAAAATTCTCTGAGAGCACACATAATAAACTCAAATTTACATCAAAACGATTTTGACATCAAAAGGGGGGACTTTGCATTTGTGCGTTTTTCAAGATATGTACATGTAGATGAAAACGGACAGAAAATAATAAAAATATAGGAGTCATGAAAATGCTCTGACAGCACACATAATAAACTCAAATTTACTTCACCTGTTAAGTCCCCCCTTTTGATGTGCTGCATCACATAAACAATCAAAATCAAATGTGCTCAAAATTCAGAACATGAAAATAACCATTTATTAATTACTTTGTACACTGAAGCTGATGATGGGCTTCCTAATGTTTCAACGGCAGGCAGGAAGCTGAAATATTAATAAAGTGCACCTTAAGTTTTTTCTGGAAATTAATTTTTGTTTTTGCACCTACATAATACTTGGCATATATATTAACTACCATCTGAAACCGTTTACCTTAATTTGCCTTCCATCATGTAAACATTTCACGATTTAGTAATTTCGATGTCGACATTGAAATTATCAGCATCACTCACCACATAACTTGCTGCAACCAAATTTCAATATAGCGCGGTTGTTCAACCGTTTTCCCATAAATCATTACACTTCAGGGTTCCTACATACCTTATATTGAAACAATTCCTTTTTTCCAAATGTCATTTTTCTCGGCAATCTCTCAATGCCCCTTTAAATTGAATGCATCCATCTTTTAATTCTAACTGTGACATTTTATCTTCTTATATAATGCGCAAATCCCCAACACCAAGTTGCCATGGTGAATCAGCTTAAAATAGAAGTAATATTAAATTCTGGCAATGAAAGTCAAAATAAGAAAAGGCCACTTCACATTCAAACTATACTGTTTATTGTGGAACCATGTTAGTACTTTACATATCTTGTGGACATAAAATAAATCAATTCTAATTTGTGGGATGGTTATTAAAAATAAACTGATGTGAGGCAGGTATACTCAAATTATTTGAAAATAAGTAGGCCTATCTAAGGTGCCTAATTCCATGACAACTTCTAAGGTGTTTACTATCGAACATGGTTAGTTCATTTAAAGGAAATAGTTGCCTCAAAATGTTGACTAATTTGCCTATTTGTCATAATTTTATTGAAATTAATGAGGAGTGACTTCAAATGACTTTTTCAATTACAATAAGATACACGAGAAAGAGTTCCTTGCCAAATTAATTTAATGTAATATGAAATAAAAACTAATAATACAGCCATCCACTTCAAATTATATCCTTATTGAATTGGGGCAGTGAATGTTGATTGCTTTTGACACATCATCATCAATTATTTATGAAATGACGTAGAGCTGATATAGATTTTTATGTCTTTTATGTACTTTGGATTGTAAACCTAAGAAAATTGGGCAGTGGATGTTGATTGTTGATTACTTTTTTCACACCATCATGATGCCATCATCATATATTATTTATAGAATGACATAGAACTTATAATAGACTTGCTACAAGACATTATTATTCTCTTTTGAATTACCGTATCCTTATATAATTTTTAAATTTTACTAAAAGACATATTTTCAAAATTCAATAAACCAGCCTTTGTTATCGAATTGGTTAGGAAAGGACAGTACATTTTCAACCTAAGTTTTAGTTGAGAGTACATACTGTACATACAGGGTGAGTCAAAAAAAAGTTTACTCAACTTCAGCGATTTTTTTTAGAAAAAAGCATTCGTTTGTTTTCAAAACAATTTACTACGGTATAAAGACAAATTAATTAGCTTTGATATGAATTTTATCTGGTTTAGATTGGTTGAGGGAAACTTATTTTACGCTGCTTTGAATGAAAATGACCAATTTAATGTCCGAACACGCTTCCAGATCTTGACCATTATATTTCATAAGATACGACCAATACAAAATTACAATACCGACAGCGAAAGGATCAATTCCTTTGTTATGAAATGATTAAAGTGTGGTAATTGTGTCATAAATAGGCCTTAAAGCTGTCTATTGTCCCTCAGTGCAACCATCCTAAGCACACTCTCAAAGATCAGGAGAAAGACCAAACAAGATGCTGGATTATCAAGTGGGTTTCTATTCATTAACAGGAATAAATTTTACATGTAGAGAGAGAAAGAGAGGGATACTATAACTTACTAGTATTACTGTGGACATTGACAATTTTTGATTGGTTCAAGGATAATGGTTACTTAATTGGACATATTTACGAAAAATAAGTGCAATATTATGTTTATTGATTTTATCAAAATACTATATCGTTTATTATTCACATTATCAGATAGTCACTGGTGACAATTTTTATTCAATATCCTCACATTATCAAATAGTCACTGGTGACAATTTTTATTCAATATCCTCATCTAGTTTTATCATGTTTATGAATATCCCTTGCGGACTATTTAATCCTTGCAATTATCCATATTTCATGTTTTAATCTATTAGGAGACAATTTTGAACAAGTCTATTGTCTACTTAATTCTTTTAATAAACAAGATGTGTAATGCTTTTACATCATAATCCTAGTAAACATTGTTAAGCTCGTTAAGCTTGAAATTAAAAACTGTGTTTTTGGTGAAAAAACAGCTCCTGTACAGAAATAGTCATATTTACTTAACGGTATCATCAAATAGCGTGATTTTTTTCTCCAGATGATAGCAAAGAAATGGCGCAATCATTTAAAGTTTTGTTTGCCTTGATTTTGTGGTCAGAAATATTTTTTTAGATTTTTTCAATTAGGGTAAACTTTTTTTTGACTCACCCTATACAATTGCCTGTATGCTGATTATACTATCAGTTGGGCGATTGAGCTAAAGAGGGTAGAATAAAACTTCCCATTGCCAATGACACACTTATTTCCATCGCACAACTTACACATGCTTGCCCCCCCCCCCCCCCCAGTCAGCTCAAGTCCCACCCCGTTTTGGGCCCCAAACAATCAAAAATGTTGTAATGACAAAATTACTTAAAATTGGTCTAAAAATGTCTAATTCAGAACAAATTAAGCTAGCTTCAGGCAAATGTTACATTACAAGCCACATTTATTTTGCGCATTTCCCCCCTAAACTGTTGTTTGCCGCCTCTCCCCCCCCCCCCAAAAAAAAAAATCTTGCCAAAGACAATCCACGGAATTGCAAAGATCATGCCATACTTCATTCTATTCAAATGTTGCAAACTTTAAATAAGAGAGCATGACAATTGCAGGGAATTATTGCAACCCAGTGGATTGGCTAGAAAATTGAGGGGTTTACTAAAATTGACGCAAAGTTATAACACAATGATCGATTTGATTATTTTGTTTAATTAGGTGAGGAAAAATAACCCAGACCGACCCTTTTTTTGCGTTTTTCAAGATTTTTTAAGATTTTTTTTCTCAAATCATTTAAAATCAGCCGTTTTTTGGCCGAAAATCTGGCGAAAAAAGATTTTTACAGATTTTTGTGATATTTTAGGTTAAAAAAGAAATTTAAAAAGAACCAGACCGACCGACCAACCCGTCTTGACAGGTCCGTTTGCCCGTAAATCAGGGGGGGGGGGGGGGGTGGGGGGTTTGTCGCCTTATCTTTATATTTCTGCCTTTGACGGAAAAGTGCTGGTTCACCCTACAGTACCCCTTTCCACCAGAGGTATAATTGGTAAGGTCATTACTACAATTCATACCACATTGGCTAAAGCAGGAATCAAACCCACCTGTACTGCATTGTGAATCTATCACTTCTTTTTAAGAACTGTTATCTTGAACTAAAAGCAATTAATGTACCTAATTAGCTATAAATAACACACTTGCTGATGATCAGATACAACCATTACGGTTAATTTTGTTGAAACCAAATCTGTTTGCGCTCTAACCTTGCTTTAATGTTGGTTTTATGTAGCGCATGACTAAAGCCCTCCACAATTACATTTAAGCCGCTGTCATTATAGGACAATCAGAATCAGTTTGCTTCACCATAAATACTGGAATAGGTGGCAGCATTCCTATCAAACACTTTTATTACCCGGAAACAGCTCCTCATTTTAACACTTGGGTGGAGAGAGGCAAGCAGCAGGGTAAAGTGTCTTGCCCAAAGACATGACACGTTGACCACAATGGGACTCAAATTCACAACCTTACGATTTTGGCAGTACTCATTCCACTGGATCCTACTTGGAGTGCCTTCCTTTATTATCGCTGGCCCTTTCAGACTCAATGAGCATATGGGTGTTCGTCTATCTATTCACTATGTTTTGACAGATGATTATGACGGCTATTTCTTCTTTCTTGAATTGTGAAAACTTGACACGACCGCAAAACAATAATTAACCAATGATTCAAAACGACATGATAAATTGCTTGTTTGGTTCAGCATCAATATAATACAGAGGATGACCACGATATCATGTCCATGCATGCATTCATTCCTGCTCTGGGCCTCCAACATTGTGACTCCCACACTAATACTTCGACTTTGCCCGTGTACTATTTATCTACACACTTCCACATGATATGATGGAGGAGGCCCCATCATTTATTCTGCATCATCAATGGCGCACATACATTTTCAGTGGAACGGGTCCTTGTTAGTACAACCAACACAAATACTTACGGCTGACTGTTTTTAGCTACTCACTGCCAGCCATGCAATGTATGATATATGGCCATGTGTTTTGAACTGACCACCCAAAAAGGGTGGCGGCGTTGCATTTTTGGTGACGAATCATCCATCTCTCTCTATTAACTCAACAACTATATGTGGTAGAGCTATGGTTTAGGTGTCATTTGAAAGCTTATTTATCTAGCTACACTGTGTGAATACATCAGGTATTTCTATAACTGTTTGGCTGAGATATGATTGATTATACTTCGAAAGTCAGGGGTGGCGGCGGTGGCGGTGGCGGCGGTGATGTCGTGTACAATCTCTATGGGGAATATAGAAAATGTTCCCAATTCTACGTTCAAATTACAATAACTCCTCAATTCTGTATGGTACAAATATGATTTTGCTCTCATTTTATAGATTGTTTTATATTCTATAAGTTTCTGTTTCAACAAACGTGTCAACTCTTACGTAACAGTTGTAATCACGAATCGATTGCATTGTCCTCACTACACAGTGAACTTGCCCTAATTCATCGGTTTTACATACATGACTATAACAACAAAATTATTCAACCGATTATAGCAAAATTATACATTTTTGGAAAGCTCTCGAATAGGGGAATTCAGAAATCTTGCTTAAAATAGGATAGGGTGAATAGCCAAAAAAATATATGTGTAAACTCTAATAAATTTGAAATGTAAACGTTTGTGCTCATTTACTTCCCGATATAGTATATTTCAACAAGTTACCCTTGACAACCATTATGTTCTGATGGGTAAATTGCACGAGGAACTAATTTGCACAGTAAAATGATGATTGGGATAGGAATACAAAAAATATTGAGCTTTAATCAAAATATGAAAAAAATCGATATTTTTTTAACATTCTTAATCACAACATGTTACCATTAAGTCTCATGCAAATTCCAATCGCATATTTAGATTCCTTGTGAGATTACCGTTCAGAAAATATATACTTTTTATGGGGTAGAACAAGTAGTTATTGCGATATGCTAATTCGAATCTCAGATGTTGTAAAATGTAAAAATCTGGACATGCAACGGGAAGGGTGGCGAGTTCAAAACACATTGCCATATACATCAAGTACTTAATTGAAAAGAAAACTGTGCATGCGACATTCCAAATTGAGATCAGAAAAACAGGTCATCAAATGGGTGCCTGACAGTAATTTGATTCCTGCTGTATAACCATGGATGCATGAATGTTTATAAGCAATACATTTAAACTTCAAATCTAATAGGTCCATATGCTTGGATGGTCTCTGTAGCAATAAGCTAAGGACATAAGTTATCAATTCAATCACAATAACATTGTTTTTTTAGATGGAAGGAAACTAACAATGGTTTCTTATTGATAGCGTGTGAGGGCAGAGCAGACCTTCATTAACTGCAATTGAGGATGGGTCAAGCTTTCACATTGATGGGACAGAATCACTATAGTTCAATCAGTATCAAATTGACGAGAAACATGCAGTTTTTATCTCTCCTTGCGCAAGTACGCATACGGTTTTTGCACAAGCCACATATTTGATGCACGATGCACCCCACACTCTGCTGCAAGGAGGCTTACCAATTTGGAACTTACTGAACTATAGGTCGTTCCTGCATGTAGATACCTGATCACATTTAGACGTGCATGTCAATGCTCGAAGTCAGTAACTATACCCACTAGATTGTGGTCACAACATTGGTGAGCCTATCCATCTGAAATTCATGGTTGTCTGATTGGATTGATTCATTGATATCCTTAGTTCTACAGAAAAGGTCTTCTTTTCATCTACACACTTACACTGTATGATATATGCCCCAAGCCAGGCTGCATCGTCAATGGAACACAGGAGCCTTCCATGGAACAGGTCTCTTTTCAGCTGAAGAAAAAGCTGATATCTGGTAATCTCTTCCCTGATTATACCTGGATCCTCAGGATAGTACTTCACACGAAAGATACAGGTGTAGTGAGGACCTGTGCCTGTGAAAGAGTTATAAAATTGAATAAAAAAACAAATATTTAATGAGTGAAGGCTGCTGTGTAACAATGTTCACAGAGCGATTGAATTTGTTGAGCGCTTACTGTCATTTTTAATCCTCCCAAGAAGTAAGTGACATACTGTCCCTTCCCTAACCAACAGCTTTTACAAACTACAATAATAAAAAAAGTTTCCAAAACCACACAAATTTACCCTCTTACTGGGCAAATTTAAACAAACAGGATTTTTCCCCTCTGATAAGAGACATATTAATATTATACGCCACTTCTCCCCAAAAGCTTTACTTCAAGAATGATTCTGGAAAGGTATCGATCTATCTAACTATAAGACGTTCTTGCTTTTAATCCAAATGTACCTTTAACAAAATTTCCCTTAGTGTCAATTTATTGTGTAACTTGACATGAATATAAACTACTTTTTCTACACAATGTATGCACATACACGAACGTGACTGTTTAATCCAGTAGATCTATCATTCCTTCAATCGGTTTACACTTGTATTAGATTTCCGATCTACCTGTGAACTAGACATTATATTTCCCCAACTATTTAACACGATGCATGTGGGTCAACTGCTCTGGCAAAAATAAATACATAAATACATAAATGAGAAAATCTGTGGCATATGGCACTGGGACCTATGGAGACAAATATGAGTCAATTTTCCACAATACGCATTAGTACTTGGATGATAAGCTCCCAATCACTCTTGTACTTTGGTCATATTGCCAGACACCAAGGAGGACACTGTTTAGGAAAGGTCATTATGCAGACAACATACAGGGTGCACAAGTACCAGGCCGGTCAAAGTTAAGATGGTTTGACAGAATAATATAAAATCCTAGATTTGGCAACCCATTCAATCATCTACCAACTAGCCGAAGACTGACGGAAATGGTTGTGTCATCACTAGCTTCACGAGCTGTCAGCCATGACAGAAGTATACCAACCAGAAACAACATACAAAGAGAAAATGCTGAAAGTCTATTCTTCTTTACTCTTGTGTTAAAAATAGATGTTACGAATATGTTTCAAAATGTTAGATTTACATGCAAATCCACATTAGAGAGATGTGTTGAGTAAAGCCCATGATGCAAAGAACCAGCATGCGATACATGAATCCACAGGCCTTGAAATAAGAAAATAAATCAAACAGTCCTCTGGGCCCTTGCCTTTGAAATGTTAAGGGTCCTCACTAATTTTTAAGAGTCCGAAAATAAATATGACATTTCGCACAATTTGGCTGCTTTTTTATTTCATAAAAAACATAAAAGACATAAGTATCAGGGATGGAGCTGACATGTAACTTTAAGGGGTCCACACATTTTCATGCACCCTTAGGCCTTCAAAATGGAAATTCTAAGGGATCCCAAGAGATTTTTAGGGGGTTCGTCAAAAGGTGTCCAAGAGTCAGTGGCACAGTGTAGTGTCCCTTTCAAAAAATCACAAATAAAGGCACACAAGCATTAACCTTACTTCATGATCTTCCATGTTAATGTATGTATGCCCAATTGTCCAAATAAGTGGTGACTGAAATTATCTTAAAAATACAAGTTGAGCAATATGTAACATCCACATATTTTATACACATCCAGAAATAAAGTATTTCCCATGTACAAGTTAAATGTACACTAGCAACCAAAAGTATTAGGACACTTTGCAAGCTGCAAATTGAGAGAAATCACTGGGAATCTATTGAACTACTGTGTTAGGTTTTTGGTATTCTAGGGTTATAAAATGAACAGAAAGTTCTTAAAATTGTGTTACAATAAATTTGGGATGATATTCCTACTTAAAACATTATTATTTAAAAGGAAAACATTTGTAACAATATTTCAGTGATTAAGGATTTTTGCATCGATACATGTATATTTAGTTAATTTGAGTCAAATAGCTTGACAACAATTCTTAAGTCGTGATGAAATGATAGCCCTGTGTAGTGTGCCCAGGTAATGTGGGTGCTATGAGAAAGTACAGAGAATCTGGTTGGTTTCCATTTAGAATATGAAAGTAAAGGTGTCAAAATGAAACTAAATTTCCCTCCCAAATATCTTATTTTGAAGATGAATGAAGCGATCAGGTGTCAATATGTGTGAGAGATTAAAGACTAGTGACAATATTGGGATTAGTTTTACTTCAGTGAATCCATTGACAAACAATTGAGAAGGTGTTTTTGAAAGGAAGTCAAAATAGTCAGACTACCCACCATAGGGATTACATTGGCTATAATGAGGTTAATGAATTATTCATGAGCTATTTCCAATGGGACATTTGTATGGGGATTTCAAGAGAGCACATGTTTTCTTTAAATCCATGGAATTGAATTAGCAGATGTTATAGGAAACATGAATTTATCAATGAGAAGAGATTCAACAGCACATTTGTTCGACTCGTAGTGAAATATTACACTCCAAATTGAATATGGTCATGTGTTTCAAGCTCGCCTCCTTTCGCGTTACACACGGATTTTGGCTTTCGTGACATAATTTTAACTTTACACATTTATATTTGCTTGTATACCCCCCTGAGGTAGTAAAAGTATACATTTTCTGAAGGGAAATTGCATGAGGAAACCAAATATGCCATTAAAATTATAGTATGACCAAGAACTAAAATGGTATGATCGGAAATGTTCGGAAAATATCAGCGTTTTTAAATTTTTAATTTGAGATCCATATATTTTTTATACCTATCCCTATCATTATTTTTTTTACATATTTGAATTCCTCATGAAATTACCCATTAGATTATATTTATTTGTCAAAGTTACTATGTCGGTATGGTAATTATACCGGCTAGTGAATATCTCCAATTTTTATTTTATATATTTTTAGAATTTTCAGAATTATTTGTTTAAGGATGAACCCTTCCCTGATATGAACTGCATTTCTGAATTCCTCTAGTTACAAGCTTTCCAAAAATGTATACTTTTGCTTTCATGGGTTGAAAACTTTTTCTGTTATAGTCATTTTTATAAATCCGGTAAATTGAGGCTGATTATTCATGTTGACTGTGTAGCGAATAGGAAGAAAGCTGATGATCATTGTCTTATCCATAATTAATTAGTTGTTAATAATAGTTGACAAGTCTGTTGAACCACATACTTAAAGACTACTAAATATCCTTTGAAATGGGACCAAAATTGTGTTTTTAACATTAGGGGATGACTAGTTATTGTAAAAAGAACAAAGCATGGGATTATCCCCATTGAGTTTGTACAGGCGGCACCCCTTCCAGCGGCACCCCTTCCAGCACCACCCCTGGTCCCCAAACATCAAACAGCTGTATCTCCCTTTTTGTATTAGCTATACCAATGCCATTTGGCAGGCAGATAGCTTGTTATAAGGGCTTTAAAATGATACCAAATTTGTTGAGATAGCTTTTGTGGTTTTAAAAATATTTGAGGAAAATGACAGCATAAAGCTAAAAAATGTAACGGCACCACCCTATTGGGAGGCGAGTTCATAACGCGTGACCATATATGCGATGATTATGACACCATAGTGTCCTAATACTTTTGGTTGCTAGTGTATAAGAATAAGTTTAAATGTAATAAGACTTGACCATGATGCATGTAGGCCTACACTGATCATGCACTGGGTATTGCCAATGCATGCAATGTATTAAACGAAAACATAATCCGACGTCGCAAAAATAAGTTTTTTAAGCTGGAATGGTTCCTTCTGAAGGTATTCCAATAAACTGCCCATGCCAGTTATCATTTATAAATTTCTGCACATGGGGTTTTCCAACACCAGTTGATCTCAGTTCATATTTCCATAGCAATTCGTTAGACTGCCGATAATGAGCTAATTGATATTCAAGAGGTGATTAACTACGGACATTTTACATGCAAAGTCTGACTTGGTCGATAAAATCATGAATTGTAATGCTTTTAAATCATGAATTTTGATAGGAAACATGAACTTATAAAATGTACAATGAACACAATGGAATGGTAATGGGATCTGATGGCTTTATACTTTGTTGACAACACAGTGATAACTTGCAAGCTTCCCGAGAGGCAAATACTTTTGTGCAGCAGTGTACATGTAACATCGGAGGGTGGGGGTCCTTTGTGGATGAGGTAATATGGATGTGCTTATAAATAGGGTAACGTTTTGACACTCTTTGGTGATTGAATAGCCAGCCCTCCTTTCATTCCAATTTGTGTGTGTATATAAATGCATCTAATTTGTTGAGAGTTGGCTTTTTCCAAAACAAATTATTGCCAAATCAGTCAAAATCAACCACCTTTAAAAATGGTAAAAATGTGGATCAATTTTTTTATTTTACTGGTGACACATCTCTTCCACAAAATGATCTGAGTACTGTATGAGTACCACCCCCCCCCCCCCCCCCCACCCCAATCCCTTTCTGTTCATAACATACAATACCTTTTAACTGTTTGGTGATGCTTTTGGTTGGATCCAGCCAGTGCTATAGCAAGAAAATGAAAGGGGGAAAATAATGTTAGAAATACTGACAGACTTGAACAAATATCAGCAAAAACACCTTCTGTAAGAGAGGATTGGGTAGAATTATCACAAGGAAAAGGACCAGATGATGATGGCAAAAATTGGGGAGGGGGTGTCTGGTTCAGAAATGGGACATTGTCCAACAGATCAGGTCATGCATCATTACAGTAGCTAGCTCTGCAAAGAGGATTCTGTTGGTATCTAAAATACAGCCTGCCATGGTTGCTCAATGAAAGAGCATGGGTTACCAGCATAATATCATTGTTGTGATTCCATGGCATAGCAGAGCTGGGGTTAACAAATTACCAAATGGTCAAATCCACTTTCTCATCGATAGTATTATTAAATAGGCTAATTTAAATAGGCTTTTTTGTAATATTTATTTTATATTATCATTATTGTTATGTTTGTAGCAGGAAATTGTAGTGTGTCCCTAATAATACGCTCATTTACAGTCATCTTAAATAATTGACGCATAGCCTGAGGTAGCCCTTCAATCAAATCTGTTTCCTAATCACTCATGAATTTGATTTGATGAGCAATTGCGCAAAACATAAACCGTGACAAGTTACAACATGTTGTACACTATAATATGACCAACTTGATTGCCCTATAGGACATGTGTAGCTATCTGGGCACTTTCATGCAATGCACTTTATAATATAGCGCTAACAAGCCGTATAAAATGTTACTATAATCTGTTAAAATTGAATGTTAATTATGTAAACTCCTATAGACCACTAATTATAGAATTTTGACATATCATTTGTAAAAACAGCTTATAGTTCTTTTTTGTCAACTTGATAATTGTAAATGTTGATATAAATGCAGTAAATGTATTGAAGCGTATACTTTTTGTCTTGGTTTTACCCATGGCAATGTCTGTGAGTAAGGCACAAAAAAAAGAGTTTGTGTTGCCCTCACAAGCTAAAATAGTGAAGGTCAGCCGGCCATATTTTTTATATATTCATTTATTTCTATTTAACCAAATCAACCATTTTATACCTATTATTTTAGTCAACATGTGTGAAGATACTAAGGAAAATGCATACTGGCTGTATTTTGTACCCAATGCATGGTGAATATTTTCTTGGAAGTACACATCCATGAAAAAATACACGCCGACTAACGCCGTGCGTGGAATATAGGTAAAAATAGTGTAGAAATATTAAAAAAATCTTTATTTAAAAAAAAAAAACCTGGCCTACATTTTTCGGAATTTTGACCCGGCCGGATGAGGGCAACACAACCATTTGGGGGGCCTAACCCTAACCCTAACCCTACCTATGCTCGTCCATTATACTGAGTGACAGCCCGCCCTATAAGAACCTTTTTTTATTGATCAGTTATTGATCATTTCCCTGATCACCACTTTTGCAAAACACAGGGCAAACCATTTATTAATTTAATAGAATCTGGCTATTAATATTGCTGATCACGCACTACACAGCAAGCTACACAGCAAGCACGTTTATCAGCTTTACTATTGAAAATGAAAAAGATTAATCTTACTATGTAAATGTATGTACGGCAAGCAATCCCTTTCAAATCTTCATTTGATTAAATCTCTAAAATTGCCACTGCTCTTAGGTTCCTATATAGTTACATTGTTGATGAAATGCTGATAAATTACCAGAAATATCTCACTTTTGTTACTATAGAAACTGACGTATGGATACCATGGCAACAGTTCAGACTGTATTTTATCACTTAGTAGCTATAAATAGATACAATTGCTGTAATCTGATTGGTTATTAAGCATTTGGCAACCAAGCAATATAAAAACGTATTGCGTTGTAATTAACATTGCTAACAGGCGATATATCCCGTATTGCGTTGTTGGCAGAATAACAACTCTGATTGGTTAAATTGAGATTTGGGTTGATCCATTATTACTTTTAGGGGTTATGATGGTGGTGGATTGGGGGAAAAGGGTGACTGTAAGTGTTGGGTTAAGATTTCTTTTTGGTAGTTCCACGTATCATTTAGGTGATTCCCAGTGTTTTGGGTTCCAAGTTATTTAAGTGCTCACTGAGTATATGTCGGGGGTTGGGTCGTATAAGTGTAATAAGGGGGGTGGGGGTGTTGACAAAATGGCCCTCTTGGGTGGTCCTGAGCATCATTTTGGTGGTTCCCTGTGTTTTGGGTTCCAAGTTGTATAAGTGCTCAATGAGGATTGAGGAGTGGAATGAGAATGAGGAGTGCTTAATAAGGAAAGTGTTGGTTGACAAAGTGACCCATTATGGTGGTTCCCTGTGTCATTATGGTGGTTCCCTGTGTCATTATGGTGGTTCCCTGTGTCATTATGGTGATTCACTGTGTCATTATGGTGGTTCCCTGTGTCATTTTGTTGGGTCCCAGTTTTTGGGTTCCAGGTGGTTTAAATGGTCAATAGTTGGGTTATTAGTCATCAGGGATATAGTCAATGAGCTCAAGGGTGGGTTGACATACACAACTTCAACTTGGAACCTAAAACAGTGGGAACCGCCAAAATGACATTTTGTCAACCTATCTCTTTATTTATCACAACACAGCCCAATTAAAAAAAAACATGAATTGAGCACTTGCACCATTCGGAACCAACAAAACAATACGAACCACTGAACAAAATGAACAATTTATTCAACCCAACCCCTCCTAATACACCACACCCTAGCACAACCCAAAACTATGTTATTGGATACTTAAACAACTTGGAACCCAAAACACTGGGAACCACCAAAATAACACTGGGAACCACCAAAAAGACAATTTATCAACCCCTTCTAATTCTCCATATACCCCCACCCAACATATATTTCTTGAACACTTAAACAACTTGGAGCCCAAAACACTGGGAACCACCAAAATTACACTGGAACCACCAAAAAGGCATGTTAACCCCAAACACTTTATCCCCTTCCAACCCATAATCCAAAACCTACCGCTACCCTATCCACCCATCACCACTACCACCAACCCCTGAAAATGATAATGGATCAACCCAAATCTCTATTTAACCAATCAGAGCTGTTATTCTGCCAACAACGCAATACGGGATATATCGTCCTGGTAGCTGTCTGCCAACAACGCAATACGGGATATATCGTCCTAGAAGCACATACATGTACAGGATATAGTGGGGATTTCCTAAGTGATAAATTCGTTATCCCCTGTTTGATAACGCAATACGGTCGATACCTATGGTTGGGTGCCATATCACATTCGGCCTCCGGCCTCATGTGATATGGCACCCAACCATAGGTATCTTCCCGTATTGCGTTATCAAACAGTGGATAACTAATAGTATCAGCAGGGATCATATAGAATTTGCGAATATGTCAATCAAGGTTCTATTATGAAGAAAACTAAAATGAAACAGGTATCATTGGCGTTAAGAACCAAGACTTAAATTTAAAAGTGTAACATTTCAGAATCAAAGTCTTTTAGGTGTCCGTATGGCCATATCCAGGTATGGTTTCACTTGGTGAGATCCTTCATATTAACCAATATATTTTAGTACTCTGTACCATCTCTGCCTTTCTATGTTAAAAAAAGGAATTAAAACTACTATTTTCCAGTTCATAAATCTTTTCATAAATATAAACAACCTACATAACAATAGCATAAAAATGAGAAAGGAAAAATACAAATAACCCTCATTCATCATAACCTTTTGGAACATCATCATTGGCCTAAATGATGACAAACATGTCAGGATCGCTACACAGAGGCCTGGGTCATAGATGAGTATTGATTTTTGTCTGTGATAAAATAAACAATCTCACACTTTATTGACACAAATCCTTATAGTCAACCATTTACAAATGTATTGCCTGAATTTTTTCCTGTACATTATCATAATTGCCCTCTCCATCACCATTATCAAGTTAAGAACTTGAGTAAATAACAAACTCAAGATGTTCCTGATTTTATTCAACAAGATGTCATCATTTTATCTATGGTCATGTGTTTTAAGCTCGCCTCCTTTCGCGTTACACACGGATTTTGGCTTTCGCGACATGATTTTAACTTTACACATTTATATTTGCTTGTATTACCCCCCTGAGGTAGTAAAAGTATACATTTTCTGAAGGGAAATTGCATGAGGAAACCAAATATGCCATTAAAATTATAGTACGACTAAGAACTAAAATGGTATGATCGGAAATGTTCGGAAAATATCCGAGTTTTTTAAATTTTAACTTGAGATCCATATATTTTTTATACCTACCCCTATCATTATTTTTTTTTACATATTTGAATTCCTCATGAAATTACCCATTAGATGATATATATTTGTCAAAGTTACTACGTCGGTATGGTAATTATACCGGCTAGTGAATATCTCAAATTTTTATTTTATATATTTTTAGAATGTTCAGAAATATTTGTTTAAGGATGAACCCTTCCCTGATATAAACTGCATTTCTGAATTCCTCTAGTTACAAGCTTTCCAAAAATGTATACTTTTGCTATCATAGGTTGAACACTTTTTCTGTTATAGTCATTTTTATAAATCCAGAAAATTGAGGCTGATTATTCATGTTGACTGTGTAGCGAATAGGAAGAAAGCTGATGATCATTGTCTTATCCATAATTAATTAGTTGTTAATAATAGTTGACAAGTCTGTTGAACCACATACTTAAGGTAGCTAACTCGGCTCCTACACCACTACAGAAAAACTGCTGTAATACCAAATCAATTATATCTATACTCTTTATACTGATACCACAGTAAAGATAAGTCTTCCCTCTACCTATTTCAGGACTTTCGGATCATTTTTGAAATTTCTTATGTTTTTCTTTATTTTTTGAAAATTCCCTAAATTTTCACCTTCTGGAATTTCTGTAGACCAAGCGGAAAGTGCTATGGCCATGAAACTTTGGGAATAAATATATAAGCATATTACCTAAATTCTCTCGTGAGTTTTTGCAAATATAGTGTTTACTTTTTGAAAACAATATTTTTTTCAATTTTGATTTTAGGGAAATTTTCAAAAGGCTGTAAAAAGGTCTAGAAACACTTAATTACTAAAAACTCACGAGATAACTTTCTAAACTTAATTACCTTTAATATGACACCTTGTTTGTGCAAATTGAACATGCAGTTTTTGCTGTAGAAATTCACAAAATTTGGCAATATAGTGTTTCTAGAAAATAGTGAAAAAGTACTAACATTCCCAGTAAAAGAACCATCCATCACCATTCAGTTGTGGAGGGGGAAAAATTGTGTTATACCTTGGTGTTTTGGCATCAAAATAAAATAAAAATCTTTAGCATACATTGATTTTAAAGAAGAGAAAAAAATATTTACAAAAACTATGTGTTTTCTGAAATTTGGCAGTATTTGGGAATTCGGCTACGCCTCCTGTATTAAGTCAATGGGTTTTCAAATAACGAAAAATTCCGTAAATCAAAAACGGCTTTTTGGAAAAAATTCAAACTTGGCATATATCATCTTTTCTTATCAATATACACATCCTCTGTTATTTTGAAGCAAATCATTGCCGGTCACCGTAGCCGAGTTAGCCACCTTAAAGACTACTAAATATCCTTTGAAATGGGACCAAAATTGTGTTTTTAACATTAGGGGATGACTAGTTATTGTAAAAAGAACAAAGCATGGGATTATCCCCATTGAGTTTGTACAGGCGGCACCCCTTCCAGCGGCACCCCTTCCAGCACCACCCCTGGTCCCCAAACATCAAACAGCTGTATCTCCCTTTCTGTATTAGCTATACCAATGCCATTTGGCAGGCAGATAGCTTGTTAATAGGGCTTTAAAATGATACCAAATTTGTTGCGATAGCTTTTGTGGTTTTAAAAATATTTGAGGAAAATGACAGCATGAAGCTAAAAAATGTAACGGCACCACCCTATTGGGAGGCGAGTTCATAACGCGTGACCCTATAAAAAAATAAAGGATCATAAGGCTTCAAAATTATCCACTCATTTATTTATAAATGAGATTTCAAAGTATGCAGAAGAAATGTGTCTGCTAACTGCATATCAGATTGTATATATATTATGTGTATGAGCTATTGATTTGGACTAAAACGGCATTTATAAATAATAATTACGCGTATAATAGCACCTGGTCAGGAGAATTCCGGGTTAGGTGATACCATTCAAGTCTGTGCCCTTTTCTGACAAAATTTCACCCGAGGTATAGTGTCGAAATAATATCAATATCCATCACACATACTAATGGCCAATCTCCTACTTATCAGCATACAAACATACATTCATGGATGCCATACAATCCTGCAATAAGCCTCAAGAGTACAGGTGACTCATCTATGGTAAAAAGAAATTGGTTGTTCTCCAACGCCACTGATGATTCTAAATTCTGATTTCAAAGAAAAATTGGGCTCGACAGCTGAATATATAGTTATAAATGTTGGAGATAGAGGTGCACCGCTGACCTTCTAACTGTTACAGAACTGGATAAAATAGCTTGTGAGTAGTGCTACATTGTAAAAACAAAATTGTGTTCCAATTTTCTATAAATTCCAGAAATGTTTCCACTACGATATTTTTCCACACCGTTGTACATTTTTTGAAACATCCAAGCCTTTTCCTTTTGGAAAGATAAATCAACTAAAATGGAAATGCATTGTTCTTTGTTAATAAATTAAATTAAAGTCAAATTGAAGCGTTGCTACTTCAGTTTCATGCTACTGCATTCGTCAGGTAACTGGGTTTTTTTGTCTCTTGCACTGTCTTGTACTTTATCTTCTGGTGTAGCTATTACCCAGTACCTGACCAAAAAAACCAACACCTAGCCTGCTTCTCCAAGGTGGTTGACAACCAAGCACTCTATATTTTGATGTCATCAGGTATAGGCCCAGATGAATATTGATAAAGCAGACATACCTTTACAACAAAGGTTTTTATACATAATGTGCACTTCGCTGAATGAAAGCAGGTTATATTGAAGCACTATTTTAAATGCTTGAAATAACATCACTTTGATCACTGTTAGTGTTAGCCGAATGGTAACAGTCAGATTTCAACCTTTATTTACACCATTTTATTTTAAAGATACACCAACCAGTGTCATTTGAATTCTATGTACCTATTTAAAACAGGACAAATACTCCCCAGCATAACAATGATACCCAAGAGAGCTTGATTTCCTATTTTACACAGTACACCATTGTGGTGTGTCCATCTATGTTGATGGATGCAAGTTGACATTGCTTCAACTCACATGCAATATCCATGTCAGAAGATGTCCAATGATGGAAGTAAAATGAATGGGCCTACATTCCGATGCGTTATACAGTTCATAACAAAAAAATATATACACTGTGGGTGTGCAGAAAATTGTACAAAGTTATATTGTGGGGTAACTTATAATTGCTATAAACTATGAATTTGTTTTTGATATAGGGGACCTACTTAGGGGTGTACCCCATCTCACATTGCTTCACTCTGCGGGTATGCCTACAATGTACAAAGCCAAATCCACATTATACATGCACCATATTGTACATCATAAATACTACATACAGTACATGTACAATGTGTTTGCCTTTTATCTGCAGATACTCAGCATTATAAATTAATCTGATAAATCATTTAATTGGAAATTCATCTCCGCTTACTGCGATGTCCTCTTCCCTTAGACGTATTTTCAGTATAAATACCCATTAGTAATGGGCCATTACCTAAAGCCGATGTATATTTTAATACGTAAACGTATTTAGTTATCCTTTCAATTCCTTGATTTCCATCCACATGCAAACAATGCCAAACAATGCCTTCAAAATAAAATAAATGAGTAGGTTGCTATCTACTGAAGATAGCGCTGGAGCAATGGGCAAAATAACTGACAACCGCTTTTTCTAGACCCTCAATGTAATATCATTCAAATACATGTATATCACCTGTATCATAAACATACAGGGTGAGTCAAAAAAAAGTTTACTCAACTTCAGCGATTATTTTTAGAAAAAAGTGTTCGTTTGTTTTCAAAACAATTTATTACGGTATAAAGACAAATTAATTAGCTTTGATATGAATTTTATCTGGTTTAGATTGGTTGAGGGAAACTTATTTTACGCTGTTTTGAATGAAAGTGACCAATTTAACGTCCGAACACGCTTCCAGATCTTGACCATTATATTTCATAAGATACGACCAATACAAAATTACAATACCGACAGCGAAAGGATCAATTCCTTTGTTATGAAATGATTAAAGTGTGGTAATTGTGTCATAAATAGGCCTTAAAGCTGTCTATTGTCCCTCAGTGCAACCATCCTAAGCACACTCTCAAAGATCAGGAGAAAGACCGAACAAGATGCTGGATTATCAAGTGGGTTTCTATTCATTAACAGGAATAAATTTTACATGTAAAGAGAGAAAGACTATTACTTACTAGTATTACTGTGGACATTGACAATTTTTGATTGGTTCAAGGATAATGGTTACTTAATTGGACATATTTACGAAAAATAAGCGCAATATTATGTTTATTGATTTTATCAAAATACTATATCGTTTATTATTCACATTATCAGATAGTCACTCACTGGTGACAATTTGTATTCAATATCCTCACATTATCAGATAGTCACTGGTGACAATTTTTATTCAATATCCTCATTTAGTTTTATCATGTTTATGAATATCTCTTGCGGACTATTTAATCCTTGCAATTATCCATATTTCATGTTTTAATCTATTAGGAGACAATTTTGAACAAGTCTATTGTCTACTTAATTCTTTTAATAAACAAGATGTGTAATGCTTTACATCATAATCCTAGTAAACATTATTAAGCTCGTTAAGCTTGAAATTAAAAACCGTGTTTTTGGTGAAAAAACAGCTCCTGTACAGAAATAGTCATATTTACCTAACGGTATCATCAAATAGCGTGATTTTTTTCCCAGATGATAGCAAAGAAATGGCGTAATCATTTAAAGTTTTGTTTGCCTTGATTTTGTGGTCAGAAATAATTTTTTAGATTTTTTCAATTAGGGTAAACTTTTTTTTGACTCACCCTGTATCATCTTTCCCGATGTATTATATATAATAAATAGCTCCTGCTTATTCACTAATACCTTTTCAATTAATCTATTTCCCCACAAGGCATTACATTTTCGTAATAAACAGAATTTCAATATTGAATAACAATATTCGTCCGCATTCTTAACAATCATTACATTCATTCAGCTTGAATTCATCTGACTAAACACCATGCCACAAAAATTGAATATTTTAATATCTGAATTTTAAGTGGAAAATACATTAAACTGCTGGGTTTTATCTGATACACTTTTTCCCCCGCATAAAGGATATCAAACATTTTGACACATTTCACATCATTTCCAATATTTTCAATTTATTTATAAAATCTTCTTTTTTTTTTCATGCTCAAAAATTGAATTTAAAAATAATATAGTTCAATCTGGCCCTTAGGTGAGGGGGAAAATGACATTTTTTTCAGCCGTTTTTTGGCCGAAAATCTGTCGAAACAAATGTTTCACAATTTGTTTACAAAATTCCTGATTTTTGCAGATTTTGGTGACATTTTAGGTTAAAAGATAAATTTAAAAAAATGAAATATAAAAAAAACCACCGACAGACCCTTCTTGACAGGTCCGTCCGCCCGTAAAACAGGGTGTGCGTTTTTCGTAGCCTTAGAACAGGTCTATTTTTTCCTCTGTCGCAGCTTATTTGGTTTTTACTCTATAGTCACCATCTACATACATGTTGTGTATTAAATTAATGGAATACTGCATGGGCAAATACACAATGTGCACATGGTGTGAAGGAATTTACTTTGAATTAAACAAACACCTGATCCAATCACTTTATAATATGAAAAAATACCCAATAGAGCTTATTTTTGAGTATGTGGGGACTTTATATGAATAAATGAATGCTTTTGTACTACTAGTACTAGATGGTAAGAAAGTGCCTGATCTTATCTATAAAAAAACCCCACAATGAAATCTTAAAAACATCTCCATTGAACTTTTTCGAGTAAATAACAGCAGATTATTCCTGACAATTATTTGGAAGTTCAAAGGCTCACCCAAACTTGATTTCCATGTCTAATTCTGCATGGCTTTTCGATCATTATGTTATGGTTAAATTAAGGGGGTTGCTAAGTCTCAGGAATAGAGTGTCCGTAAAACTGTCGTAACTATATAAATAGTAACCATATAAATAGGAAAGACTAGCATTCAGGTATGTAGTAAATATCTCCCACTATTAATGTGATGTATATAAAAGTATTACATTTTTGGAAAGGAAATGAGTCTAAGGGAGTGTTCATAAATACTTTGGTGTGGGGGTTGGAAAAGTTTGAGCCTCAAACATTTTTTTTTCTTCTCTGAAACCCACAAACAGCGTTCATTTTTTTCTTGATTCCCCCTTTTACATTGATTTTTTTCTCTTGATCTCCCCCCCCCCTGTATGACCAAGTTATCAAGCAATAGAAGATTTGACTGCACACGAAGTGTAAAAATATGAACCTGTTTTTGTGCGCGAAGCAGGGAAACAAAATTGCCCTTTTTTTCGTGTGCGCGAAGATGGCAAAAAATGTGGGATTTTTTTTTATCCCCCCCCCCCCACCCCTATTAATTACCTTTTTTTTTATCCCCCTTTTGCGTGACTTTTTTCTGATCCCCCTCCCCCCCCCCCCCCCCCACATCACAGTATATATGAACACTCCCTAAGATAATCCGTTTTTGGTATCATTTATAGTGAAATTTGATACCAAAATGGATTCTCGAACTAATTTCCTTTCCAAAAATGTATACTTTTATATACATCTCATATGTAGTGGGAGATATTTACTACATACCTGTACGCTAGCAGTGACAGCCACTTTGCCCACTCCCCACCCCCAATCCAAAAAAAAGAAGAATTCAATTTAGATAAAAATTAGAAAAGATAGACAATTTTAGCATAAAAGGATTTTTTTCGCGTTGTGCGCACATTTTCTTACTAAAATAGGTTAAATTATACCAAATGTTGACAATTTTAGCATAAAACAGATACATTTTGCGCGCAAGCGTTCATTTTCAAACCAAATTAGTTAGTATTACCCAAATTTGACCATTTTAAGTGTAAAATGGCACCAAAAAATCTGCGCGCGATGGTTTTTCATGGCCCCTCTAAAAAAAATCTTGCCCCCCTTTTTCCCCCAAAAATGATGAGGCTGGTGCCGCTAATCTGTATGCTAGTCTTTCCTATTGCATTAATTACTTCAGGTTATGCCCTAGGACAGCAAACCAACTGTGTGCACCTAATTATTCATAAATCTCTAAATTAATATCCCTCGGCTAAAACAACTGTGCAAATATCTATATTCACAGAGCCATTAATTAACATACATATCTTTAATGAGCTAGATGACTGCGAGATGACGCCAATTATGCATGAATCTCTCTCGTGCAATAGTGCTGGGAAATAGTGCTGATCTAATTTGGAACAACATCCGAAGTTGGAGGGGGGAACTACCATATTATAAAGTTGTTAAGCATCCCTATGAATGCACTCTTATGCTGAAAAAGTGATATCCTCCAAATGAACTCATGTACATAGGCCCCTGTTGTGGTAAAAAGGTCCCATAGTCCATACTTTGATACACATGCTTCCAACTTTCAATCTGAGTAAAGCCTACCCCATAGCATGCCCCCCATCACCCCCCCCCCCCCCACTTAAAATTTGCCATGTGCCCAAACAACACATGTATTAAATATGCCCCCCCCCTAAATTCTAAATTGTCCCTGTCCTCCCCCTAAATTCTGAAACTTCCTGGCACCACTACTGCCCCCTTCCCCCCCCCCCCCCCCCCCCCCCCCCCCCCACCACCCTCCCCAACCATCCCTGGGCAAACACGTTTTATACAGTGCAATAATCTGAACTTATTGGACATCTATTGATTGTCACAAACAGCTGTGAAGCTCAGGACATACCCTTTGGAATCACCATGGAACCTAACACCGCCAATCCAGCGCCACTAGAAAGGTTAACGTTTTTTCACGACAATCAAATACTGAGGATACTGGACAATAATATAGCGGTGCAATTCATTTGTCGAATTCACGCTGTTTATTCCCTTGCGACCAGTTTAAGTAATTATACAGAGCAGCGGTCAAAACAAAAGAAATAGATGAGAACTAGTTGATGATGACAGTTGGTCAATTAATTAATGACTCACAGGGCGAATAATTATACTTCACCTGCCCTATGATTCTTGTGTAATTGCTTTACCTCTATCGATGGTCAGTGCTGGTGATGACTTTATGGTCAAGATTCGTGTTTAGCTTTTGGATGGAGAGTTATGTATGAAAATACAGAAAAGGTACTATTATTAAAGTTCATAGACACCTTTTATCTTTTTATTCTACGTTCTAGTGTGTAGTTGATGCAAAGGTCTAGCTCAGATGATGGGTCTATCCATATTTCATGTATCATCTTATACATGTACATACATGCATTGATCCATCATTTGAATTTATTTTGTAAATTCACAGTAAAAACAAAGAATTAAATACAAATATCTCCATTATCTCACTACAAAATGTGGTTGTAACATTGACATACGTTACAACCGTTACGCATTCTGACAGTTCTCCAGACCCTGATATTGATCAAAATTACCCCCAGTTGGTTTTGTAATTGATGTCCGTCAACTGAAGAAATAAGCACAACCCACATACATGGTCAACTTTTCAAGATTTAGCCTTTTATATTTTGTATGTCAAGATTGAAAAGTTAACGGTTGTAACATGTGTATGTCAAAAAAATGTTACAACCGTTACCATAGGGTTTGTGTACAAAAATCAAAATCAAAATTAAGCTAGGATTCTGAAATTTTGCTCGCTATCTTCCTGCTACTTTACAGTAGTGTTGGCCAAATATGAGCTAGAAAATCAATTTGAAACAAGATTTAGAGCCACAAACAAAAAAAGGTATCATTACTGTGGAAACACCCATTTACAAAATAACGACCATTTCACCAAATCATCGAAGACGATTTCTATTTTTAGGTTCCAATTGATTCAGAATGTAAACAAAATGCGATGTTCGATGAAGGAAATTAAGGAAAACACCGAAAAACAATATCTCAAAAACGGCGGGAAAAAATGGAAAATATCAAATAATGAATGATTTCGCTATTTTGGCATTCATAACGCGGTCGAAAAAACCAAACGCGGGCGGGTTACGGGAAACTTGGAATCAACTTTCTTTAGCCTAAGCTCATGTCATTATTCATAATGTGTTGGTTGTATTGGGTAGATTATGCGGGATAATAACAAGTGAGCCTCACCTGCTGCCAGTAATAACACAAAGATTGACAGTGACAGGACATATTATCTTGCACAAAAATGCTTAAAACAAATAAATAAATAAATAAATAATAATAATTATTAAATGGATTGTCCATGAAACTCGGAGTAGCGATAATATTCCGGAAGGTCTATACCTCTGAATTTTTATACGCTCTACCATTTACGGTATTGAGCACTTTGTTCAATGGCTAGTCTATACCAGAAACGGTTGTCAATACATAAATAAATAAATAAATAAATAAATAAATAAAATTTACCATCCATGACAAATGATAAAATACACACTACTTTTCCCTTTTTTCTCAATTGTAACTTATCAACCAAAAGACTTTCTTCATTTTGATGACAAGATGATTTTGACTCTTTTATAGTCTCATGAAGGCTTCACTCATCCCTCACTTATCACCCCGACAATTCTATGCGACCTGTCGTCGACCCAGCGCATATTTGATATTCCAGCGATTCATGCCTTACGCATTACCACAGGGTTTATACGATATAATTGCATACATGTCGGGCATGATGACCATTTCACATGGATGCATGCACTCATTACCTGTGTTTATACCCAGTTGACGCTTATAAATTTCATTACATTTTCAATGATTGACTTTCTCGTGACCTTCGTTGTACTCTTGACGCCTGATGGACTGTATTCTGCACTTCAGGGGGATTTTTGATTAGATTATTTGCATGGATTTGTATAGATAGAAGCAACCCAAGGGATTGTTAATTATTTTTGTAAGAATGCTTCATCGCGCTGACCAACTAAATTGACCCCAGAGATATAACAATTATTCTATCAAAATATAGCATCAACATCTACAATATAATATCCATCCTTTTTCCATGAAAACATTCCTAGTTTACATTTAAACTCAAATATCTAACAACCTCCTTTATTATGCCAGAAATAAACTTGATTATTTAATAATAATAATAGCAGGCGCTTATATAGCGCCCTTAACCTAAAGGGGCCTCATCAAGGCGCTTAACAACATATTCAAAAAAATTCAAAGCTGAATACTGTCCAAAAATGGTTCTTCAACACTTTAGTTATTTCCTTACATCTTTACCCTCACATAATCTGACTATCACTTTAACAACCATGAATATAAAGTGTCACTGAAGGTTGGAGTGAGTCCAGCTAAGGCATTCAACTCCTACGTACAACTTAAAATGTCAAGCACGCTCACGTTTCGCATAAAATCTCCAATATAGAACGCGAACGGTGGGCATCTTGCATGCATTCCCAGTTTATGAAAGCAAGCTGACGCAATGCTCTGCCATTGCAAACAGTATTTCACAAAATTAGGTGCTTTCTGAGTATGGACAGTATAATAATTGAGCAGGTATCACATCACAAAAATACTCCACATTTCAAGTGAAGTGCTTTTCAAGTTCAATTTGATAACTGGTAAAAAAGGTGAAATTTTAGCAGTGGTTTTATTTTTGTACATTCACAGGTTGTTTTCAAACCATAAAGGTGGTTGACTCAATTTGGTCCCATCGTTTTAGTTCTAAATTAAAGACAGAAGAATTTAAATCATATTGGATTTGCTCATAGAACAGTGTATAAACTTCAGGTGTGGTACACCTTTTGGAGATAATTCACTACTTTTAAAAAAAATTCTAGCACCAGCACCTTAACAAAACCACAACGTTTGCCGGAGTAATTTGCTTCACTCATGTGTGTTTCCTAACGTATGGAGCACAGCCTCTGAAACCGTTTACCTTAATTTGCCGTCTATAATGTAAAATGTCAGGATTTGGTAATTTTGATGTAGATGATATAGAAATTATCAGCATCACTCACATAACTTGCTTGAACCAAATCTCAATTTAGCGCCATTATTCAACCGTTTTCCCATAAATCATTACACTTCAGGGTTCCTACATACCTTATCTATTGAAACAATTCCTTTTTTCCAAATTCCATTTTTCTTGGCAATCTCTCAATGCCCCCCCCCCCCCCCTTTAAAGTGAATGGTAAAAAAAATGCTGTGCCGCTATTAGTTCATGTCACATCAAAAAATGTATAAATTGGATTTATTAACACTTGCCAGCTCCTCACCTCTGCCACACGTTCTCATTGCAACCTTCAACCCTATTTTATTTAGTAATCATGTTTTTACGTGCCATTTTATATTTAAAGCTATGAACTTACATAATCATCAAAAATGCCAATCCTGATAAACTGACTGGACAGTTAACGAGCTATGTCCCTGTTTGAACTTATTAAAAAAGGCTGGCCTTGGATTAAGTTAATTGGCAATAGTGTCAAATGTTTATGAGATAACACGCAGTCTTCCCTGGCGTGTGAATGCGCATATGGGCCGTTGTCACTGCTTGTATCGAACAGATGCATTCAGTACAACTGGTTTACTTTAATAATCATATCATCAAAGTATCTGTACTAAATGTGTTGCAGCATTTGATTTTCAGAAGTATTGATTCATGTGAGCTTATTAATTTCATAATGAATAAAGCATGCATCAATGCAATTATTATGGTACAAATGTACCTACCCTATTTTTTTTCTTCTATGTTACGCCAATCAAACTTCTTTTTTTTTAGGCCTAAGTGTAGTGAACGAAGTGCAGTGGATCACGACATGGGGTCCAGAAGCCTGCTTAATGGTTTTTAGGGTTTTGTCATGCACGTTGAGGGTTCCTGCCACATAATTTCTTATTTTAAGAGGCAGTTTAAAGGCGAACTACCACTCTGGGTTTCTAGCCACATCCAGTTCTCTTGGGAATTTGACAAAGTTACAATTTCTCCATGTTAACTCTGTACAGTCTGTCATCAAGTGAACAGGTTTATGACCAGTTCGTCTGTGGTGAACTACCACAGTGGTAGGCCAGCTTTAATGATTCTATCCATAAAAATAAAAATAAAACAATATTTTTATTTTATTTTATTTTATTTATTTATTTTAAACTTTTACTAGCGCTGGTACGCCAGCTTTTAGTGCTGGTCGACCAGCGTGAGTGCCGGCTACACCCGACCGACCGGTGTAGCTACAACCCTGAGGATGTGTCAAACATAAGCAATTATTTCCTCTCAACCATGAATAAGCAAAAACCCTTTTTTGCACCTACCAACCTCAGGTGAGAACTCTTTTTCTGATGCCTGTATAGTGTTGAAATAATTGCTTTTAATTAAAAGTAAAACTAAAATTAAAAATTCAGTTGTACATACCATTTCCAACAATTTAGTTTTTTGGTTGCAAAATAGAATCCTATATAATAATACGCTACAGTACTCTCTGTTTGCTCTCTGTCTGTTTGTCTGTCTGTCTGTCTGTGCGCGCTTTTTCGTCGCCTTCCCGGGGTCGGGCGGCGTTCAAACTCGGTAAAAAATAAAACGCCTTTGCTTTTCTTGGGTCGTCCGGGGTCAAAGGTCATCTAGGGGTCGAATTTTTAAAGTTTGTCCGATCGGGCTTAAACTCGGTGATGAGAAACTCGGTGATCTGTTTGTTCGGTCCCCGCAAGAGCAAGTTCGCATTCGCTAGAGCATACGAGGTCAAAGGTCATCTAGGGGTCAACTTTTTGAAGTTGGTCGGATCGTGCTTAAACTCGGTGATCACAATGCTCGATGCGAGGCGAGCGTGGCAAAAATAAAACGGGTTAGCGTTTGTCGGGTCTTCCGGGGTCAAAGGTCGTCTAGGGGTCGAATTTTCAAAGTTTGTCCGATCGGGCTTTATGCATGCATTCTACAAACCACCAAACCCGGGTGACCGCCTAGTATTGATATATTCAAGTTAATGTATCTGAGACATAGTTAGTTCTTAAAAATATCTGTAAATTTGCACCTAATTGAACCAAACTGATTCCGATGTATCCCATAGTGACAGCAGAGTAAATGTAATTGTGAAGCGCTTTGATCATATTTGGAAAAGCGCTACATACTTGAGAGCGGGGGGGGGGGGGGGGGGGTGCGGTTGTGGGACATGGCGTCCCAGATCGGCACGAAAAATCAAGCTTGATAACTGACAGTGCCAATCTCAACCGGCACGACTCCAATATTATTTGAGGGGGGGGATGATCACCCCATGCCCCCCCCCCCCTCCTCTGGCTACACTACTGAAAAGATAAGCTTCCTTTGCAATAACGTGAGACTACTCCTTGTAACTTGCATAGGTTACGGGTCATATACAACAAGTCGAAATATATGATCCGATCAATGATAAGGCTAAATTTAATAACTCAAAATATACTTACTGTAGCCCTGAGGAGCATTAAGGATTAATATCAAATGGTGGACCTAAATCAAATGAGAGGTGGTATATGGTACCCAATTTCAGAGACATGTAATCTACAGTCAGACTATATCTGGTCACGTCTCAAAAAACATGTCTTACACTTTTTCCTCAAACAATCTTCAAATTAATAACTTCCTCCAATTTCCACAATCCTGCTGACGGGCATGATTGATGAGATGCTACTGTAAATTGTGTGTACTGTACTATGTATGCTCGGTGCATATGGATTTCTACTCTTGCAGTTTTGCGGTACTACAAACAGACCAGACCATGGACTAACAATATAACATCAACTGAATAATGTTCATTAATTCAGTTACAGTTTCATGTTTAGATATTTTCCAAATAATTTTTGATATTGCTTTGTGCATATGTTGCCATCAGCTACCTCACTCACTCATCATCATTTCAATTAACCTTATTGATAACTGGAAGATCTAAATAACACTTAAGTCAACTTTTTGTCTTCTTCTCTGAATGCAATCATCTGCGACATCCATTCAAACTAGCCCTGATTTGACTATGAAAGCTTGTTTGTCACTTGGTCGGTACATGTAGAGTCGATTCATGAATTTGAAAATATTCCGGTCATACACAAATCTTGGTGGAGCAATAGCTACATTGTGTAATGTGTGTATTTTCTATTATTTTAGTCTTGTATTAAAAAGCTTTTAACAATTCTGCACGTCCATTTATGTTATCTAAATCAACAAACACCTACACAACAAACACCTACTACACATTACAAAGGTTGAAAAATGTGTGAACATGTCCTTTCAACAGAATCAACAGGATTTAGCTCGCTTCAAAACAGATAGCAGCAATTTCACTGGGTTAATTTCTTGAGGGTGAAAAACCAAAATGATGGCCAAAACGTGTGCTTGCGCAGTGTTTTGGGCAGTAAAACAAAGACATTTTCAACATTTTCCACTCAAGTTATTGAGAAAAATTTTGAAGGATGAAAATCAAATATTAAGGGTAATTCACCCCACAAGCTGAAAAAGTAGGCAATACGGAAAGCTCCTTGCAGGGAAATTTGAGCATTTGGAGGGAAATTTTGGCATTTGGAGGGAAATGTTAACTCTTTCATTATGAATGCATTCCATTTGGGAGGGAAATTTGGAATCGCTTGCCGGGAAAAAAACAATTTATCAGGCCATGATTCACCCTTTGTATAGGGTGAGTGAAAATACTGGATAGTATCTGGGGACTTGGAAAGCCTACATTACCAAATACATTTGTACACACATTTATATCCTACTCTCTGCTGAGCGCAATGACCGTTCTATTTTTTGGTCGAAGGCTTTTGTCAACTACATAATGCCTTCATTTAGCAGCACATCACATCCAACTGTCCATGCCGATGACTGAGCACATTGTTTCGTTCGTACTTCCATGTCTATAGGTACATGGTGACATCAGCATACATGTAGGGATAGCATCATAATTGCAAATATTTTCTTGTGAAAAAAATCAAGAGAAAACATACACATTTTTCAATTTTTACAATGTTTAATTGGATTCCTGATTCTTTTGAGGGGACACAGAGTGAGACACCTTTATGTAATTTCTTTTAAATTGTTTTGTATTAGAACTCTAAGACAGACTAAATTACGGTACTTTTAGATTTCAACAGAATTATAAATTGCACTATGAGTCGTGTGTGTGAAAATCCTGATTCATATTCAAGAGTAATGACAAGTCAAACATGTAGGAAGCTGTTTTAATAATCTTGTATAGATTAAAATTAACCTATATTTGAATTGAGGCTCAGCTTTTTTTGTATAGACCATTTTAAAGGCAGACAGCAATTCTAAGGGAAACTACACACACAAATATAGGGCAATTGCAAATACATGACATGAATGCGAAGCATTGTGTTGTTGTAATATTGGAGACACACTTTAATAAATTGCAGATGTGGGGCCACATTGCTTTCTCTGAGTAAATCCTAAATCTGAATATACATTGTAGAGGATAAATTGACCTTAGAATTGAGTTGGTACAAATGGGCTAATAACCATGCCATTTTACCAATTTCATAGATCATTTTGAGCATACAAAATCCAACTGAAGTATATGATGGCAATCATGGTTAGTATCTCACACAATCATGGCAGGCTGGGATGAAAAACATTTTTGTGTACAACTGATGTGGACAGGTATGTACAGGGTGACCCAGAAAATGTTGAACCCAAAAATCACAAAATTCAATATTTGTTTTTACCATTAAAATAACAAAATATTGCATAACTCGTTCACCAGCTATATTGTGCACCATACATTTAACTTTCTGAAACATTTTAGATCATAAAAATAGGCCACACGAAACTTAAAATACGTGTAATTTTGTAAGAAGTGTTGTTTTGTAGTGTAAGTGAAGTGCAAAAAATGGTTTCATGCTACATGAGCAGAACAAGTGCCTGTTTGAAACTATTTCTTTCCGATTTGTTTTTACTTTCATCAGGATCTTTTGTTGTGACTGTAATGTATCAGAAGTGAATTGTTTAAAGATCAATACAAACACTTTAAAGCAACTTAACACCCGTTCCCGTTGAAAATGTTAATTTGATATATATACAGATCAAAAGAAAAGATTACTTAACTCACCGTACTTAGATAAGAAATTAATTTTCATATCTGAACCAAGTTACAATTTTTTCACTTTTACAAAAGGGGCGAAAACACCCCCTGTCACACAATCAAGTGTATCTTTAGTTTGGTAAGGCCAATTTACATGATCTAAAGTTCTCCAGAAAGCTGAATAAATTGTTTACATAACTGTTGAAAACAGAATGCCATATTTATTTATTTTCATTTTCAGTTCTTTTTTTTAAGTTTGTGATTTTGGGGTTCAACATTTTCTGGGTCACCCTGTATGAGGGTGATTCCCTTACACTTTTACATCAGCGACAACAATTTGATTTCAGGCACAAGCAGATAAGAGCCCAATTCACTATACAATGACAATGGTCATTCCAGTCATCTATAAGAATATTATACCACCGTGCAACAAGATTTACAGTGTATATAAGGCCTACATGGTTGGAAATATTTACGATTACATAGCTGAGTGATACCAAATAACCAATTTCCAGGTCAGGATGTGTAGTGAAAACTGTATAGAGGTTCTTCTGCTTGTAGCCAACCTATGATTACATGTAGGTGTAGGACTACTAGATGATGAGTACACGCTTCGATTGAATGTAGCTGATGAGTATGCTGCCATAGTTGCGGTTAACCATGTCACACGCATGAACCTCTACATGTATATGAAATCAATGATGTACACATGCAAAACTTACTCTTTGTTTTTCCCCATCCACGTAACGCAGCCCAAAGTAATCTTTCTCCTCCAGACTCTGAGCCTCACAGGCCTTGTCCAAGAGAAATCTTCCCTTGGCATCTTTCTGTATTGATGAATGAAAATTGAAACAAAAATATTGTGAAACAGGGTTTTTTTTACAAGCAATTTCATTTTACTGCTACTAATGTTAAGAAGCAACTTCGAATAAATAAATGTTTCATGAATTTGAATTGTTGAAATACATTTTTAGCTATATCGAATCCAATTTTCCGGCTTACTGAACACACTCAACAGAGGTTAAGATTGACAGTATTGCACCAATTGGGCTACACCGTACACGTCTAATTCAATTCATATTGTAGTCCAACATTTAAGTAGCTTGTCTAAAAAACGTCTATAATTGAGTGCACAAACAAAATCTAATTCCCCATTCACTGAGCACCTCGAATTATAGAGGTTTTAAAGTCAAGTAAAACAAATGGGTAAAAAATACAAGTGATAAGTTAATCAGCTACAAATGGAGGAGGAGGGGGTTGAGTCTAATCATTCCCTTCCTGGATGTTTAGACCGTGGGGCTGGATTGTGAGAAGACGCTTCATCCTTAGCTTCTTTCTACTGAGACGTACCACTCTGAACGGCTACCTACAGTTTTAACTTTAGTTTTGGATACAGCAATATAGCTTGTACAATGTATGATAGTTCCCGTCTTTAAGGTAGGGACTGTACGGATAGTAAACAGCCCAAAAAAGATGCAAACTTTTATTGAGTGAATCATCTAATATTTTCTTTCATCAATTTCCCATTTGTTTCCTATAGGCATTACCCAGCGGGCTACCTATGACTTATCATGCTTTTAGGGTGGTACATTGTACTACCCGGCACTTATGACTCAATTGGTGCCATGTTATTGTTCATCAGTCTTGACAGCAATCACTGGCAATGGGGTACAGTATATAACCCTGTGTGTGAGGTTTTGGGAATAAAACTGTCAGGGTAGAAAAACGGGTTAAATATGAGAGGCGTTGGGTGGGGGGGGGGGGGGGGGGGGGGGAACCGACACCGCCAGTGGTGTGGATCGGTGTGGTCGCCCGCATGGCAGTCTGGCTCCTATATTTCTAACTGAGCTAAAAGAGGCAGCTTGCAAGATTGTAAGACCGCCTAAGCATGCCAGGAGATAGACTTGGGAACCATGTGCTACTCAGCACCCAGTAGAGCAGTACATTGTTAGTGGGGCTTGTAGGTTTGTATTGAGAGACAGTGCCTGCTTGTGTATTATTAGTATTCATGCTTATAAATTCAACAAAACTATGCCCATTTTAAAGGGTGCCATATGTGGGGCAGTGGGTTTAGAACTGGCCCTACCCTCGATGCTACCATAAGCTATGATTTAAGTCCTTTACTGCCCATGAGTTTTGCGCTTAACTCAGGAAAGCACTTCATTCAAGTTCCCTTCACACATTAATTCTTCAGTATGCAAAGGAATTGACAAACATCCCTTTTCACATTTTTGGTTGCAAAAAAAAACATGCCTTTTCCTTGTCAAATCACACAATTTTGAGGAGCTTGAATAATATGCCCTTTTTCTCTAGTAAATCAAGCTCCATTTTTTAATCCGCCTTTTCAAGCAAAACACAAAGTATTATAAATGAGGTTAGCTGTAGATTGAGATAGACAACAAAAACATGCAAAAACTGATTTCGCAAAGACTTTTTTACACAAGCATGTGTACCTGAAAGTGTTGCCTATGATTCATAGGAACGGAACTTTATCCTAAATTGTATCAAAACCAAAGCCTTTTTGCCATGATGCCTTAACACAAGCATGCGTAAATTTGTACCTAGAAGTGTTGCATATTGATAGAGCGGAACTTTATCCTAAATTGTATCAAAACCAAAGCCTTTTTGCAATGATGCCTTAACACAAGCATGTGTACATTTGTACCTGAAAGTGTTGCATATGATTCATAGGAACGGAACTTTATCCTAAATTGTATCAAAACCAAAGCCTTTTTGCCATGATGCCTTAACACAAGCATGTGTAAATTTGTACCTAAAAGTGATGCATGATAGAGCGGAACTTTATCCTAAATTGTATCAAAACCAAAGCCTTTTTGCAATGATGCCTTATAAACACAAGCATGTGTACATTTGTACCTGAAAGTGTTGCATAAAAATATGATATTGATATAGGAACGGAACTTTATCCTAAATTGTATCAAAACCAAAGCCTTTTTGCCATGATGCCTTAACACTATTAAGCATGTGTCCATTTGTACCTGAACGTGTTGCATATGATATAGGAATGGAACTTTATCCTAAATTGTATCAAAACCAAAGCCTTTTTGCCATGATGCCTCAACACAAGCATGTGTACAAATGTACATTTGTACCTGAAAGTGTTGCATATGATAGGAACGGAACTTTATCCTAAATTGTATTAAAACCAAAGCCTTTTTGCCATGATGCCTTAGAAATCTTTGTCATTTTGCTGTAGATCTTTATTTTGTATTTTTGAAACGTTAAGAACTTAAGTCAAATTCTCCAGTTTTTGGGTCAGTTGACTAGTTTTGTTGCCAACCTTTTACATGATCAGTTCCTATTTTGTAATGTACCAAACAATTGTTGGCCTATATTTAGCTTTATTCCATCTATTCCTGCCTTGCGGTGTGTACCAATCCATAAGCACACATCAAGACTACGCTTCTTTTTATAAGTACTGACACAGAAGCTTAAAAATCATCCTTCGGGAATTCTCAGTGAGATATTTTGATCATATCACAGCATATTAATTTTGTACTGTCAGTCAAATTTGGCTCAATCCAGCCCCTGGTTTGAAGCACCAGGAAATTAACAGTTTTCCCGTAGTTCGCCTCAGATTTCCTAACAATTACATTGTATTAGCCGTAGCGGTGAGTCGGATTTATTTTTATATAATGGATAAAAATGTAAATATTTCGATACAATGTTAAAATGACCAATATAGCCTAAGCTTAGGCCAAAAAAAAGAAGTTATGTTGTCCTCCACAGCTCTCAGGGAGGAGGGGCGGGTTGGCGGATTTTTTAACATTTTTTATATAACTTTCTTCAGCTCAAAGTTCAGCCAACAAGAAGTTGAAATCACACTAAGAGTTGCACATTTATGTTATAAAAACTTAGTTTAATATTCAATGCCATTTAAACTGTTTAAAAAAAATCTGAAGAAGAAAAAAAAAATATCTGAAGAAAAAAAAGAATAAAAAATAAATAAAAAATATTGGAGCGGCCCTATATATATATCTGACGAGCTTTGTCCTATATGTGATCCGTCACGTCAAAATGGACATGGTTGGAGGCCCGAGTCAATTCTGAGTTATTGGTATGATTTGAAAGAGAACATTTTAAGATTTGAAATGATACCATGTTGAATGTTATCGGACATAGGTCAATCACAAGATATGAATTGAAGAAGCATATTTTGTCTATTATTTTCTTTATGTTTCCACCAAATATATTGCCCTCTATCTCAAAACTGTGTTTGCCTACAACATGTCCTTTTTGACGAGACTGGTCACATAGAAACCAGTTCAGAACATTTGCCACCAATTTTTGATCAAATTTAGTTAAAAAGACAATCAGGATTTTTCGCAGTCAATCCTCAAAAGATTTGTTTCATGTATGTGAACGTGTAGGCCTTAGGCTATTAAACATTCACAGAATCGAAGATTTCCACAACTAGTTGTTATCAATTGTGTTGCTTCTCATTTGAGATTGGCATAATAAAATGCATAGAGAAATGGGTCCACCATCCAAAGTGGACAAGACTACCTACCGTATGTACTTTTATATCGAGCTGTATTTTCGTAAGTGTTTGAGATTTTCAAAATAAAGGTGTCATTTGAAAGCTATGAAAGGTGGATACATTTTTGGTCCTTGGTCCATATGTTTAACTCTTGTATTTAAGGTTCAACAGAGAGTCTAAAATGATTGTAGGGCCTACTGTATACCAGATTGGATTACCATCATCATCATGTCTCTGATGCCTTTAGGACTAGAGATGTGGAAGTCCACAGAGTATTAATCTTAAACACTATGCAGCGCTTAAGTGCCGCACACAAGTCCAACACTTACTTTTTTCTGCATCAAAAGGTTTCTTAAACAACATTTTTAATTACGGTAGGCCTGCGAGTATCAAGCCTGTAGTCAGTAGTATTCACTGACCACTTTTTCATGTAGAATTAGCGATTACAAAATGATATTTATAATTGATTAATTTCATCATCTAAAATATTATAGGCCATCTAACTTAAGAAATATAAAAAAGACATAGTTTATTGGTGGCAAATGTGGGATTTTCTAATAGTAATACAATCATGATTTACAGTTTCAATTAATTATTAATTATGCATGCAATGATGCAACATGGATGAATACGAACAAAATTACCCAATTTTAAATGGTGTTTAACTTACATGTAGCCAGATATTTTTAGGATTTTCGAAATTATCTAATCATGATACCGTTCCAACATCACAGACAAAAAATGTTTAATATTATTTGAATAGATCTATACAAATGTTTAATTTCATTTCACATTATTCGAGGGTTGTTAATTTCACAGGTGCCTATTGATCCCTGCAATTTACAAAATGCCATGCAACAGCTGTGACAAAACTTACATCAGCAAGACAAAGAACAATTTGACATGACTTGGTGAACATAAGCGTAAAACAGAAAGGGTCGACCAAACAAAGTTCACTAGATCAAAGCTTACTTGCTTACTTGCTTAATTCGGGTCGTGTCCCCGATCTACGATGTTTCTCCACACTCTTCTGTCGTTCATTGCTGTCTTTATGTTACTCGTCTCCAGTCCAGTATCTTGCTTGAGTAGATCGATAAATGTCAGGGCAGGTCGTCCCGGCTTTCTTTTGCCATGTTTGGGGATCCAGTGCACCAGTTTGGATACTGGCTCCTCACTTCTGTAACAGTGGCCAGCAAACCTTGTTCTTCTCTTCCGGATCTTCTGGCTTATTTTGGGGAGGTCACCATACAGTTGGGTGTTTGGTATATGTTGTTTCCAGTTGACATTGAGTACTACTCGCAGCATTCTGGTGTAGCAGCCATCTAGCTCTTTCTGTAGCTTGGGGGTAATGGTCCAAGCTTCGCATCCATATAGCAGAACTGACTCCACCGTTGAGGCAAACAGGCGAAGTTTGAATTTCCGAGATAGAGTTGACTTCCATATTTTGTTCATTTTGCCGCACGCTCTCCATGCTGCTGCTTTGCGTTGCTTAATGTCTTTTACCGTACTCTCCATCCAGGCACCAAGATATTTAAAATCTTGAACTTCCTCCAGCTTGTTGCCATCATTTGTCTGTATGGATCCCTTCTGGCTCTGGTTATATGACATAAACTTGGTCTTCTTAGCATTCATTTTGAGACCGACCTTTGCTACTGATGTCTCAACTCTTTGCAGCAGATCTTGTGCTTGATGAAATTTCTCTGACAACAATGCAATGTCATCGGCGAAGTCAAAGTCTGTCACCACCTCTGGCCCGATCCGCCTACTTCTACGCCTGTCAAGATGAAAACCAAGCTCTTCTTCTCTCCCCTCTATGGCTATCCTCAGGGCAAAGTCCAGCACAATCACAAACAGATATGGGGCGAGTGTGTCTCCCTGTAGAACTCCAGCCAATATTTCAAACTGTGCAGTCTCTCCGTCAGGTGATATTACCTTAGCCATGGTATTCTCGTACATTCCTCCGATTGCGTCAACGACTTGTTTTGGTATTCCATAAGCTCGCAGAATTTTCAGCATTTTGCCATGGTGGATTGTGTCGAAGGCCTTTCTGAAATCAATGTACAGTACAGCTCGAAATAGAGTGCACAATATCAACGCACATCAGTGCAATGTCAGTGCAATGTCATTGCAATATCATTGCAATGTCATTGCAATGACATTGCAATGACAGTGCACTAATCGGATTACAATTTGCAATGTCATTGCAATGTCAGTGCAATGTCATTGCAATATCATTGCAATGTCATTGCAATATCATTGCAATGTCAGTGTACACTCTATTTCGAGCTGTACTGTAGGTGATTACTGCTGCTAGGTTATTGGCTTTAACTCCTTCTATGAGCCTCCTCAGTGCCAGTATGTGGCCCGCTGTCGTCCTTCCAACCCTGAAGCCGTTTTGATTGGTTCTCAAATGCTGATCCAGCTCTGGTCTGATTCTGTTCAGGATCATTCTGTTGTATGTTTTGGCAACGATAGAACTTAGGCTGATACCTCGGTAGTTGCCTCCTAGGCTAAGATTCCCTGATTTTGGAATTGGAACAATGTTGAGCACAGACCATTGGCTTGGTTTTTTCCCTTTCAGTAATGCTTCATTGCAGAAGTTCAACACAATGTCGTCAAGGTCGCATCTTTTCAGAACTTCAGGTGGGATATTGTCTTCACCACTGCTTTTTCCTTCTACCAGTGACTTTTTAGCTTTGTCATATTCTTCCTGGTCGAAAGGCCCGGTTTTAATTTCCAGATCTTCTAGGATTGGTGTGATTTCCTCATCCTCATTACTGATGTCTGGTGGGCTCCCCAGAAGGTTTTTGAAGTGGTTATACCAGTTTGTGACCCGATCTTTCTGAGTTTCTCCCTCCAGCTGTCCTTTGGTGGATGCTTTTCTACCAGTGATCTCATTGATAAGCCTCCAGCTTATTAATGCTTGCAATTGGAATGTGCTGCTTCTACTTCCTAGATCTTGCTGTTCAGGTCTTCTACTATGGCTAGATTGTAGGCTTCATCAAGTCCTTGCTTTGCCTTCCTGTACTCAACTCTCTTCCCCTCAGTGACGTCCTGTTGATAGAGATTATATGTGTCTTTGATTTGATCTCTTGCCGCAACTACCCTTGGATCGCTGGAGAAACGTGTTTTATGAGACCTTTTCCTGACTGGTATGATCTTCTCTGCTGCTTCATTATTTGCTTTGATAAATCTGTCATACTTGTCAGTGGCTGTTTATTCCTCATCCTCTAGGACTTTAAACCTATTGCGTACTTCAACTGCATATTTCACTTGTAAGCTCCCGTCAGAACTCAGGGTTTTCCAGTCATATGGCTTCTTTCTTGGCGTTGTATTACTTTTCCTCAGGCTCAGCCTCATCTTAGCTGACACAATTCTGTGATCAGAGCCCACACTGGCAAAGGTGTTGTATGCTTCGGCATTCATGACACTATTCTTCCACTTACTCCTTACAAGAATATAGTCTAGCTGGTACTGATTTCCCCCTGGGCTTGTATATGTCCAGTTTTCCTTTTCTCTTTTGAAACTGCGTGTTTGCAATGATAAGGTTTTTCTCAGTGGCTAGATCCTTCAAGTGCTTTCCATTTCTATTGGTTTCCTTGTGGTAAGTAAACTTGGCGTCCTCTGCTCCTATCCGGCCATTAAAGTCGCCAACTACTATCAGGACGTTGTGCGCTGGGATAGAGTCAATTGCCCTCCTCAGGTGGTCAAAGTGGCTCTCAATGATATCATCGTCTGCTACATTTGTGGGACAGTACTAGTTAACTATTATTGATGTTGCAGGGTTGCCCAGGAAGCTAGTGACTAGTATTCTGTCAGTATGTGCCTTGGCACTTGCAAGCGTACTTTTGGCTAGAGTGTTCAATAATATGCCAACTCCACCGACTGCTGCTCCTGCACTGTTTCTGGTTGCTGATGTTGTGATAAGCGTCTTTCCGAGGATGCTCTCGTATCTAACTGGTTCGTCATGTACAATGCGGTGCTCCTGAATACCCAGCACTTCGATGTTGTAGTCAATGAAGTTAGAAACAAGCTCCTCTCTGCACTGCTGTACTCTTATTGTTCTGACATTCATAGTAGATACTGTAGTAACATTCTTACATTTAATAAGGTTTCTCTATGCAGGCACCGTATTCAGGCTTGCCCCTTCCAGAAGGATTTAAGGACACGCCGTCATGGGATTTTTGTAAATTAATGTCTGCACCAGGAGATGTTGATTTAGTAGGGACTTTAACCCTAGTGTCGTGTAGTTGTAACATCATAGATTTTCTGTTGCTAAATAATACTGTGGCCGCAAATCCTACAGTATGGTTTGTAATCAAAGTTGTCCTTCTTCTAGAATATACTTGCCGGCCAAGGCTATTGAGTATATTCTCCCCGTGTCTCAGTGATTAAGATTGAAACATAATTAAGCAAAGTTCAATAGATCTTCAAACTACTCCAATAGTCCTAGATCTATTGACCATTGTGGTTTTTGTTCAGGTATACCTTCCTTAGCTATTTTACCCATAGCTGGGTGGTAACAGTAAGAACTTTAACAAATCAGCCATCAATCACTGATCACATGGCTAGGGGCCTTAGTTTGAGGAATAGAGGAGAACAGAAGGCACCTGGGATACGGGAATCCATCTAGGTAAGAAGACGAGGCGCAAAAAGGTCATGAATAGAGATGAGGTGGTCTACAATCTCAGTCATGATCATCCACTGATTAAGCCCTACATGTACCATCAAGGGCGTAGGGAAGCGGACTACTTCTGCTCAGTTTCCGGGCAAAACAACAACAGCTGATCAGTTGTTATGAGAAAACTTGTCAATGACCAGCGTAACTGTCACTGTCAGCACACATGTAGGCCTATATTAGCCAACGAAAAAAAGATTCCTTGTTCTACGGGCCTGACCGACCTATTTTTTTAGAAATCGGTGAAAAATATGTTCACATGCAAATGTCTATGAATAACGACCCAAATATTTGTTAATTTGTTTTGTCAAAATACGGAAAGATTTTCACAGATTTGTTTGATTTTTTACGGTCATTTTTAAAGGGCAAAAAGAAGAAGAAGAAAACAAATTTAAAATTTAAAAAACACCCGATCGACCGTCCCATCCTGACTCTTGAGAGGTATGTTTGCCCGTAGATGCGGCACAGCAGCTATTTCCTGATTAGGGTTAATAATAAGCTTAATTTTAACTAGGCCTAAATTTTAACATGTGTTATTTTTTTAAATAATATCATCACCTCTCTCTCTCAGTCTCACTCCCACTCCCAGTCTCATCATCAATCAGTTCAATGGAAATTTCACTCACCGGAAATTCGACGGTTATAGATCCGAGCTGATCATCCAACAATTTTATCGTGCATCGAAGCTGCTTCTCCATGATCTAAACTACGCGGTATGTTACCTTATTCCTACAACTAAAACGCCATTCTCAGTGAAAAACACCTTCACATCACATCAGTATTCAACCACAACCTGTCGACTCGACAGTATCAATATTGATGATTTATTTTAGTGACCTCGGTACAAAGACACAGTCGCATTAAAAATACGCGATGTGTGTGGACTTCGGATGCACACGAGGCTTGGCGTAGAAAAATAGGTGGCGCTGTAGATGATCGACTCTTTTCTTCTCAGGTGGCAGAGGACCTTAATAAATAGTTGTCTTCATTCTAAATCTCGGTATATAAAACCATCCACATCCGAGCTTAATTCTATCCTAAAGAATGTAATGGCAAACGTTGTATGATTTCTCCATGTTTGGGCTTTTATATTATGTATTATCTTAGGGCCATTTTTTCTGAGAGTGCAATGCTGTTTTTTTGAATCCGTGAAACGCTGCGATGATGAGCCTAAATAACATGTTCAGGTGCCATGAGTGTGCATGTGATACGCGTCATACGGTCCCCATTGTCTACCTTTCCGATATTGCGAGTATGGACATGGGGTGGGGGAAAAGGGAAGAGCCGATGGGGATTAAATGTGCCGAGTTTATAGCCCGTGGCGCAAGAGATAATAGCATATACGTGTACCATCCAAAAAAATCTGCAGTGATTGTAACTTAAAAAGTAGGAAACGTGACTGCTTCGTATTTAGAAATACTTTGGTGGGGAGGCTGGGCAAAATGAGGGTGTGTGTGGGGGAGCAAACAAATTTGAAATTGCCTAGGGGGGGGGGGGGGGGGGCAACAATTTGTGGGTACTCAATGGAGGGGGGGGGTCAAAATGGAGGGGTGGGTCAAAAATGTTTGGCCGAATGGATGGTAACGAATGATTTAAGTTTTAATTTTTCATTATTCAAGCTTAACATTGAAATGGTTTCAGGACCATTTTTCTGGACCATTTTAGTTCAAACACTGCAAATTTGTCCACGGCTTCGCGCACATTCTTTCTACAGGTTTCAACATTGTAATGCGTCTCATCCTAAATGTTGTTGCTTCAGCTGTCGCTGGAGAAAAGAAGACAATCAACTTAAAAATGTTTGACTTAGTAAAAGAATTTGGATTTGAGCATACAATCATGTTCTTGGTTTGGATGTTGTTTAAAGTAAGAATTTGAATATGGGGGGAAATTACCGAACAATTGACCCTGTATCCTCCCCCAATTTGCGCCGCCTATGTTCCTTACCCTTCCTCCTCTTTCTATTCCTTTTTTTTTTAAACTCCTTTGTATGGGGTGGGGCGTTTGCTTGGCCTGCTAGACCCCTGCATTCGTCACTGTGATCTTAAGCTAAATGTAAATCATCAAGTTCGATAGATGAATATAAAATAGCAGCAGCTGCAGCATAATGTTTAGTGTATGCGAGTGGCTTTGTTCATATGTGACCCAACGTGAGTAAATGAGGCACAATAAGGGAATATGAATATTGAGTTATTTTCATGATAATATGTATAAGTTAAGGAACATTTTGGTACCAAAGTCAACGTTATATCACATTCCTAACCAAAGTTATGGATTATTGAAAATCATGTTGTCTCAAAACATCAAATGCAAATTGTCAAGTTATCGTCATTTAAAGTTTTTGTTTTGTTTAATAACAAATCAATGGAGCGAGTGAAAAGTAAACACCTCGAAATGTAGTTTAATTCTTTATTTTCATGAATTTGAGTCTTTGGCGTGGCTGGATAAGACCTGAATTTGACTTAAGACCTTGTCTCACACAAATTCACTGCTGCCGTATTGTGCCTCATATTTACTCATCACGTTGGGTCACATATTCCAACGATGTATCCACCACCCCGGGATTTACGCCTACAATGTATATGATACAAACCCATTTGAACCGGGGGGGGGGGGGGGGGGGGGAGGTTGTCAACAAGTTTTTCACTTTGTTAAGGATGGTGGGGGGGGGGGGGGGGGGGGGGGGTCAAACAAATCATCCAGTTTGTAAGGGGGGGGGGGGCGGGGAGGTCAAAATAGTTAAGATACCGAAAAATGCAAGTTGCCCAGCCCACCTCACCAAAGTATTTCTGAACACTCCCTTGGTAAAAATTGCAACTTTCTGAAAATTACAAAAGCCGTTCAAATAATAGAGCATGGTCAGATCCCGGTTATTTTTCTTCAATTTAACAATAAACCACCCATGCCTTGAATCCACGGTGCGTTGTGTGCAAGTTTTACCTGCATAGTTTTTATTCTTCGAGTAACTTATGTTTGGTAAAAAAGGGTTAAATTACAGGTATTTTGGATCAATATTATATTAAGCATTAGAAATACCCATTGCAGCATCCTTTGAAAACGTTAAAAACAGAGCAACTGTTATATCGCCGTGATAGATACTAAATCTAAATCTAAATCCTTTGATGATTATGACAATTCCAACAAAAAGTTTTTTGAACTGCTACAAAGAATGGCAGAATCAGTGTTTTTCTCCCCCCACCCCCCTACTTTTCCCCAACCCCCCACAAAAATGTCTTCTTCAATATTTGACAATTTAAGCATAAAATGGCATTTTCTTACAAAATTTGACAATTTTAGCATAAGACAGCTAATTTTTTTGCGACCCAATTAGGTAACCCAATCACAACTTCTTAACCCCGAAGACTGTAATACAATAGTATTTACATTTCAAATTTCAACCCTCTGAGCACTATCTGTCTATCTATAACAGTGTTTCTGATTGGTGAATTGCAAACCAAATAAAATACAACCTCTAAAATAATTGAACCTCGTTAATAGCAGCTCCAAGATAATTGATTGCTGATAGTTTGGAACCCGGTAGTATATTTTAACGGAATAAATTGTATTGAAAACCATCGCTGGCGACGTCACAGCATGGAGCTGCTATTAGTGGGTTTTAAAATAATTCACTCCAAACTGAATGGTGCAACAAATGACAAAGTCCATCTTTCTGACCAATTGACCAGTAGTTCTCAGGGGTTAAACTTTTAGATCCATATAGAACACAGATTTTATGTAGCTTGAAAAGATATATATTCTATTATTTTACACGAATTCTTCTAAGACAAAGTAACAAAATAAACATGAGCTAAAAAAGGAGGAACTCGGACCCTTTTTCACTGAGACTAGTATACCAAGTCTCAGCTTTTTCATTACATAATCGCCATAATATAGCATTATCAGGTATGTACATTGAAAAAGTGTGGACTTAACTGGACAGAAGACAATTAAGTGTGAACTTCTGATGAAACATCTCTAAAAAAAGAAGTTATGACTGAAATAAAGGGAAAAAAGGTCCAAAGTGGGAGGGGATGCTAAAGCATGTTTATTTTATTATTTTGCCTAATTCTCTTAAATGCTATTATCTGTGCCTAACCTTCTTTTGTTATTACAGCAAATAAGGTTTGACAAAAAACCTGTTCTATTTCAATGTGATTGGTCACATACACTTTTGAATGTGATAATTCTTCTGCAATGATCCTAGACTTCTTATGAAATTACACAAAAAGAGGCAATTACTGAGCTATTATACTCTATACTGTTATTTCATTCATTTTAATAGGGAAATCTACATAATAATGTCACCAATCACACAACCAACAACTGAAAGGCATCAACAATCAACAGCATTTATCCAGTATTATGTTGACGAGTTTACACAAATATAGCAATAAAACTCCTTAGAAGCTGACCCACTTGTTGATTCCTGGTATATGGGTCAGGGGAGCTTTCCGTTCCATAAGTTCTGTATATTATAAATGACAATCTGTGGCTATGCTGGATCTAGATACTTTATCTTCCAACTTCAAGAATGCACATAACAACAGAGACAGTCACAGACGAGACGGATTATTTTGTATCCATCAACTTCTACAACAGCTGCTCTATGTACCTCGATGTTGAATGAAATGTTACAGACATACCCGGTATATTTTCACTTAACATTGACAATGTATACACATAATCGTTCACAATTTGGTCATGAAAAAAGGGGTTGTTTTCAAAGTATGTTCATGAACCGTGTTCAAATTAAGTGGTAATCCAGGCTTCCTGACGCCCAAAATGCTGGCGGATAACCTAAATTGCAATGCAGGTTATCCGTTGGATAACCAAACTTTTTGAATATTTGTATTGTAGTTACTTTGGCGGACAACCAAACACATTGGCGGATAACCTGATTTCATAACATGGTTATCCGCTGGAAAACCTATTATTGTTTCTTAAAGGTAGATGACTCGATCACATTTTCGTAACACAGAATTATTTCAAACATACGGAGATTTTCATATCATATGAAAGCTCGTATTTTTCTCATCATCATACTGAAATTTGACGGCCTAAATCGGTATAATTACGGAGAAATCGATGAAATAACGTCGAATTACCGCGAATGGTGGTAACCACCGATATAGTTTGTGTACTACTCAATGGGTACAGTTCACAGCATCTTGTGCGTCTAAAATAAGAACCATTAGAGCTATGCAACTCAAACTTTGGAACATGACTTTTTTAAGGATGACCTTTCATGGAGAATAGAAAACTTCAAGTTGAAAATCGGAACATCTACCTTTAATGTGAACACTGTTCATGAACATCAAATGTTTGCGTTTTTGAAAAATAGGCTTGTTTTTGGTGATGGTGCAAGCCTACAATCATGGAAAAAAGTCCTTGGAACGCTTTTAGTGATGTTTATTTTGTTAAGAGCTGAAAAGGACATCTTAAACAAAAAAATCCCTTCACTCAACCCCATCAATCAATGTTGGGACACCTTGAATAACTGCTGAAGACATCACCATTTCTCAACATTGCAAGAGGGAGAAAGGTGGTAGCTTTCTGTGGTTAACAGTAAGTGTTCCAAGACTTTTTCCAGGATTGCAGGTGTAAAAATAGGGTGTATTTTCAGATTGATTAATCATGAGACTGAAGATATCGCATACCTGAAGTTGAATAGCACCATTTGTCATCATTTTTCGCACATACTTTACTTGTTTGAGAATGGTATTCTCCTTGGAGAAGAAAATGGGTCAAAAAAGATGGGTTTTGTTTGCGTTTTTGAAATGTTAAAAAGTGTGCTTTTGTGTACTTCAAATGCTAAAAATAAGCACCTAAGCGGTGATTTTTAGGCTATTTTGTACCTGTTTATGGGTAAAATAGGGGTAATGTTCTTGAAACGGCGCACAAAAGGGTTATGTTTGACTAATAAGTGAACAACCATGTGTTCGGGTAGACATAGCAGCAATTATTATCCATTTCATAGATGTAACCCGTCATATCAAAATAGACATGTTGGAGGCCCGAGTCAAATCTGAGTTATTGGTATGACTTGAAAGAGCACATTAAAAAAAATTCGACTAAAAGAAAATGTCCATCTGTGTAATTGTCCATTTGTGTAATTTTGACCATCATAATTCTATGATTCCTCTTGTCAAACGAACCGACAGTGCCAATCTCAACCGACACGACAGTCAATATTGGGGGTGGGGATCGTCCCCCTCACACCCCCACTGGCCATGCCACTGTTTGTAATCACAAGACATGATTTGAAGACACGTATTTGTTTCTATTACTTTCTTTACATTTCACCATTTCAAAATTGTGTCTGCCAACAACATGTCCTTTTTCATGCGACTAGTCACAAATAGGTTAAACAGAAAAAGGAAACGGTCATATATTTCTTTGATTCAGCTTATAATAGATTGTTTGTGAATCAGATAGATTGGCGAAACATCTATTTTTTGTTCTATGAGCCCTTTTCCGTGCCTTCAATTTGGCGATGGCTCTTTTTCCACTTGAACATGGCACACCCAGCCATGGGTTCATTGCACTTGTTAGTAATGCTCAGATAACTGAGGGGATCCTGCTTTGTCCAAATACAATCCACCATGTTGCTGCTATTTGTGTTAGATGTAACCTAATGGTCTGATGATTCACTCATTATTATGCTAGTGTTCACTGAAGTTGTAGCTGACAGAACCTGGGTCTGCAAGAATAGGAAAATAAAAAAATAACAAATTATATAGTCTTACTGTTTAGCTCTGATTATTTCAGATTCAACAAAATGTCATCATCATTATTTTCCCAGCAAACTTGTAACTTAGTTACAGACTCGCATCACTGCAAATGATGACAATTTTACATATTTCACCAAACTAAGGATATCTTCCCGTTTGACACACAGAGCCATAAGAAAATGATCTATAAAAAAACAAACCTCACTATCTCATGAGGCCTGTCCTATGACTGTATTATAAGGGTATATATTATTTTTAAATGAAGGAATGTTAGAAATGCAATACCACTTACTCATTCGGCAATTTAGAGTGGTTCAGAATGATGAAAATGAAAGAAGAAAAATGTGGGGAAAGAGGGGAGAGGAAATTTACTCAAGTCCTCTGAATTAAACAAGGTAATTAATTGCTGTTCTTTTACACAAACTAAGTTTTGTCCCAACACCAATACACTGTGTGTCATGTCAAGTTAGGGCATATAGTGTTCGCATCATAATACTGCCCTAATATAAAAATACTGTACCTATCATGAGAATACACACTGATATCAACTCCTAATTTAAGATGACACAGGGTATTGGGATGGTGACATGTGATAATGGGCAAAACCCATAGCATGTGCCAACATAAAGACAACCTACCTATCCGTTAAGTCCTTATACATCTTCAGGAATGTCAGCTTCGTATCCGAGTTCTTCTGTAACCATTCATCAATCATGTCAGCCTGGTACGTATCCGTCTCCATCCAGATGTAAGAGTTTGGTTTCAGTATATACCGGGCTTGTTGGCAGATGTTCTTGATCACGCTCAGTCCATCTGCACCACCATGTAGAGCGGTATTGTCTATATACCTGACAAAATGGAGAGCAATTCTAAATTTATCTCAAAAACAATTCAAATGAAGCTATTTAAATAGCTTCATTTTGTCATGAACAGATATTTGCTTGGCCTACCGTTTCATCCCTACAAAAACTGTATCAAGCCAAGAAATAACTTTGAGTGTCCGAGAACCAACCAATACACGGTCTACTTGCATTGGATTTGACCTTTCGACCTTCGTATACTGTTACACTATGCTACATCCAAAAAATGGATGAATACGTAATGAGCAATTTGTTCGTGTGGGGTTCAAAATTGACCAATGGCAGACACGATAAATACAAAGTACATGAATATTTAATACCGTCTTCGCAGAAAGAAGAATCTTGCTCACTTTGATAAATTCAAAATGTCGATTTTCTCGCACGGTATAGCCGCCGTTTCGGTCTAAAATCACACTTTACAGGCTTTGCCGTATGAAATTGGCAGGGGAGCTTTTAATCACTCTCCTGAAGTGCTCTAGGAGAGCACTAGGAGAGCATTTTAAAAGCTCCCCCGGAATAATCGAGGAGAGCAATATATGACCAATGTGAAACGTTGGATTATGTCACCATACGAAACGAAAGTGGTCCCAGTTACATACACTGCAGCTGCCTTGGCCGCAGCCCCTCGTAGTCTTCTATCTTTCCGCAAACTTTTCTCATGTTTGCGGCAAACTTTGCACCAAACACTACTAACCACCGCCGCCCCATTTTCTTCTTTTTGCACATATCCTAAATGTTCCAGATTCCAGTTTAAAACGGTCGACAACCTGATCATGCTGATCGGCTTTCCAGCGGTCGCGGTAGCCTCCATTTTTATTTTGGTTATCCCCCACTGAAAACAGTGCCGCATTTATTTATCGCCGCATTTATTTATCGACCGGTCAACTGATGCTGCTTTGATACGTCAAAAATAAAAAGAAATGTTACGCATTTTCATCACGAACTGTACGGTCAATTTATGCTGCTTGCACATGGTTTTGGAATTAATGAGAGCCGCTGCTAATACAGCGACAACCGCGCCCAATTTGTGCTCCTATCCTTGCCAGAATGAGATTCTACACTAGTACAGGGTGTGGTTGAATTTACGCGATTTCCAGGGGGAGATTTTTTTATAGCAACACTTACAATATTTTATTTATTTACGTTTTTCGTATGTGTGTAAGGTATAGTAATAATATTGAGGATAGACAATTAAGGAGCGCGGACAATTAAGGAGCACCATAAATCGCGCAACCATAAATGGGTTAAGGAGCGCACTAGGCGCGCGATCGCTCTCGCGCGCCTCAAACGGCAAAGCCTGACTTTAGGAGTAATCTTTGACATTGGTCCTCGCCCAAAATATTTTCCTTAGAGATACAGCTACATTTCCGCATATGGCATATGTGACTATTTCCATGCTATTTCCTATCTTTCAATATCGTGTAATAAAAAATCTTTGTATGTCCAAACAGAGACAAATAATGTGATCAATTTTTACGATAACTAGAAACTCTTACACAGCCACAGAAATATCGCCTTCACATGTTTCTAGATGTACAGGCAGCAAATTCAATATTAGCGCATTATGAAGGGGTGTGATATTATTGTGGCGCATAAAAAGCATCGTCCCTAGTAATCCCTAGTGTGCTTAAAGCGCAGTTCTTTGGTAAATCCAATGCCAGTAGACCTTGTATTTGGTCGGTTCTCGGATGGGAAGTATCAGAGGGTGTTGTGTGACAGTGAAATTATACAAGGTATACAAAGTCGACTAACTGAACTATAGTCCTACATGTAATCAACATTCCTTGTTTCTTATCAAAATGACATCTGAGAAATACTAAAATTTACAACAAATGTTGGGAGAAGATCAAAAAGAGCAATATTTTGACCATGAAAACAGATTAAAGATGCAATGCGGTGGGGTAATAATGGGCAGCTGAGATTAATACATCCTTAAGAACAGAAGAGATATGAAAAGGACTGGTCCCCAAGTCGGACCCATGCAAATGTTGCTGTAAGCTTACCTTGACACCTCTTCATCTACATGCTTCATATCTCCAGTGGCTATATAGGGTGGATTACTGACAATGGCATCAAAGCTACAACCCTGTAGGCAGCTTGGTAGACGTTGGCCAAATTCGCTGTGATGAATAGTAAGACGATCTAAAACGCCTTGCCTGGAAAGATATTTCAAATTAAAGAATTACAATAATGCATGCTTTAATTTATTATAAGGTTTTTTTGGTCAAATTTTGTGGAAAAATAAGGGTCCAGCAAACCATGCTGAAAATGGGGAGAACTTAAGGAGTTATGAAGTAAAGGAGTTACGACAAGGTAGCGGATCTTCAAAGCAGCACATAATTTATAAATGTTTCCAATGATGGTCTTCCCAACATTCCTGGAACTACTGGATTTTAGTGCAGAGTATTTAATTCAAATAGGAAAATACTGTTGTTTTATCCCTAGACGAACAAACTTAAACACATACAAAATTACATGGGTCTTGTGGTGTGGTCACTTCTGTAAACAAATTTGAACAGCAAATTGTCATTTTGTTTTGCACAATTGCATTGTGGGTGAAACGATTGCATCATCCTCTATATTAAATTTAAAAGATTAAATGTTGGTTTGTGCACCTTTCCTGTTTTGCAGAATATGATTAAAGAACTTCATAATTCCATTTAATCGACTGGCACTATAGGATACATCAGAATCAGTTCACTTCGCTTACAAATACTGATAATTGCGCACATTCCTATCCGTGTGATCGGTGTATCAATTAAAAGTGCCTGTCATACATTGTAGTATAATTATAAGGGTTAAAGGGTTACTATGCAATATACTATAACTACAGAATCTGTCACCATTACCTTGCAGCATTTTGTGCAGTCAGCATGCATGCTTCTTGACTCTGTTCTATTGCACTCACACGAGCCTGAAGGAAAAACAACAACACACACACACAGGGTGAGTTATATCAGTAGCGCTATTAAATACACAAAAATATGGTACCATAAAATATAGAATTTGCGATACCATGGATTGTATATTCTGCAATTGATAAAGCTTGCAACATAACCAAACTACTATAACACTAATGTCTTCTGGCGATTGCTTATTAGGCATGAAACTCAGAGTAACGACTTCTGTTCCGGAAGGTTTATGATTTGAATTTTATTTTATGAAATTTATCCCTTCTTTCATCTCTCATAGATCTCTTGTGGTACCTCATTATCTATAAATAACATGATAAACTCATTATTGAGAAGAGGTACAATGTTTTTGCTTTTCTGTTTACAGATAGTTCAGTCTTGATTGTCTCCTGTTCATAAGAATTAAATGTGTGAAGAAGATGGACACAATTAGATGTTCAGTCATTATGCAGGCAGGCATCCACTATAAAGCGTATGCAATAAACTATAAACCAGAACAGTATAACAATGGATTGGGCAGCCATCATAGAGGAATAGGGTAGTCACTTATTCGGAATGATAATTAAAGTTTCCTTTCCACATGACCAAATCATAATGTTCAGTGGAATCCGTTTTGGAGGCCCAGTTCAAATGAGGACAAATTGACGTAGTGTTATTACACAATTGCCAATATGAATGAGACCTTGGCAACACCTCCAACTAGAATTAAGATGTTATCTAAAATTCAATTGTTATTTGGTTGGAACTCACAGACCAAGATCACATCTAAAATCATAAATTGTTGGATTAAGAAGACAGCCGCACTTAAATTAATAGGCAATTTTATTAAGTTTCTCTCCCCTACCATGACATTTTATCTTACCTGTTCCCCCGCTCGTAAGTTTCTTAGTTTCATCAAAACTATGTGTCATATTTGGTAAACTATGAGATGCTTTAATGATAATTACAAACCTTTGGGAGCTCTTTCAGTAATGATATGCTTATTGCACCGCTACCGCATCCAATTTCTAAAAAGTGAACATCTTCATCTGCTGGGTAGAGATCTAAAACCAACTCAACAAGCAACTGAAATTTAAAAAGATATAAAGTATGGTTTAATCAAGGATAAAACACAACACATTGGTTGTTTACATTTCATCACTTGCTGATGAGCATCATGAGTTTACCTTGCACCCCCTGTCTCAATGCTGGTTACACCACTAACTGTTATTGAAGTACATCAATAATTCTAGAAAATGGTTACAATTATATGATGTTAAAGTTTTAAAATTTAATAAAAAGCCTGCCTATATTCCTAATTTATGGTGATTTCCTTCACATTACAGGAAACATAGCCTCGGACAATTGTGAGTGCATATCTTAATGGAACTAACCTCTGTTTCCGGACATGGAATGAAAACAGGTGGTTTCATTACCAATGTCAGGTCCCTGAAGTCCCACTCACCTATGATGTATTGCACTGGCATTCTGAAAGTAGGAGGCAAATGGCAAATTATTTGTAAAGGAAACCATTATATTCATAGTAAGTCAAATATTATTTGTTATTAAAATCACAACATTCATGGCAAAGTTCAAAATTACAAGTGTTGTTGCTACATTTGGTTTTGACCAAGTGAAGCCATGGTTCACACCATTCGAATTGGCCCCACCATGGTTTCAGGTGGTCTAACGTTAGTGCCTATCAAAATCTGATCAATTTACCATTATGCCGGTCATAATAAAGGTAAAGGACCTTGAGTGACAGTTGCCAAGACCCAGTGGTGGTTTCTACCAAGCAGCACTGACCATTGTAGCTACAACCCTGGTCCCACAAGCCCAAATTAGGCCTGATCTACCATCTAGGCACAGCTTCATCTAGGACTAATAGTTGCAGTTTCAAATCTGTTCTAAAGCAATAAACCTGCTTATTTTTGAAAGAATTCATAAAAAAGTGGACACAACTTTTATTCTTGTGTAACCTTATACACTGTACATGAAATCCTTAGAATTTAAACATGTTAACAAAGACAATCACTAACCTTTCCAGTCGTTTTTTGCATAAATCATTGATGGCAAGCTTTTCACTGCGACTAAGTTTTCTACAGAGAATGTGATTGGTCAACTCATGAAGCTGTGTATTAGAAAGCATGGGCACATCAGTTGATTAGAAAATTGGGGAAATATCGGCAATCTATATACAGTTATACCCAATGGGTATAGGCTTAAAATCACTAAATTAGTGATCTTACAATCTAAGAAAGAACTGTTGTTACACTTTTGAGGACCTAGTTGAAATAATTCCCCCAGCACTCCTATCCACTGTTGCACAGATCCATTTCATCCCTACAATCATTGGGACTCTCAAAATTGATTGGTGGTGGGGGGAGGGGGGGGGGGGGGGGGGGGGGGGGAGGGGGGAGGGGGGGGGGGGGGGTATGGGTAGTAGTTGATGGTTCAAAGTCTACAGAAAGGTGTATTGCAAAAATAGCACTTGAAGATTACTTCCAAAATATGGAGTATTACCGGGAAAATGAGCTCAGTGTAACAACACCAATTTTCTTTGATTATAGTCTGTTTTTTCAATAATTCAATATAATATACATGTATGCAGATTCAGTAGCAAACATCATTCATACACATCAATAACATCTCCCATTTCATTACCATTTTCCTCTGACAAACAAAGCTTTTATTAAAGGAGGTGTCCAGCAAGCACATCATAATGCATTATATGTTAGACAAATAATTATCGAGACCAAATTTGAGCACCAATAATCATGACGTCATTGATACCGGGACTTTCGAATACAGCAACATTTTTAAATGGCATGTTGAGATATGCGGTTTTTATTTGTTTTAATGATAAGTATGATGTTTCGTTATATATATATACGCAATTTGGGATCGATAATTATATTTCTAACATATACTACACAATACTGTGCTTGCTGGACACCTTCTTTAACCTGGCCTTGGACACCACGCACCCACTGTACTGTGTAAGAAATTCCTAGTTTTGAGAACAGAGAGGCAGAATAGGCACAGATGATAAGTTTATAAATATTGAGGGGCATTCAGTATACTTCATTGTCTGTGCTTTGCTTTAAAGGCATATTATGTGATCTTTTCCAGGGAGCGCCCTCTAGAAATGATTTTATTAGAAAGTAGATTTTCTTGCAGATTTACATTTCTGATCATAAATCAAGAATATATTCTGAGTTACAGAGCGATTTGATTCCTAATTACTTCAAGATTATAGTTTAAAGAGTGACAATAAACTGTCAGGTCTGCGCGACAACTTATTTTTCACTCTAAATTCACTCTAATACTATGATTTTGAAGTAATTAGGAATCGTATCGCTCTGTAACTCAGAATATATTTATGATTTATGATCAGAAATGTAAATCTGCAATAAAGTCTACTTTCTAAAAAAATCATGAATAGAGGGCGCCCCTGGAAAAGATCACATAATATGACTATAATTCAACACACAGGTCAATTTAAAGGTGATTTGTCATGCAAAAATTAGTCACAAAAAATGTAATTCCGGCATATTGGTCCATTTTTGTGTGACGTGACAATCTAAAACTTCACCTAGGCCTACAACATATTAATTGACAAAGCCAAGGGAATATTGTTGGCCCTATGCCATATTTGTATAACATCCAATCGGCTAAACTCATCAAATAACCAATACCTGTTTGAAACCAATAGCATGTGCTACTATGTACTTTGCAGATATTGCAGCTTCTGGAACGCCACTTCTGCTGAATGTCTCTGTCCACCATTTGATTGCCTGTGTCACAGTGTGGAAAGTTGTTGCTGGTGGTGTATCATCAGAATTGCTAGATGCTTGTGAGCACAAAGAAAAGGACTGTGTCAGTGTACAATTGTGCAGATGAGTCCTATACTGGCAGTGCATATTTTTAGACATCCGAGGGATATGCATTGTCCGAATATGATTCAAAGATGCACATCGGATATGAGAGGACGTCCAATGTTTTGCATGCTGAAGCCTCGCTTGAGATAGGCCTACTCTCAAACTTAACATTCTTATCCCTCTACAAAGTATAACCCGCTGGTGCATTAGGTGCACACCAGATGTAAGCATCATATTTGTGAGGTTTTTTATACTAGGGAGACGCATGTTTTCAAACAGGTCTACCATTCAGGTACCCGTACTGCACAGTGTTGTCCATTGTGTATCTGTGGATATGAAAAGAATTACAAGAACATTAATACATAATTAGCAATTTGCAATGATAGCTAGGTCTTCAAATTACACTATTAAAAAAAAACTAGCCACAGAGCAGTGGACATTAAAACTGTGTAATAATGAGCATACCGATAAGGCGTGATTCAGACGACGATGGACACGCGAAAACCTAAATTTTGAATTCGTATTGGAATAACACGTAATCGCGAATGTTGATCTAATCATTTCGAAAAATTCATCATATAGGTTAGAAGAAAAAATTTCCAATCCAAAACTGTTGTGGGAGGCTAACCACCCGCAGTGTCAGTATCATTTTTTGAATTTAAACCGTTGTTAAGCGGTCGTCCTATTCACTTGATCATGTAACCTCGTTCGCGTATTTTAACCTGAATACTCGTGAATACGCCCATGTCCAGCGTCGTCTGGCGTGATTGTAGCAGACCACGCGACGCTGGCCACGCGTCTCTCAGACGACCCAATATGACAACGGGAGTGCACCATTTTGAATTATTTTTTAACAGTCATCGCCCGGTTAACGATGAAAATTCTTCTAATTATGATGAATTTGTCAAAATGATAAGATTAACATTCGCCATTACGTGTTAGGCCAAGTAAAAAAAGTTCCATGTTTCCCGTTCCCGCCCGCCTCCGTTTTAGCCTCCGCCTCCTTTTTTTACTATTTAATATTTTTAAAAAAACATTAAATTTAAATTTTAAATTTTAAATTTTCAGAGCTTTAATTGGTCACCTAAACAGCATCGATTGACCCCTACCTGACTCCTCGAGTGACCTATATCATGCCCAAGTATAATATTATCTTGGTTTGTTGAAATAATTTAGAAATACTTTCATTAATTCAAAAAACATTTTCATTTTAAACAACGATCAAGACACATACAGTTTTGAATTACTTTTTAACCAGATCACAGGCAGGCATAGGCTACAATTAAACAACAATTATAATTTTATTTGACCCAAATTGAAGAATAAAAAAAATATATGCAAACATTTAGTTACAAATCTTTACAGTGTTACCGTATATCATTTTACAGGCAACACGTCTATTGCACAAATAATTAACAAAATGTACTATATTTAAATGTTTTTGTTTGTTTCTCTGGCAAGTATAGTGGAAAATCTATTTAGGAGTGTCCCCGACACAGTCAGTTGGTCACTTTCGACTCGTCAGCCATCTTGGAAAAAATACCAAAAAATTGGAAAATAGTAAATAGTAAGACCCTCCCTCCTCCTTTTTTTAAAAAGTCCGGACGGGAAACATGTTATTTATTTTACTATGCCTTATTCACTACGAATTCAAAATTTAGGTTTCGCGTGGCCACCGTCGTCTGTGTAAATCTACAGTGCCCCCAAACCTATGCCGACCAAAAATGACGTTAAACCTGGTTAAACGTTGTTAAACGCGTTATTAACGCCGGTCACGGACGCATTCCGGACGATTACCATAATTTATTCAAATATGCAAAAGGGACCGTTTTCGCTACGTACGTTAGTATCCCAAAATTAATAGTATCTGGTCAGGGGTGTGCCACTGAGCTTGCCGATCGGAGGCCACTTTTAAATTAAAATTTGGTCGGCATAGAACTGGTGGCGCTATACCGATCAGGCGTGATTGTAGCAGACGACACGACGCTGGCCACGCGTCTCTCAGATGACCCAATAATATGTCAACGGGGAGTGCACTATTTTGAATTATTTTTAACAGTCATCGCCCTGTTAACGATGACAATTCTTCTAATTATGTCAACATTTGTCAAAATGATAAGATTAACATTCGCGATTACGTGTTATTCATTACGTATTCAACATTTAGGTTTCGCGTGGCCACCGTCGTCTGTGTAAATCCACAGCGCCCTCAAACCTATGCCGACCAAATATTACGTTAAACCTGGTTAAACATTGTTAAACGCCGGTCACCGACACATTCCGATGATTACCATAATTTATGTAAATATGCAAAAGGGACCGTTTTCGCTACGTACGTTAGTATAGGACTTTCCTATCCCAAAATTAATAGTATCCCTGCTTATATTAGCCGAGTAAATTACGCAAATCGCTCATTAGCATAATTGCAATGGTACAAAAATTAGCACTGGTGCTCGTTTGTACCATTCCAATTATGCTAATGAGTTAATTTGCAGCTTTTATTCATTTAAACCTATTATTTCATTTGAATTAAGTCGATGCATTAACTTAACACTATGGAATGTATATTGATATACACGTGTATGCATATTTTCGCACTATTTTTAAGCTAGGTGATTGCTCACTAAATAAATGCATATGGCTCATTCCATGAAGTTGGGGCATTTGTTAAAATAGCAGAATTTGGTACTTTAGGCAGCTTATAAAATGTTTTACTCTATGTGTATATCAAAAAAATTTAGTGTCCAAAAACAGTACTAGGTTATAGTATTGAGCCATGAAAAAAAAAAAAAATCAACCCTTCCTTGAAGAAGAAAAAAATAAAAAATTAGGTGGTGTCCAAGACCATTTTTGCTAAAAAACGTGACATGGAAAACACAACAATTAATATGAGTTTTATGTAAGCAAAACTATCATAGAATTGCTTGGAAATCGATTTGATTAATAAAAGATACATGTATTCATAGTTTACTGACCAAAACACCTCGTCACGCTGGACTGATTTTTCACCCAAGCAACATGAAAATTGCCTTTCCGATGCTACGCACGGTGTCCACAAAATATACACGTGTAGCATCGGGAGTTTTCATTGCTGAATGGGGGTAGTTCTCTATCATACATTTTTAAATTATTTTCCAAAATTAAGAGCATTTATCAATTGAAAACTATTGCAAATGAGAATAAATTTCATGAAGACCATTCCATATATTCATGAAAAAGTATACCGTGCCGTGCGCATGGTGTCCTTACCATAAAATGTAGCATCGTGATAAACATCCTATGCAATTTGTGGGAATCCCCCCCCCCTGGAGATAAATAAAACATTCCATATTTCTTTTGTAAGGATAGAGGTCAATAGCTATCAGGTTTGTTTGGAATTTGCCACATGTGGGCTAGTTTTATCAAGGTTTTAGTCGCTGGTGTCCAATGGTAGCATCGGGACTTTTATGTAGCATCAAAATGTAAACATTGGATAGTTTTGTGAATGGTAAGTGCGATTGTAATTATTTCTTAATGTTGCTTGTATGTCTGTATTTATTAATGCATTTTTATTGAAAGGGAAACACTGAATCAGAATTTCTTTTCATGTTATGATATTAATTTTGAGTCACGGACGCCATAATAATTTGGCGTCCATGTAGCATCGGGCATAGCATGGGCAATATTTTGCATTGGGTATCGTTATAGTTCGTTGAAATTGTATTTTTTTTGTAGAATCACATCATTAATAAACTTTGAAGTTAATAATGAATTAGTTTTTGCTCTTTTAATGCTAATAATATAGCTTACCAATACGATGCTACATGGACACCATGTCCATGTAGCATTTCATAAAATTTGCCTAATTAGACTAAAACAATTACCCCATTCGAAATTATCCATCACCCAAAACATTCAAAACATTGCCTACATTTTACTACACTTTACAGAAAAAAAGGCATATTATGAGAGATGTATATCTTATGAAATATATTAATACACAATGCTACATGGACACCATTTCCATTAGCATTTCACTGAATTCACAATAAACATTCCCTTATTTTAGTTTTATTTACTATAAATAAAACAAATAATTGTAAATCATTTAAGTTCTCTATCCTTTGCTATTCTTTTTCATGTTAAATGAATAATAAATAAAATACTCCAGCATGATTTTAATATAAATATTTTCCTGCAACACAAAAAGTGCAACATGAATAAATAATCTACTCCAATATCAATACACAATGTTCCATGAAGATACTAAGCCATAGGGTTTATTTTGTTTTGCTTTGCAGGTTCTTGACATTAATTCAGAAGACAGTTCTATCGTCCTGGAATTTATGGAGATGAAGACAAGGAACCCATCATTTTCAAAAACTAGTACCTTCCAAAGAAATCCATCATGGCAATTAAATTATTTTTTTGCAAACTGACTTTTTAAGTGATCAAACTTTTCAATCATCTTATCATTAATAGAGGATGATTCAATCAGAAACAAGCAAAGAGACTAAGATCACAAAGGGTACTTTAAGAACAACACTGCATGAAGTTTGTTTCAGTGGACATCTTAAGTTTCTTTGATCAATGGTGTATTGTTATTGTGTAATTGTAAGAAATGGTGTATGTGTATCATAGGTAATTATGTTTTATGCTTCATGGCAGGTTATCTTTTTGTGTAATTTGTAGTTTTACAATCCATGTTATTAATTTTATCGTGTGCTTATAACATAAAAAGTTAACATCATAGTACATCCTCTCTATTGATCTGAAAAAGATGCACCTGTTCAAGCTGTTCCAAATATTTTAGGGCACGGTGTCCATGTAGCATCGTAATACTTGAGTACACAGAAAAGGTAAATTTTACATGAACAGTGTGTAGATAAATTTCAAGCAATTCACTCTGTGTATCTACTTGATATGATGAACAAGTAGACAAACCATTCACACTCAAATAATTGTAACAGTATGAATAGTCTTATTATTAACAATGTTACAAGACGCGGTGTCCATGTAGCATCGGTAGTGCATTTTATAACATTATACAGGTAAATAATACTTCATATACTTACTTTATGACTATAATGTAATCAATGTGCATGGTTTATAGAGTACTTTACATCAAACAAATATTGATATGTACTTTATTTAAATTCATTATACAAATTGCAAAATAAAGAGTCACTTTTCAATGAGTTTTTACATAAAACAGTTAATCTACGATGTCTTGTTCGTTAAGTTATGTTCAACCTAGACAAATCTGGTTTCTTTTCATGTATTTGTGGTTCCAAGTAGTTAATTGAGGTATAGAAACTTGGCCCACATCTTAAGCTATTTTATTAGAAAATGATATGGAAATGAGAAATGGTGTCCATGTAGCATCAGGATTTTTGGAAATGTCATCCAACTGTTGAACATGTGCGGTTATTTTACACCAAATGTTACATTAAAATAAAAAGTTCTACATTGGACTTTGGTAAATGTAGAACCTAAAAAGAAGAAAGAGTTGGAAAATATCCTTTTTGAAAATTTCACTTGGATGTCACATAATATGCCCCAACTTCATGGAATGAGCCATATACATCGTGCAAGAACATAAACATCCAAGAGTCAATGCCCTTGCAGCCCCCCCTTCCCTTGGTTGCCAAGCGATACAAAAGCTTCATTAAGTACATTTTTAAGAAGAAATCAACACATTTTCTGTTGATTCAACATCGTATTTCAACGTTGAATTCTGGTTAAGTAGTTGAAATTTGGTTGGTATATCAACCAAATTTCAACTATGTGACCAAAATTCAACATTGAATCAACGTTGAAATATGACGTTGAATCAGCGTTGAAATCTATGGTTGGTACAAACTTTCAAATCCAACTGTTAATTCAACGATTTTTCAACGTTGATACAACGTTGTTACAACGTCATTTTGCCCGCTGGGTAGGCCCTAGCAGGGCATTTTTATCAAATAAATACATTAATCGATGTCTGGAAAAAACTACACAAAACCACACGCTAAATAATATCCTCATAATTGGGCCAAATCCAAAACCTCCGTTTTGCGAGGGACAGAATTTGAGAAACATTTTTAGTTGTCCTAAATTTCCTGTTGGTAGATTTGACACCTTGAGTGGGTTTTTGGAATGATCTACCTATGTGCTTTTATGACAGGCAAAAACAGAATGCTACTGTTGAGTGTTTCGCTATGGTGATGCAATTTAAACCATTCCGTCCCTTTTTTGACAATTCCGTCCCTCGCGTTTTGAAATTGCGTTGCCATAGCAATATGCTTTGTGGCTTTATTTTTCCCCATTAATATTGAAGTATATTGGTTGCTTTGTTATGCAGTATACTCAAAGTGAACAGTTACACAGCTGGAAAGGCAGGATAATGGAAAATTATTTTTCCGTCCCTCGCGCAATAAAATGTGTTGCTATGGCAACATGTGTGATCGTTGCTATGCTTTTTTCGCTTTTTTGCGGAGTACACTGGGTCAGTGTTCGAAATAGAGGGGTTTTACATGCACAAATGCATGTAACTTTGGCTCTGTGCATGTAAACATTTGCCTGTGTGCATGTAAAATTGTGATATTCAGCCATTTTTAAGGGGAAAAATCCATTTTTCTAGAAAATATTGCTGTTGTGCATGTAACTTTTATTTTCTAATTCGGACACTGCACTGGGTTGTTATTCATGTGATATGCTTTTGGTGTCTAGATTTTTGACTGAAAAGACTGAAAAAACATCAATCCGTCCCTCGCAATGATGACATGTTTTGGATGGCCCATAATTTATGTCCTCCTAGGTCAGACCAGGGAGGTGATCTCTATCTGGTCTGATGGTCACTCAGACCATGGAAGTATGGAATTCTTCCATGGTCAGACCTGCACCTGGACCTGTCTCACGTACAGAATTAAAAAGCACAACAAAAACAAACAAGGGTGTTTCCACAGTAATTATACCTTTTTTTGTTTGTGGCTCTAAATCTTGTGTCAAATTGATTTTCTAGCTCATATTTGGCCAACACTACTGTATTTAAGGTAGATGTTCCTATTTTCAACTTTAAGTTTTCTATTCTACATGAAAGGTCATCCTTAAAAAAGTCGTGTTCCAAAGTTTGAGTTGCATAGCTCTAATGGTTCTTATTTTAGACGCACAAGATGCTGTGAACTGTACCCATTGAGTAGTACACAAACTATATCGGTGGTTACCACCATTCGCGGTAATTCGACGTTATTTCATCGATTTCTCCGTAATTATACCGATTTAGGCCGTCAAATTTCAGTATGATGATGAGAAAAATACGAGCTTTCATATGATATGAAAATCTCTGTATGTTTGAAATAATTCTGTGTTACGAAAATGTGATCGGGTCATCTACCTTTAAAGTAGCAGGGAGATAGCAAGCAAAATTTTAGAATCCTAGCTTAATGTCAATTTTTTTCGTACACAAACCCTATAGTAGGGACAGGGAAAATGCTCAAAAGCGCAAAAGTACCCCAAAAAAAGCACCTTTTGCCCACTTTTTCATCACACAGCAATTTTTTTTCACAAATTGTCTAAATGTTTAACAAATAATGCCCATTTACCTAAAAATCAACAAGTTACATACATAACTGTGGCTGCACTATAGTATAGTTTGAATGTAGTTTTGAATGAAAAATGATGCTTTGACAACGAAAAAAAGAAATATGTCAACATGGAAATATGCAATATAATCGCGCTTTTGGATTTATTCGTAATGCATGGCATAATTTTGGTGAAAAAAGCACCTTTTAACTAAAAAAAGCACCTTTTAACTAAAAAAGCACCTTTTCCCAAATCGTTTTTAGTGCTTTTAAAAAGCGCAAAATCCCTGTCCTTACCCTATAGTAACCAGGCCTTGAAATAAGAAATGAAAAGGGCAGGCAATTAAAGGGGCACTAAGAGATGTGTTGGAGGCTGCGCCCTCAATTATGATAAAAACTGAGATGAGTATATTTTTATAATTGTATTTAATACATGTATGAACTTACACCTATAAGGATTAAGAAAAATCAGCTCTCTTTGTACAAGAAAATGTCGATTAAAAAATGCTCGTACAGCCGCGACGAGCATTTTACGTCCGACAGTATCCCCCTGCAGTAGGCGTGATACATAACGCGAACCATATTTGCATAGTGGGCGTTTTTCAATAAATAGCGATGATATTGTTTTAATCAAGTTTTGCTGTGTTTTTGTTAGTAGAAACAACAATAATGGCAATTTTTAATGTTCATCTTGAATTCTGAAGTAAATTTTTAAACATTTAAAATGTTCAACACCACTTAATCATAATGTCCCTTTAAAGGTATATTATGTGATCTTTCCATGGAACGCCAACAAAATTGAAAGCAGATTTTCTTGCAGATTTACATTTCTGATCATAAATCGTACATACAGTACATTCCAAGTTACAGGGCGATACGGTTCTTAATTACTCCATCATGGTTTTAGAGTGAAAATAAACTGTCGGATATCCGACAACTTATTTTATTCTAGTCTAAATTCACTCTAAAACCATGATTTTGAGGTAATTAGGAATCGTATCGCTCTGTAACTTGGAATGTATGTACGATTTATGATCAGAAATGTAAATCTGCAAGAAAATCTACTTTCTAAAAAAAAATCATAAATAGAGGGCGCTCTCGAGAAAAGATCACATAATATGCCTTTAGGCCCCTTGCAATTAAATGTGAGTTTACTGTTGCCCGCGCGCGTCCAAAAGTCACCCGCGTGATATATGTAATATTTTAAAAATATTTAATTATTTCATTGTTTACAGCTTTTTCATAAGCTTTTTAACACTTTTCAGACGATAAAATAAGCCGATGAGCCGCATTGCAATACTTCCGGGTTGGGAAAACATTTCTGGGAAGTAAAAAACTCTGCACGAAACTTGCAACTGTCACTTTGTATTGAAATGTGTGCATTTGAAGCATATTCATAGGCACGGCAGTTGATTACTGCCCAATCGCTTCAGCGCATGACGTCACATCAAAACCGCCGAACATCTTTAGAGTTTCCTAGTGCATTCTGGGTAATATTTCAGGTTTTTTTACAATCGCCATCTTTAAAATTCTCCGAGCTAGCGTAACGATTTATTTTTTACAAACATTGATCGAATATCTCATTAATATTCAAAATAGGGATGCAAATATGAGTAGACTCCTTTATAAAAGAAACAAAATGCAAAGCCAAGGCAGTAGGTGGTGGTAGGACATAATTAACAGCATTTGAATTGTATTCGTACCTTGGATAATAGTTAACATAACAACGCCGACAATATTAAATCAGGTGACTTTACCCCAAAATATTACAATATTAATATTAAATAGTCACCTCGTCCTGCTTTTCAAAAACGCAACAGTAAACTCACATTTAATTGCAAGGGGCCTTAACTGTAAATACTGGCAAATATGCCCACTTAGCGGGCATATTTGACAGTGCACTGACAAATTTGCCAGGGCTGGACAATTCGGCCACCTGCTAGAACTGGACGGAATACCATGCCGGCCATGATGTAGAATGAAATAAGAAGGCAAGCAATACATTAATTGTTTTGCCGTTGATGTACATTTCATGACATTGTAAAAATGATAGCTTTCTCGTACTTTATGGCATATTCCGTATGTAAGACCAATTTGAGGATATTGCAAAACACCATTGTTATGCATGAAAGTTGATATTTTGTTGAACAAATCCAATAAATGTAGTAATGTACTCACATTTAGACGACCATCCATTGTTATGCACCTAGACCTACTGAGTTT